>CAWUFW010007987.1:0-307500 GCA_963921515.1 Calotriton arnoldi | reverse complement strand
AGAGTGAGTGTGAGAGTGAGTGAGAGTGAGTGAGAGTGAGAATGAGTGAGAGTGAGAATGAGTGAGAGTGAGAATGAGAGTGAGAATGAGAGTGAGAGTGAGTGAGAGAGTGAGTATGAGTGAGTATGAGTGAGTATGAGTGAGTATGAGTGAGTATGAGTGAGAGAGTGAGAGAGTGAGAGAGTGAGAGAGTGAGAGAGTGAGAGTGAGAATGAGAGAGTGAGAATGAGAGAGTGAGAATGAGAGAGTGAGTGAGAGAGTGAGTGAGAGAGTGAGTGAGAGTGAGTGAGAGAGAGTGAGTGTGAGTGAGAGTGAGTGAGAGAGTGTGAGTGAGAATGAGTGTGAGTGAGAATGAGTGTGAGTGAGAATGAGAATGAGTGTGAGTGAGAATGAGTGTGAGTGAGAATGAGTGTGAGTGAGAATGAGTGTGAGTGAGTGAGAATGAGTGAGTGAGAATGAGTGTGAGTGAGAGAGTGAGTGTGTAGGAGGCAGAGCTGTTGAGTTCAGAGATTATCAGTTAAGTCCTTTCTGGGTCCAGTAGATCTGTAGATCAGGTCAAAGTGGGTGCCTAAGAAGATGAGTGTCTGTGAGGACTCAAATAAGTAGAGTGCTGCCAGGTCTCATAGGGTGAAGGGCCAGGACGCCATGTGGATGATGAGAGTCCTGTTCTAGTTTTACCTATGCAATCTGCAGATTTAATATACTACAGTGAGGGAATAACAAGGTCTAAGATGTGCAGTAGGAGGGCGACTGTGGGTTGGTTTGAGAGTGGGTGACTAATGCGTGAGGTATAGATCCTGGCCATACAGGAAATGCACCGTCTGCATCTCCCCTTAGCTCAAGAAGCCCAGACAATAGACTGCCTGGACAGAGGGTAACGCAACAACCAGGTATCTGGAGAGCAACTTAATATAAACATAGTAAACTAGAGCCTGGGGTACTGTCCATAATCAGCCTGAGGAAATGTGGCCAATTAACTGTCAGTAATAAAACCAAGCTCTTCTTAATGGCTTAATCATTAGCAGAATACGAGACATTAGAGTGAAATGAGACAGTAAGAGTGGAGGACATATGGGCATTGAAGAGAACCATTGAAGACAACAGCAGTGAAAGAGGAGATAAGTGCCAAACAAGGTCATAATAAGATTCAAAGAAGTAGTCATTCAGCTATAATAAACAGTTGTATGTCAGCAGCACCACGATACTCCTCGGGTTATCCGTGCATTCCATAGACACATTTGTAGGTTATTTTATTAACAAATAAAGGCAGAGCTGCTGTTCCAGGTGAAACAGAATTGTAAGAGGGTACTGCAGTGGAATGACAAACTGAGGTGACAAAAAATTAGTGAAAGAAAAAGAAAGGTGGAAATGGAATCTACTGAAAAATTTGAAACTAAGGGAATGACCGCTGAAGTGTAGAACATGACAGCAATACCACTTTAACTTAGGAAGACTAATAACATTTATAATAGTGGAGAGGTAGCACCAGATATAGGTGAGGTATGCCTGAAGGATAGGAGATGTTCAGGAAAGCAATAGGGAAAGAGCGACAGGTTTGTAGATCAGAATAACAACACACTAAATAGCAGGAAACCAACACAGCAAGCAGGGAAAGATTACTTGAATTTGGGTTGATTAACCCAACCAAAGAGAAATGAAAATAAAGAGTGAACAAAAAGCTGGGAGAATATCTGGTTAAGAACTTGGGAAAATTGACCTCCTATAGAAACAAAAAGATTGAATTAAATCCTTATAGTTTAACTAGATAGTTCTCATATATACAATAATAATTGGGTGGGCTGAAGAGTTTAGTAGTTCCCCAATAAGACCAATGATGAAGTAACTTCTGCATCTAAGGAATCAAATAATGTATTATGTTGAAGCTAAACAGTCATGATGGGGATTGACATTTAAACGTAGTTGCACAGTAGACAGCAGAAAATACGAAAACTCAAATTCATGTGACGTACCTGATCGAGCAAGCCAACAAGAAGAACTGGAAGACTAGAATACAAAACGTTGTATAGTGCGATGAACCAATCCTCGTACACGGGCTGGAAAAAAACATTTAGGTGTTAATGTTTTAAGTGACAAACTTTTACAAAAGACTAATTCCAAAGTATGAATTAACTAATGTGCTTTCAAAAAAAGTCCTATTACTTGACAAGTGTTCACACCACCTATTTTCAAAGAAACAGGAGTTACTATACGTCAGCATGCTCTTGCATGAACCTGATGGCATATTCTGTATGATGACCACCTTCAGACAAAAAGGTAATTCATATCTGTTGGCATTCAAAATAGTCAGTACCTGCAGAGGTGAACTTCTTGTCTAAACCAAATCTTTGTCTTAAAAGTACAAACAGCCAAGTTTTAATATATACCACTAATTCGGTTCTCTGTCTGATCTCTATCCATCTTCTCTAATAAAAGCAGAATGGACTGCAAAATTAAACACACTGAAAAGCAAAATATATCATAATATGTTTAATGTAAATTGGATAAAAAGTTGATGACTCAGATTGTGTGGAAACGTGTAGAGATTCCATTTTGTGTTATCTATATCAAGTATAGTAAAATCATTGAATTAATTGAAAATACAGGCATCTGCGGGTACACAGAAATCGTGCTTTTGTGAGCAACAGTATGTCATTTATTGGGTATTTATCTCCTGCCCAGGCTAACCTCTCATGCTTTCCTCATGCCCGGTCAGATCCATCTGTCATTGCTGCGCTCTATATTGTGGTAATTAGTTGTCTTTGTAGGAAAGTGCCTCTTTTTGTCATGGTCACCCCCACTTTTTGCCACCAATGTAGGAAGGTGGCTTTCAATATAGTGTACCAAAACGACTACCCTTATTAGTGTACAGAGGCTTCATTTAACAATCCCAAAGTGCTCTTTGTAGTAGTGTGGTCAAGCAGCTTTAGGCTTCTCAGAGGGGAGTGTTGAGCACTTGTACACACTCAAAGAAGAAGTTCAAGACCAATTTAGAAAAAGAACACAGATTTTTAAAGTTAGTGACTTTGCAGAAAACAGTAACATACAGAGCTGTCAGAATTGAGACATGAGCCTCGAACGCGGTAATGTTATCCTATGGGAGAAACATACTGCAAAGGTATACTTTCAAGCGGCTTTAGGGTTGATATCCTGGACTTAAGGTATTTAGGGACCAAGGTCCACAAAATCACCAGCAGTCAGAATTAGGGTGGACAAAGGCGGCAGAGCAGCGCTAATCTTACTGGATCGCTCCGCCACCTTTGATACGGTCCACCATGCGCTACTCATTAAGCGTCTGCATGCTTCAGGTTTCAGGGACACTGCACTAACACTGCTGAGGTCCTTTCTGGCAGACAGAACACAGTGGGTGGAGTTGGGAGACGTGAAGTCTAATCCTTTCTCGCTCCTCTGCGGGATGCTGCAGAGCTTGGCACTTAGTCCCACCCTTTTTGTGTATATTACCCCCCTGGTGCAGCTCATCCACAGTTTTGGCCTGACCGTATTGTCCTATGCAGACGATAGAGATAGTGGTATCCATCTCATCACAGGTTGAAAAAGATGCAGACAATTTTTGCAGATGTATAACGGCAGTGGCGTGTTGGATACAGAGCAACTGCCTTAAGTTAAACTCAGATAAAACAGAGGTATTACTCTTTGGGAAAGAGACCTCCTTTTGGAATGCGTCCTGGTGGCCGGCAGAGCTGGGAAACCTTCCGAAGCCTGTGGAGAAGGCATGAAACCTAGGAGTCATTTTTGACACTAAATTGTGCTTCTCTGCTCAAATTAATGCAATAACTTCTGGGGGGTTTTTTATGCTGAGAGTTCTCCAAAAAGTCCTCCCGTACATTCCATTTGACTTGCAGAAGATTGTGTTGATGGCCCTCATCACTTCTAAAATGGATTACTGCAGCTCATATCTCGGCACCTCCAACTACCGGTTAAAAAAATTGCAGTCTCTTCAGAACGCCGCAGCTCGCACACTTTTGAAAATTCCGAAGTTTAAGACAGTGTCTCATTTACTGCATGAATTGCATTGGCTGCCAGTAGAGAAGAGGGTCTCTTTTAAGGCACTGTGCCTTATGCACAAGGCTCTACACAAGACAGGCCTGTCTTATTTTCAAGAACGGTTCTCGTGGTACAGGCCTAGCAGAAGTCTTAGATCCAGTTCTGCGTTCATGGTCCCAAGAATCAATAGAGTAAAGTGGGGAGGCAGAACGCTAGCATATCAGGGGGGAAAGTTATGGAACTCCCTTCCCCTGGCTCTCCGTTCACAGCCAGCACTGCAGCTATTTAGAAAGCAGCTTAAGACTTGGCTGTTTCCACTTTAAGTAGCAGGACTACCCAGGTTCGAGTTCTCTCTAAACCTGTGGTACCTTTCTCTCGGTCTGGATATGCTTAGCGCTAAGACACTCTCGGGTAATGCGCGCTTTATAATACTACCTCATTCATTCATTCATTCATGGTACCTGCCCTGGTGTTTCCAGGTGCAGAAGTGTTGGCCGCGGTGGTAGCCTCAAATGCTACAGGGAAAGTAAATGGAGAAACCTGCAAGAAGAAAAGAGCTGCAAGTGGGCACTTGAGGACAAGTCCGGCTGAACCCAAAGGGGGATCGGCTCTAGAGGCTCACTGGGGTAAGAGGACACCATCGCTCGGCTCAGACTCGGGCTACTCTGGTGCAGAGGTGTTTTGTCCAGCGGGTCGGTTGTGTTGGAGACTTTCACTTTTTAGATCCAACTGGAAGTAAACTTCTAGGTCGAACTAGAATTATAAGAAAGAGGCTAGGAGAGGTCAGATTTTCTGTATTGGCTCCTGTTGGAAAGTGGATTATTAGTAGTGGTGTTAGACCTGGCATCCTTGGCGTGGTTTCCCCTGATTTTTTGCCTCGGTCTCCTGTATTTTTGACACTGTGCTGGAATTCGTTTTTGCTGGTTTAGATGCTTTGGGCACTTTGCCACTGCTGATCAGTGCCAAAGTGCAAGTGCTCCCTGGTTAAACTGTTATCGTGATTGGTTATCCATGATTGCCATATTTGTTTTACCAGTAGGTCCCTAGTAAAGTGCACTGAGCGTGCCAGGGCTGGTGATTCAAATGCTACTAGTGGGCCTGCAGCACTGATTGTGCCACCCACGTGAGTAGCCCTAAAATGGTGTCTCAGGCCTGCCACTGCAGTGCCTGTGTGCAGTTTGTTAACTGCCATGTTGTCCTGGCCAGTGTACACACTTGCCAGGCCTGACCCTTCCCTTTTTTTACACATCGGACGCCCCTATGGTAGGCCTAAGTTACCCCCTTGGGCAGGGTGCAGTGTATGTGAAAGGTAGGACATGTACTAGTGTGGGTAACATGTCCTGATAGTGAAATACAGCCAAATTCGTTTTTCACTATTGAAAGGCTATCTTGCCCATAGGATAGAATGGGGAATGCGGTGTGACATGTTTACCTGCATATCTTCCCATAGCAGCAAGATAGAAAGTTGGAATCTGTTATCCCTGAACTCAGAATGTAATAACACATCTTTTAGTTTGGAAATAGCACTTTTAGAAAGTGGCTATTTTCTTGTTCAACCTTTCTGTGTGCCTCTGCCTGGTTGTGGATTGACTGTCTGGTTTGTGAGTGACAGGGGCGGCTCCAGGAGGCTGGGTGAGTCAGCACTAGGCTGAATAGACCTTTCTGCATGTAGAGTGGTGGGAGGAGTAGCACCTGGGTCTGTATAGGGCTGTGCCTGCCTTCCACAATACTGGCTCCACCTCCTGCGGTGCGTCTGATGGCCTTGGCCTACACCCACAAAGGAAGAAGATGTGGACTGGCAGAGTGCACCCAGAACTGGTTTGGACTGGGTCCTGGACCCCTCACACATGAAGAACAAAGACTTTTGGGGTATAAATATCTGAGCTGAAACCCCTAAACTTTAGATTAGGAAAAACTTTGTGATCAAGAAGGAATCCCTGCCAAAGAAGAACAGCCAGGAAGACTGAGGAAAAGTGCTGCCATTGCTGTGTGTCTGGGAGCTGACCTGCAGTTGCTGTGATTGCTGAGGAAGAGGACTAAGGGACTTTATGCTGTGTGCTGTGTCCCCCTTGCTTGAAGAGGAGCTGTGCTGTGTGCTTTGTCCCCTCTGAGGTATACCTGTCTCCAAGAGCCTGAGAAGAGCTGGCCTCCTGTTGAAAACTCAGGGATACAAAAGTTTTGCCACGGACTTCTGCAACTCACCCTACATCGTGCTCCGCTGTCCCTGCTGTCTCTGGGGTTATTTGTGAGCCCCCAGGACGTCGTTGGTGCCGCTGTGAAGCCCGGCTGGCTGGCACGCTTGTCTGCTCTCCACAAGCACCGAGAGCGCTGCGTGCATCACCGCCGCCGGCCCGTGATAGGAGACAAGCGCTGAGGGCCGGTATCTTTTCACCACCGGCCCCAGATTGCCAGAATTGCTGTTTGTGTACTTGGTAATCACCGCCGCACCTCGAGCTGTGTGCCTGAGGCCGGGTTCGCCGAGGAGATAAGCCGCGAGAACACCCTGCCAACATTCACCGCCGCTGGCCCGGAGTCTTTGACACGTCATCGCCAAGCCGCGCTGGGATTGGCCCAGCGTCGAGAGTTACCTAGCAACCAGGCGGCTCGTCCAGATGGAGCAGCGCTGTGTCCGAAGAAGCGTGAGGTGTCTCCTAGCGACCAGGGCCTCCCCAAGCTCCTCGAGAGCGGAGCTGCGCCCGAGGCCGGGGAGCGCCGCCAAAGAAGAAGCTGCCTCACCGGGGAACAACGTGGACTGCCAAGCCCCCTTCTCGCTCTCAGGTAACCGGCTCTGATCCATGACCGGAGCTTGCGCCCAGGGGAATTGTGATTGAGCGCGCTGCCGGCGGGCTGCATCGGGGGTGTTATCAACAGTATTGGCAGGCGCGCACTCGCGCATTAAAGAGGGGTGATTGATGGAAGTTTAAACAATCTTGACAGCGGCATTCTCTGTGTGTAAAAGTGCAGCGGGGGCAACGTTGAAGGACAGCGTCCTTTTGATTTTTAAAGGTGCAGGCGATCGCAAAGGGATCAGCGCCACTGTCTGGAGATAACCAAGAGGTATAATCTCTACACCCGTTTTCCTTTAAGAATTGAACTGTTGAGCCCACGTTGTTGGGGCTAAAAGAATCACCAAAGAACATTGCTAAAGTGAACCATTTATCAGAGAAACATTGCTAGAGAGAACATTTTTGTATGTGGGATTTATGTCGTTTTGATTCTGCCTGATAAAGAGATTTATATTTTCATAAATAACTTGTGTAGCGTCCATTTGTGGTGTTTCACTGTGTTACTGTGAGTGTTAGTACAAATACTTTACACATTGCCTTGGGGATAAGCCTGTCTGCTCGTGCCAAGCTACCAAGGGGGTGAGCAGGGGTTATCAACAGTGTGTTTCCCCCTTGCCCCGACTAGAAGTAAGGGTCCCTATTTGGACAAAGGTACCTACCTCTGCCAACTAGAGACCCCCAGATCTAACAAGTGGTAAATATATATCTACCACTGGCAATAAGGCCACTAACTCAATATAGGGCTCAGAATAGGTCTCAGAAAATTATTCCCATGCTCACCCCTTGGTAGCTTGGCTGCCAGCAGGCAGGCTTAACTACAGAGACAGGTATGTAAAGTAAATCATTTAAAAACACAAATTCAGTAAATAATTAAGACACAACACACAATAAAAATCCAACACCAATTTATAAAATTAGGAAATCATTTTATCTTTAAAATGACACCAAAACAAAAAAAAATCCAATCTAGGGAGCAGGAGATACGTATTTAAGATTTAGCACTATATAGCACAAAGAAACCTATAGCACCTATTGGGGCATCTGAGTGTGCTAGACCAAGACAAAGTCAGGTCAACTGTGATGGAGCCCTGCGCAGCTTCCACTTGCGGTAGGTCTGGGTTAAAGTTTTTACCTTCTGACTTCGAAACTTTTCTGGAGCCTTTCTTTCCGGGGTCCCTAGAAGCTCTCAGTCAGTCCGGATTAAGTGAGGGCTCGCCGGCTTGCCTTGTAACAAGCTCCCGGTCAAACCTATGGAAGTCAGACCTTCAGAGCTTTACAGCAGGCAGGGTGAACCAGAGATCCAGCACGACACGCTTGTTGAAGGTGGGCTGCTCGACTCTCGTGGATAGTCCTGCTCACGTTTTCTTTGTTCTGACTTAGAAACTTTTACGGTGCTTTTTCTCCTAAGTTCCCTCTAAGCTCTTCACCAGATTTGGTGAGGGTTCGCTGCCTGGGTTTCGACCAGCTCCTGGTCAAACTCTGGAAGTCAGACCAATCCACCATCTTGGGCCTTTTCTTAGAAGTCAGTTCTGGTAGGGGCCCCACAAACCACCTATAATACCCAGTCAGTCCAAGGGATGCCCTGACCCGAGTCTGGGTAACAGGAGCTGTCCAATCCAAAATAGTTTGAATCTTGGCCTAGAAAGACTGTACATGGCCTCCACCTACCAGGTGGACCAGGTACACTACAGAACTCTGCCCTATTTGGAACTTACTTGCCTTAATAGTCAGGTGTGCCTGCTGCAAGGCCTGAAGCACTTCCCTCAGGTGGCTCAGGTGATCCCCCTAGTATACAGCTATATCTCCCAGATGAGCTGCACCGAACTGCTCATACCCAGACAAGACCCTGTTCACCAACCTCTGGAAGGTAGTAGGTGCATTCCTTAAGCCAAAGGGCACTACCTTGAACTGATTATGTCCCTCTGATGTGGAGAATGCTGACCGCTCCTTTGCTCCATACGTGATGGGCAATCTGCCAGTAACCTGAAGTCAAATCAAAAATACTCTGGTATTTAGCTGTCCCTAACCTATCAATGAGCTCATCAGCTCTAGGTATATGGTGAGCATCAGTCTATGGGACTGCATTCAGTCCTCTGCAGTCAACACAGAACCTTAACTCTTTGGCTCCCCCCCACCCTCCCCGGATTAGGTTTGGGCACCAGCATCACTGGACTGACCCATGGACTTTCGGACGGTTCAATTACCCCAACTCCAGCATCTTGGCTACCTCCGCCTTAATACTGGCTCTGACATGGTCAGACAACCTGTACAATTTTTGACAGGTGGGCTGTCACCAGTGTCAATGTGGTGCACACACCACTTGGTGATGCCTGGGGTGAAAGAGAATAGGCCAGAAAACTGCTCCAGCACCTGCTTGTAGTCTCTGTGCTGCTGGTCTGTCAGTTTAGAAGAGAGTACCACCCCCTCCACTGACCCATCTTGCACATTACTGGACAGGAGGTCAGGCACTAGCTCAGTTTCTTCCTCCACTCCCTCATCAGTTACCAGTAACATGCTCAGATCTGCCCTGTCATGATGGGGTTTCAATCTATTCACATTCAGGACCCTATGAGGATTCCTGCGGGTGCCAAGGTCGACCAGGTAAGTAACCTCACCCTTCTTTTCTAAGATTGGATAGGGTCCGCTCCATTGTCATGGAGGGGCCTGTGAGCCACAGGCTTCAACACCCACACCAACTGTCCTAGAGTATACTCCGGCATAATAGCCTTCTGATCATACTAGTGCTTCATTAGCTCCTGGCCGGCCTCCAGTTTTCTACTTGCCTTGTACATGTACTCTGCTATTCTCGATCTCAGGCCTAGCAAATAATCAAGCACATTGTCCTTTGCTTCTTTGAGAGGCTGCTCTGAGGACTCTCTCGGCGGGCACAATGGCCCCCTCACAGGAAGTCCAAACAGCAACTCAAAGGGACTGAAACCAACCCCTTTCTGTGGAAAATCCCTGTATGCAAGCAGTAGGCATGGGAGGAGAACATCCCATCTCTTCCCGAGTTTCTCAGACAACCCATTCAGGGTCTTATTGAATCTCTCCACCAGACCATTAGTCTGGCGGTGATAGGGGGTGTTGAAATTGTAGTTGACACCACACTCATCCCACATTGCAGTCAGACAGTTGGACAGAAAGTTTGTGCCCCTATCTGACACAACCTCTTTTGGGAAACCCACACTGGTGAACACACAAACCAGTGCTCTAGCCACTGCAGGAGCATCTATGGTTTTAAGAGGTATTGCCTCAGGGTACCTAGTGGCATGGTCCACTACCACCAAGATATACCCATTCCCTGATGCAGTAGGTGGGTCCAGGGAAACAACAATGTCCATACTCACCCTTTCAAAATGAACCCCAACCATGGGGAGTGGTATTTGGGGAGCCTTTTTCTTGCCCCCTGCCTTGCCACTGGCCCGACAGGTGACACAGGAGCTGCAAAACCCCTTTACCATTTCAGACATATACCTTTTCAGACACATGGGGCCAGTAGAATTGGTTCCATGTATTGTCTAGCCCAAATGTCCTGCCAAGGGGATACCAGGACCCAAGGTCAGGATGAACTCTCTGTACTTCTGGGGCACCACCAACCTCCTGGTGCCCCCCTCCCCTGAGGTTTCTGGCCTCAGTATAAAGCAGTCCATCTTCCGAGTAGATTCTGTGAAACCCATTATCATCCCCCTCATCTTGCTTAGAGGCAATCCTCCTCAAGCTCTCAAGGGTGGGAAAGTCTCTCTGTCCCTTACTAAACTCCTCTCTGGAGGGCCACCAGCTCCTGTCAGTTCTGCCAAATCTGACAGCTCTGGTAGGGATGGAGTCCCTCCCTCAGAGACCCGATCCTCCCCATCAGGGCTAGATTCCTCCTGCACCTCTGGAGTTCCCTGGGCTGGCTCACCAAGCCCAGTACCCTTGTTCTTGGATGCTTTGCCCCTTGTTCCTGGGTCAAAGTGTCCAGCTTTCCCTTCTGGATAGTCTGTGTTCTAGTTACAGCACATACCCACTCAGGGAGCGCAAATATTTTCATATGGAGACTTCTCTCCACCTCTGACTACTCGGATGCTTTGAGATTATTGCCCAGTAAATACTGGACTGGCAGTACAGGTTACACAGCTACCTTCATAAAGCATGTATTTTATTTTTTATTGAGGAGTTTTATATAGCCCTGGCCAGACCCGAGGGTATCGGAGCGCTTTGCAACAGTTATAATGCAGGAATCACAAAATAAGGCATAGGTATACATAATGGCTCGGAAGTCCCAGCGTGCAGTGCAACATTAAGGTAAGGAAGTCCTGAGAAACCTCGATGGGTGCACGTTGTCTTGGGCTGAACCTCTTTCAGGGAGGGGGAACGAGGAGAGGGTCGGGGGGCTGGGAAGAGGTAGGTCTTAATGAAACAGGTCAGGGTGCTGCAGAGTGCAGGCAGGCCCCGCTTCGGCGGCGGCTATCGGTTCGGGAAGGCACGGTTGAGGAAGTGGTCTTTTAGGAGTTTTTTTGAATTTTACAAGGGAAGGGGTAGTCCTGATCTCAGCAGGGATGGCGTTCCAGATTTTAGGTGCATTACCAGCGAAGGATCGTGTAGCGGTTTTTTGTTTGCGTGTTTTCATAGGGATGAGTAGGGTGTTGGAGCTCCGGAGGTTCCTTGTCTGACCGGCCTTCTTGAGTTTGGAGGCCAGGTAGTTAGGGTTCCCTGTGTGCAGGGCTTTGTGCGTGAGGCACGCAGTTCTGAAGCTGGCACGCATTTCTACTGGGAGCCATTTTAGTTCTCTGAGTGCGGGTGAAATGTGATCATATTTCTTAACTCCGGTGACCATTCTGGCTGCTGCATTGAGAGTTGTTTTGAGGGGAGCTAGGTGGGATTTTGCTGTACCGGTGAGGACTGCATTCCATTAGTCGAGTCTAGATAGCACCAGTGACTGAGTGGCTTGTTTGAGGTCCTTGGGCGGGATGAAGGGTTTTATTTTGTTGAGTAACTTTAGATTGAGGAAGGCACTCTTTGCAGAGTTCTTAATGTGTTTGGCCATGTCAAGTTTTGGGTCTAGGGTGATTCCTAATGATTTTACAGATTTGGCTAGAGTGAGATTACCATTGAGAGCATCAATTGCTTTTAGCCATTCCACGATTTGAGGGTTTTCTTCTTTGTTGGAGATGAGGATTTCTGTTTTGTCTTTGTTGAGTGTAAGGTGGTTTATTGATAGCCAGTGTTGGACTTCTTTAAGAGTGTCATTGAGTCTCTGAATGAATTCAATGGAGGAGGTTTCCAGATAGATCTGGGTATCATCTGCATATAGGTGGAAGGGGATGTTGGCTTTTTTGAGTAGGGTGGTGAGGGGTCCATATATATGTTGAACAGTTGAGGGGAGAGCACTGAGCCTTGGGGGACACCTCTGCTGACTGGGTGTAGGTCGGACGTAAAGGTTTTGATTTTTATCCTTTGGGAGCGGTTGTGTAGGAAGGAGGAGTACCAGTGTAGGACCGCCTCGTCTGCACCTACCCTATCTTGGAGAGCCTTGATGAGTAGATTGTGATCCACCGTGTCAAAGGCTGCCAATAGGTCCAGGAGAATGAGTAGGCAGCATTGGTCCGTATCTAGAGACTTGTGGATGTCGTCCACGATGTTAAGGATCGCGGTCTCGGTGCTACAGCCTCTTCTGAAGCCCTATTGGTGGGGATCTAGAAGGTTGATGCTGTCCATGTGCTGAGTCAGTTGTAGGAGAACGCACTTTGAGGATTTTGGATAGGAGGGGGAGATTGGAAACAGGTCTGAAGTTGTTCAGATCGTTGGTGTCCAGGCCTGGTTTTTTCAGTAGTGGCGTGACTTGGCCGACTTTGAGGCAGTCCGGTATGACGCCAGTTTTCAGGGAGCCGTTTATGATCTTGCACCAGAATGGCGCTAGGGAGAGTTTCAGCTTTTTGGTCAATTGGGTGGGTATAGGATCTAGGACGTGAGATGCAGGTTTGGAGGTGGAGATCAGTTTAAGAATCTCAGCTTCAGGTATGGGGTTGAAGGATTTCCAGGCTTTCATGGGGTGCTTGTGTTTGCTGGATTCGGTCTCTGGGGTTGGGTTATTGCAGGGGGGATTGAGGTTGATGCCCAGTGAGAGCTCAATCTTGGTGATTTTGTCTTTGAAGAAGTTGGCGAAGTTGTCGCACAGGTCTTTGGAGGCCTGACCTGAGGTTGCAGAAGGCTTGGAAGTTTGTTGCCTGATTATGTTGAAGAGTTCTTTGGGCCTGTTTTTCGCATTGTCCAGAGCGGTGCAGAAGAAGGTGGTTTTTTCATTGTTGATGTGTTTTTTGTATTTCCTTCGGGTTGCTTTGTGCTGCTCGTGAAGGCTAGTAGAGGGGTTGTTCCTCCATAGTCATTCTGCGGCTCTTAGTTGTCTTCTTTCGGCGTGGATGTCCGTGTTGAACCAGGATCTGGATGGAATCATGTCACACCTCCCCATTCCAAATCCACCACAGCCATAGGATGGAGTTTGGTAGTGATGTCTGCAAAGGTCACCTGGTGAAACACACCAGGTAGCAACCTCTCTTGAGGCACTAGCTTGTCCAGGACCGTAGTTACACTAGTCCCTGTGTTTCTGATAGCCTCCACCTCAGCCCCATTAACTTTAGGCCACTGCCTGCCCTTATCAATGTTTGTAGGTATGACAGCAAGGGTTGCAGTATTCACCCCACCCAGGGACACTAAGGTTGCTTCCACCTCCTGCCTACCCCTTTCTGGGGCACCAGTCTCCATCCCCACACTTACACTGGCAATCCCTGGGGATGGCTCCTTAATGGGGGGCTTCTTGGTGTAGACAGCATCTCCCTTTTTGTGCCCTGGCTGGATACATTTACCCACCATTGAGGGATCAAAGAACCTACCATTCTTTGCCTGATACTGGCGTAACTTCTCTTCAGCACGAGTCAAAAATTTGTTTTTGAAAGAACATATGACTCATTGTGCTGAAGAGAAGTTACGCCAGTATCTAGTAGACTCAAAGTGGTCTACTCCTAGAGACCTAGTCAAGGCAGCTGATGAGTGGGTGAGAACCCGGGTGGGTGACCAGAAGAAAGGAGGACAGGTCCCTCTCCAGGGGAAAGCTCAGAGAAAAGAAGGTCATAAGCAGAAGTCCTCCTCCAAAGACCCACACAAACCTGTACATGGGGGGTGGGCGAAGCCATCCCAAATTCAAAGGGAGGGGGTATTAGGCAAAGAATGCGTGTCAACTTTATCAACAATCCCGCCTTCCAGTGTATACACTGAGATGTCGACGAAGTCTACCCAAGACTGTGCACTCACTTTCTGGGTGTCTCCATCTCTTGACCAAGCATGCCGTCAACTGCTGGTATGATTCTGCATCCTCCCCTCTCAGGGTCAGGAGCCTATCCCTCTCAGCTACTGGAATCAACATCCCACAGGAGTGCACCCCAATACTAAGAGTGGACCCTACTCATCCTAAGGGCCCTCTCAAAGGCTACTAGCCATGTCATCCCCCTCTGTGTACTTGTACTTGGGTACTATACCCTTGGGAAGTTTGGGGTCAAATCCACCACCCATGGACATCTCAAACTTTTCATCATTTCCACTGCCACCATTTCTTTTTACCGCCTCCTTCCTCTCAGACTTCTTCTTAGCCAATTCCAGTTTCCTCCACTGCAAAGCTATCAAAGCTAGTTTGGCCTCAAACTGTCTCTCTGCAAGGGACAGTGGTCGACTTAGAACAATTTTGGAAAAATCAAAATAATGGGTTAAAAACAGTTTAGTCCAATCTCCAAAAATCAAACTCAAAAGTTTTGTTCTAAGACAATTTAGAGGATTTTTTAAATCTTAATTCACTTTACTGAAAGGTGTACTTTTTTAACACAAGTCCTCATCCACACCGCTTAACACCAAAATGTTGGAAAGTGGATTAGTAGTTATATCTACTACTGGCAATAAAGCCATTAATACAATATAGGGCTCAGAATAGGTCTAAAAAAAGTGTTCCCATGCTCAACCCTTGGTGGCTTGGCTGCGAGCAGGCAGGCTTAACTTCAGAGACTGGTATGTAAAGCATTTAAAAACACTAATTCAGTAAATAATTAAGACAACACACAATAAAAATCCAACACCAATTTATAAAAATTGGAAATAGTTTTATCTTTACAATGACACCAAAACAAAATACATCAAATGTAGGGAACCAGAGATTAATTTTTAAAAAGATTTAGCACTATATAGCACATAGAAACCAATAGCGCCTACTGGGACATCTGGTTGCGCTAGACTGGGTCAAAGTCAAAGTTTCAGGCCGACCCCGAAGCCGAGCCCTGCACGGCTTCCCCTCGCGGTAGGTCCCCGTCAAAGTTTTTACCTTCTGACTAAGAAACTTTTCTGGAGCTTTTCTTCCCGGGATCCCTCGAACCTCTCAGCAAGTCCGGATTCACTGAGGGTTCACCAACTTGCCTTGCAACGAGCTCCCAGTCAAACATATGGAAGTCAGACCTCCAGGGCTTTCCAGTGGGACGAATCAGAGATCCAGGCCAGCTCGCAGTTGGAGGTGGGCGGCTTGACTCTCGCGGTTGGTCCCAGTCACATTTTCTAAGTTCGGATTTAGAAACTTTTATGCAGCTCTTTCTTCCAGGGTCCCTCGATGCTCTTCACCAGGCCGAGTGAGGGTTCGCCAGCTTGGGCTTCGACCAGCTCCCTGTCAGACTCTGGAAGTCGGACCTCTGGAGCTTTTCAGCGGGATAAACCTGGAGGGCAGGCCGGCTCGCGGTTGAGGATCGCCGGCTTGGCTGGCCAGGTCGATCAGTCCACTTATGGAGCTTTTTTTTCAAAGTTGCTCCAAACTTCTGGAACTTATTCCTGAAGTTTCTTTGAGGGTCCCAAAGTGTCCAAAATTCACTCCAAAGGTCTGGAAGCTCTAAGATAGTCCTTGAAAGTTTGGGACTTCAATTCCCACGATCCACTTGGACAAAACCCTTAAAAATTCACTGGAGTCAGTCCAGGCTAGAGATTCTTAGTGGTGATGGTCCAGATGAGCTCTGTTAACCTGTAGCTTGCAGGGAGTCCACTCTTTAGTCCTTTTGAAGCAGATTTGATCCACAGGGCTGAAGTTCCAGATTGTGCAGCAGGCGCAGTCAGAGTGCAGGGCCTGGTTGGTGCAAATCAAACTTTCAGCATGGACCCTTCTGTGGTTTCAAGCAGCAGATCGGAGAAGCACTGCCCTCTCGTATACTTATTCAGTGTTCTCTGGAGTCACACAGGGGTCACATAGGAGGGCACTACTGTCCAATGAGGTCAGAGACTTTTTAAGGCATGGGCAAAGTGAGCTCTGGCCCAGGGCCCCAGCCTTTCAGGGTGCCCCCTGATAGAGCCACCTCTGTTCTGCAGAGTCTTTACCTCATGATCTTGAATGATTCTTAAACAGATTGTTTTAAATACAGTTTATTTAATTTATTTTAATGTGGGTAATGTGTGAGAGTCTATTGCAGACATTTTGCAGAGAAATGTTGTGTTTATGTTTCATGCAACATCCATAAAAAAGTTTCTTTTATATTAAAACAGGACCTCATATGAGAACTGGGAGGGTATCAGAGATTACTTATAGTAATATTAGTGAGCTGCTGCTGTGTTACAATATTGAAAAAACACATCAATATCCCTGAATATTATATGTAAACACATATATAATTGAATGAGTGTGCCTGTGCGCTCAGTGACCTGAGCGAAGAGGGCATGAAAGAGCTGGAATTGGATCATAAATTCAAAATTGTTCCAAACAGGGGCCCCCAAAATACGTTTGGCCGCGGGCCCCCAAAATCCTTAAAGTGTCCCTGAATGAGGTGCAGGGCAACACCCCAGAGAATGACCATTTCCTCCAAAATGTGGCGCAATGGTCTCCCAGAGAGCACTATTTCTCTAAAATACAATATGGCTGAATTCTCAGCAGCAAGGTAAGAGCAGGCTAAACCAACCTCCAGGATAGGATAGCTCAACTCCATAATCTCCCTCACCCTAGCAACTGCACATTCCTTCCTTAAGCCTGCCATCTGGCTGGGTTCAGAGGGTAGGGGACTAAATGAAACTAGGCTCTTCTGCCTGTTCCCTCCTTCTTTTGAAGATCATGGTTTACAACCCCTTCTCCTTGTTCTGGCATTCTTATGCAGCAGAACCTTCTCCTCCCAGAATGGCTCTTCATCCCAGGTCCCACTTACCACTTCAAAGCAGCCTGGCTAATCCACTTAACTGACAAGTCAGAGCAGAGCACTGGAAGGCTGAATTTTGGCTTACAGACAGGAAAGTCTTATAACTTTTTGTATGTACTTTTTGTATGTACTTTTTGTATGTACATTCTAGGATAAATTCAACAATAGCATGTTGTTGGATATTGAAATACCATTCTACGTAGTCCTTGAATGCCATTTGCTGTGTTTCCTGGCAGGAGTTATTCATTAATAACTTCTTGCCATGTAAACCTATGTGGCTAGGGGTCTGCAATGGGGAAAAATGCATTGGGCAATTTCCCCCAACACCAGGGCTTATAAAACATATTTTGTTAGAACCCTGCCTATTTCTACAGGACTCCCCACCCCCTGGAACACCTAGGGGAGACTTTAAGGGTTCTGAATATGTAAATATTTGCACAACATCACTCCACAGTGCTCCTAGAACAAAAGTCAATTTTAGGAATCACTTTACTACATGTGGGAAGTAAAATGTACAATTTCGCCAAGGCATATAAAACCTATTTTATAAGAGTCCTCCTTATAAGTACCTGACCCTATACCCCCACCCACCATTGGACACCTCGGGGAGACCCTGGGAGTACCTAATATGCCAACATATTGTAGTTTAATTAATTATGTTCCCCAAACACCAAAGTCGAGTTTGGGCACAATTTACATGTTAAAAGAGGTCCTGCAACATATAGCTGCTTTTAAACTGACCTCAGGCCTCAGCAGTGCACACATGCAAGTGCAGAAAGGGCTGCTGGCCTCTAAACTGCCATGCCCTATTATATACTAGGGACGTAAAAGTAGTTTTGATCCCCCTGCCCTATTATGTACTAGGGCCTTATAGGGGAGGTCATGTCAATCATAGGAGTTCCCTAACCTATAGTGTACCCTAGTGTATGTAGGTGTTTTCACTGTATTCTAATTCTGTTTTCATCATAGCACTGGCCCTGGTTAGGCATAGTCCAGGGACAGTCAGAGTCAATTACCACCAGAAAGCAAAAAATGGGGATGCGCAGGGCACAAGGATGACTTTGCAACAGCTCCCCACACCTGGAACACTATTCCCTCTGACATTAGAACAGCCAATTAAGAGGGCTTTAGAAACCTCTTAAAAACCTGGCTGTTGAGACAAGCCTATGGCCAAGTCGGCTGCTATTTGCTGCTTCCACTACCTTAGCGCCAAGAGACCTTATGGTGTATGTGCGTTTTATAAGCTTAACATAACGTAAAATAGAGACAAACCAGGACAACACAGCCACTCTCAACAATGGGCTCCTTTTAGTAGACGTCCCTCGTCGGTAGGTCGGTCTTGGCAGTGTTGGTGTCTGGGCTGGACACTAAGCAAGACTTGGCTGCTGCAAGTTTCCAGTAAATGAATCTGAATTCTGGGTGTCAGGGGGAGACCATCTCCATGTCGACCTAAAAAGTGAAAGCCTCCAACGCAAGTGGCCCGCCGGAGAAAACACCTCTGCACCAGAGTCCCACAGCCCGAGTCCGACACAACTGACCCTTGAAAGCTAAGTGCCCTTTGTTTTCTGCCGGACTTGTCCCTAAGTCCCCACTTGCAGCACTTAACTTGTTACAGGTTGCTACATTGGCTTTGCGGGTAGCGTTCGAGGCTACCACCACGACCAGCACCTCTGCACCTGGACTGACCAGGGCAGGTAAAACCAGACTGCTGGTGGATTTGTGGTCCTTCATCCCTATGTACCTTAGGTCCAGGAGAACAACCCTAACAACTGTCTCCAAGTATGCATACGTTGCTTATGCCTCAAATCTAACAGCTCTTTATTTTACTGTTTTCTGCAAAATAACTAACTCGAAAAGTACTTACCTTATCCCAAAGATCTTGGGGTCTAAATTAATATAAAATCTGCGTTATTTTTCTAAATTGGTTTCGAATTTCTTCTTTTAGTGTCTTATTTTTTGATTCTGTGTGTACAAGTGCTCAACAATCCCCTCTGATAAACCTAAAGATGTTCGACTACACTACCACAAAGAGACCACTTTGGAATTGTTAAACCAAGCCCCTGTAAACCAATAAGGGACTTTCTGCACAGTGTACCTCTTTCTTGTACACTATGTAGAAAGCCAGCTTCCTACAGTCGTTGATTTGCTTTTTCTGTTCTATGCAAAAGGGTTTGAAACTGAGGTTCCACATAGAAATTCACTCATTCCATTTTGTGTGTTTCGGACTATATACTACAGGAATTAATCTATTGTCCCAAGGGTTCCCACTCTTCCTTAAACTACTCTAGACTTTGTGAATTGCCTTCATTTGCCGAGATTCTTTCACCGCTGCTTCTACTAAACGTGCCTCCCCAGTCAAAGCTGAAATTCTGGTTCCCAAATACTGATTTTCTCCTGAATTAGAATTGTCTTTAATATTGTGTACCAGTATATGGTTAAGACTCTACCTTGAAATTTTAGAAAACAAACACCTTTGTCAACTCCCTAGTACAAAATAGTTGATCAGACCATTCATATTTTTTAGGTCGAGCATCAGCGCGCATGCGCTGCCTGCAAGACCTGGGGTAATCACTCTACGGAGTGCAATTTCCCTCGATGCTGGCCATTGGTCAACTTCTATATCGCTTTTCTTTCCCGCCTCCTTATTGGCCGGTGCTCCCAATACATCACTTCCGTGTTTAAGCCAGGAGCACCAGCCAACTACAGTTTCCCTACACAATAGGTCTAGATGTACTTCTTTGGGGACTACTTTTTATTATGTACTATGGCGTCTGCTTCACTCACAGGCACCCACATATGTTTTGTGTACACGGGCGCCCCGCTTTGCTTCAGCACAGCGCCAGATTTAGTATTTATAACACATTACATGCTTCAGCGCAAAAGCTCCCCGCGGCACACGAGAGAAAGGGAGAATCCTTCAGCTGTAATTTATTTAATTTTATATTGCACCTCCATTTTTTTAATTAACTTTACACTATTCAGCGCTGTGCCCATTTCATGAGCGCCATGCTTTCAACTTTAAAGCTCCATCTCCCCGTAGGGTGCCCTCTCTCCCACCACCAAACACAGGCTGCCTATTGAACTCTCCTCCCACCCCTGCTGCCAGGTTAAGGAGTTAATCAGCAGCCGGTTTCACACTCTTCAGCTATGTTTTGCTTGCAGCTTGCACGCTGCATTTCTCCGTAGGGTGTCCTCCCTTTCACCACTTAAAACAGGCTGCCTAGTTAACGCACCTCCCTCCCCCGCTGCCGGGTTAAGGAGACTGCCTCTTCGTCATCAGCTGGGTTCAGCCTCTCCCGGGATCACCTCTTCAGCGGCAAGAGCCACGGTGATCAGCCGCTGAGCTTGCCTCAGACTTGCCCACCTCCCCTGCAGCTGCCCACAACACCAGAAAGAGTTGTTGCAGACAGGAACTCCGTGCAGTAAGTATTGGATTAACCCCATGCGGTTTGTTTTTTAAAACATTTATTTATAGTTTTTGCTTAGTAATGGCTGAAATTATTTGTTTTTTTCACTCCCTGCGGTTTCGCTAGAGACACTTTGGGCCGAGTTTTCCTTAACAAAAGCAAACAAATACGTGGTTTAATCCCACCCCTACCAGCCCTTTAAAAACAATCCGTATTTACATTTTAGATATTGGCATTTGCTTATTGCACGCAACATTGCGGCCATTTCAAGTAAGTTGTGCTGGTTATTTCAGTATTATTTCGTACAACGAGGGGCCTGCCACCGACCATGTCAAAGTGATTATTTGTTCACTGAAAACTAATTGCATTCACTGTCTGCGCCTGCTGAGAGCCAGAATAGTTTCCTCAAACAGTACAGTTCTCATTGTCTGCTCTGTCAGTATCATTTTATTAATCACATACAGAAATGTATTTGAGCCGACCACACCTTCATTTAATGCAGGCCCGAGCACTGCGGAATAGCTATTGTCAAACCTATTCCTCTCTGATTTAGTAATTAGTTATTACCCAATATAAACCCACCATCTGGATTACCTTTACGCGATTGTTCTTTTTCGAAAGCTCATTAAGCAGATTGTGGTATGTCTCTGTTTGAAGGCCTTTATAAAATTAAAAAAATATGCTGAATGATCGTGATTATTCACAATATAGCAAAACACATCTAACGTATCGGAAAGCTGCTTCCTTAGGTTAAGTATTAGCAGCATAACAAAGTCAATCAGACATTATATCTAGTTTCTTAATTAAAACAACTCAAAGTCCAGTTTCAGTTTAGGCACTTTGAAAATGATTGGAAAAAAAGGAAATAATTAACTGAAAAAGTCACGCATTTGCAACAAAGACCACCCATGTAAACTGTAATTGGAGTTGTTAGCAGTCTCTTTATTTGTGCAGTATAATGTCTTTTGATATGCATGTTTAATGATGTCACTTCAGTTCTCTTGAGTGTTTTCATACATGGTACATGATGCGGTTGTAGAGTGCCATGCTTCAGAGCCTCCCCTGGTGATCTCTTTGCGACTGATTTCTATGTGCAGACCCCAGGGTGGGTACATACTGTAGGATGACCAGTATAATTCTGTTTTTCTAGTGATTGCTGGTTATAAAACGAGTCACATTTGGAAGAGCTCTGGTCTTGCCAGTATCCAGAAGGCATCTGGACTTATTTCATTTTTAACGCGGCTGTGTATGAATCGTAATGCACCAAATTCTGATAGGGTTGGCTGTTTCGAGACTGTGCGCATGTAAGTTATTTGAGTTTTTTAGACCGCTATGGGCATTGTAAATAGCCTTTTATTTGTGTTTTAAAAACCTGAAAGCTTGCACCGCTTGCAGGTTTTCAAAACACATATATAAAAGGCATTGTCATTTACAATGCCAATATCTCAAACTCTCGCAAATGCGAGACCTATTGCATTGCAAATGCTTGTTTTTTAGATGCTTCCCTACTTAAGGGTTCCTTTTAAGCCCAATGTGTCTGCAAATGTAATGACTATTCTGAAGGAACAACAGAAAGCTAAACAATGAGTCGCACAAATGCTGCATTACTACAATTTACAAGCTACCGGATTTTTTTCCATTAATACAATTACTTTTAAACACTCACCTCTCACATAATTCACCTCCCACAGACCTACTATCGGAAGTTTACTCTTCCCCTTTTAACTAAAAGTTTGTATATTCAGCCCATATCTTGTTAAGGCGAGAGGTGATTGGCATCTATTCGCAGTATGCTTCTTCCAAGTGTTACAACAAGTAATATCCATATGTTAAGAGGAAGAGCAGCGCAATATTAGTGACTCCATGGGGTTCCACAGAAGTCAAAAGGGTAAGAACTGCTATTCTACCCATTAAGGTATGAAGGCCAATATGAATTACTTTGATCATCTGCTGTGCCGGGCTTCAAGAACAAGGCGATCACCTCTTCCCAGGTGGATGGTGGGAGAAAGCCCTTACTTGCTGTAGTTTTTACATAGTTCCCTTATGTGGAATGAGTAGAGCAGAAAAAAGCCTTATAGAGCTCTGCCTTTTTCACCTGATAAAGGTTCATTGAAACACTGCCCAAAATCAGTATAAATAAACGCAAGTGCAACACCCTGTCCAGGCATAGTGCAACTCACTCTCTAAGCATTGTGCAAGCTGCCAAGAGATAAAACTGCTCTAACAGGGTAACATCTGTTAAAGTTTTATTAGTATCAATATTATAAATTAGCATGCCACTATTTTTTTTCTTCAAATGCTGGGAACAGCATTCATGATTTTTTCTGGAAGAATTCTACTCTACACCATACTGCCTACTGGCAGCCTTACAATTCATGAATTTAATTTCTCGGCTATAAACTATCTAAAGAAAACATCCAGCCTTTTCCTGATTTGACCCAGAATATACTTGGTGCCTGAATATCTATGAATCTCATCTAATTTAGAGGTCTTTTTGACTTTCAGCCTAGAAGGGGAGCAATTTAGTGAGGAACATGGAAGCATAAATATGGCAAGCAGTAGTCTTTTTTAATTCAATTTGAAACTGTGTCGGTAATGATCTGGGTTTCGCAGCTGGGTTGTAGTATTGGCAAGTAGATAATTTTGGACTCTAAAACATTTCTATGGATAAAGTATTAAAAACATACAATATTACTTGCGATCTTTTGGGTCTCTTCCTCAGCCACATCATTTTAGCTACATTAATCAAAAAGTAATAAATAATAATTAAATATTTGGAACGAAAATTAAAGAGTAAACCTGGAAGGTTGTTTTACTGTCTGCTTATTTCAAAAAGGCATTATTTAAAATGCAAGTAGTGTTTATTTTTTTCTAATTGTTTACAAACTGATCTAGTGTTTAAAGAATGCACACATCTAATTCTCAAAACACATCTACTGCCCACTTCTATAATTTAGGATGTTCTTTAATGTTGGCCTACAGGGTTAGGAGTTTGAGATGATCAAACCTCAGTGATTAAGTGAACTCAATATTTACCCACACATAAAAGCTAGATGGAACAAACAAGTACATTTCACTGCTAACAATGGGAATGGGGACAGTGTTGTATTTTACATAGACATCTATTTACATTGCAGATGGCACCTGGATAGTAGAAAGCTACTCAAGGTCTTACTCTTCAAATATCTTTTTTATACAAAAGTCCCTATTTTGAATTCTGTGCTCAAATATATCATACATGAAAACTTGAAATGCGTGCACTAGTTCAAATGTAATTACACATTGCAAGCCTGTAACAGAGCTTACCTGGGCAGAAAATCCATTGAAGAATGAGTACCAAAAATGAACTAAGGTGAATGCAAAGTTTTTGTAGAAGAAATATCGCAAGAACTTGCACATCCTTATGTATGACCACCTTCCATGAACAAGAATCAACCGTTGTAAGAATCGGAACTGCGCAAAGGAGTAGTCACTGGACATCACTGCCTGCATTCCTTCCTGACCACTTATGCCAACTCCAATATGAGCAGCTGAAAAGTAATCATGACGTTAAACATATTTTGGTTAAAGTATTTACACTACAAAACCAAAAAATGACAACTTTGTTACATAAAAAACATAATACATTATCCAGCGTATGTTTATCTCTAAGGTATTACTCCAATATAAACCACACACATTCTAGTTCAGGATCCCTTTTCTTTGTTTGTGACATGTTTTAGATCTGGGGTGTATAAAGGAGATCTTGATCCATGACAAGCTTGCAGTATAATTTTGAAAATTGTAGAGGGGTCAAATTTATATTCAATGTAATTAGATTTATCTTAAGTGGGATTTATGAAAATCTGATCTGGATCTTGCCAATCTGAAACTATGCTGGAAATACATTTTTGTTGATCTTCAAGAAGAATCGTTTTCACCCACATCGTTTTGTATCATTTGATAAAAACATCTACAGGTCTGAAATGGATATGGCAGGCTTGTCACTGCTGCTATCTAACATTGGTTTCCTGACCACAAAGTGCTATACATAGTCTTATATTTGCATACATATCTATCAGAGCATTCTGTAAGCTCAGAGATGGTCTGAAATATGATACACAACGAGGCACGTTGGACTATCTTTTCATGCTCAAAATGAAAGGCTCTTTTGAATAATGGGATCAATAGACACTACCTATTTAAATTACAAGGACTGCATCATTGGTACATCTTACTATCATAAAATGTCAACATTTTCTAACCACGCTAGGATCACAGATTTGCTAGTCTATCAAAAGGGACACATTCATGATGGTCAGAAAGGTGTAATTGCTGTCTTTGGCAGAGGATCATCTCATTATCTGCTGATTTCTGTGTTGTAGATTATCAGATAATGAACAGAAAAAAGACGATCTAGTATAAGTTCATGTAGGGAACAATTATTAGACATTTTCACTTCCTGGGCCATGAACCTTGACAAAGTTCCCAAAAGTGTTATTAGTAGCACAGAATCAGAGCCACATCCTTTAATGCCCTATCAATCCAAGCAACTTCATAGATACAACTCTGGACATAGAAATATTGGTCTCTGTTCATCACAGAGGACAGCAGGCAATACTTCATTATTATATCTGCAGAGGTTGAACTCTGAAATATATAGAATTGTTTGAAAAATAAACCTGCTCCTGTCACCCTCATTCTCTTGATCACCGATGTTCTGCATGTCTGTCTCAAACGTCAATGACTTTAAGCTTGGCTAGATGCTCTTCTAAGTAAATCTGTTATTAAAGGCACAAGATACCAAATTCCTTAGTGGAAGCGTCTTCTCTGAAATGAATAAAGTGTAGATACAGCACACTGCACATAACTATTTTAGCAGAGAACCATAAACTACTGTTTACTCTGACATACATTACAGGGAAGGTGGTCCAGACAAACACAAACTTCTTAAAATTAACACCATTGAGAAATAAAAGCATGCTTTCCACTACCACATCTCAATTGTTGAGACTAGGTACTATAAACCTGAAGTGTATCTAGCAGTCTATGATAACCAGCAGTAAGGCACTTTAGAAAACACTGAGCATAGACCTCATATGCTCAGGAAATTCAAAATGTGCCTTTGGGTTCATCTGCTGCATTGCAATGTATGTTTCCCCTATCATCCCCAGATAAAGTGGTACAGATATTTTGGGTTTCCTGTACAAAGGTGAACCTCAGAACCACAAGGCAGATTAAGACATTAGCATTTTCTGACCTTGCTGATTGTTTTCAGGTGACTCACCATGTTAGCCAACATAAAGCACTAGTTGTGAAACAGAAGAGAAGATTGCAGCATTTCTGACCCTTGGATCCAACCATAAACCCCCCATATTACGCTGGTTATTGTTTTGAAATATATTGAAAGCATAAAGAGCATAAGATTAAAAAAAGAAAGCCATGTTATTTATTAGAAACAATAATTCTTCTTGACAATAAGACAAAATATGAAACTAGTGTGAGAACAACTGAGACAGTAAGCAATACCTCCTAGAGTGTACAGAGCGTAAAATACAAAATATTTAATCTATTGACCTCAATATTTTATCATTTTTCTTTGAAAGGTTCAAGAGGTTGATGAATTGAAACTTACATCTCCAACTTTATTTATTTTTAATAGCTAAAACCCCACATTTTCCAGATTCCTTCAACACCCTTTACCTTTTTTATTGTTAACTAAAAGTGAGTGTTAAAATTCTATTTTCTTACTCCATTAGTACGTCTACATTATATACTTTTAAATGACTCCTGTTGGATTAGAATGAGAAATGCCATTTTGCAATTTATTTTCTGCATTATAGTGGTTTTAGCACTCGCAAGCAAAAAGAAAGCCAAACAACTCCATATTTGTTGTTTTTAGGTTGAAGCCTATCAAGCAGTGCAGCTGTCTGGTTGCAAAGACATTTTAGTTACATACTTCAAAGCTTTACTAGGAACACATTCCACCCATTGTTCACCATTAGCTTTGTGGTTTGTAACATACATTTGCTGGTTTTATTGGTTTTAGGCTGCCCAGCATATCTTTGTCCCTCCCGTGGAGATTAGCATGTTTTCCACCTCTTTTACTGTCTCCTTGCATTCTTCCATGATTGCTCACTTTCTGGGAACTCTTGTTTTGATTTTTCATGAGGCATTCCATGGAAGAAGTTTCCCGTGTCCTATCTTTCTGCTTGACTGAGTCTACTTATCTTTGCCACTAATCTTACATGCCTGTGAGGAACAATGTTGTGTCGCATCAAAAAACTGGATTCATCCTCCTCAACAAGTATTTCATTCAAATAGAAACTCAGCTGTGTCACGGGAAACAACTCTCCACTGAAGAAAAACAGTTTTTTTTAAATAAAACCCTCTCCCACCAGGGTTACCCCTTGGTAGCATGCTACATCATCGGGTCCATCCTGTTCCGCTGCGGATCGGGGCATGCTGCGACCTACGGACTATGTGGGGGTACTTCTTGATTTAAGACAATGACAAAGAAGATGTTAAAAAGGAGGGGAGGTTATTTAGTGCTCGAGTGTAGTTTAGAAATACCTGGCTGGTAGGTAATTCAACCCGTACCTCTATTGCCTCTTCTTTAGGGCCTCGTGAAACTAGTTCCCTGGTACCACGCCTAGTGTTCACACTAGACGCACTGTGAACTAGTAGGAGTGGTACCAGGGAACTAGTTTGAGGTCTTGAAGAGCCAATGGGGTACGGCTTGAAACATATCTACCTTTAAGAAAGCAGGTACATAATAACCTCTTTTCCTAATCTCCCCACCCCCTTTTTTTTAACCATACCGACTAGAGGTAGGAATAAATATGATACACCTACGAGCCAGGTATTTTGAAAATACACTCCAGCACAGGTCTGTATTCTTAAATTATCAGGCTGCAGATAACAGAGCCAGATAATGAGCAGTACTCAGATTTATGACCCATGTGTGTCACAGAGGTTCAGAACTGAAGCATTGAGGTATTAATCTCTTAAATAAAAGTCGTTCTCATCTTAATATTGGAGCATGAGAACAAAATGATATTTCTGAATGCTTTTAAATGAGAAAATAAAAATGAAAGTGTTGACTTAATGATTAAATTAACTCAATTTCAATTCTCACTTTTCAAAGTGTCACATTTAGAAACGGCAGCCATCTCGCTCCCTGTGGCTGGTAGACACAGTGCCATATTTGTAACTGAAAAATACAGTAAATTTCTTTTAAATGGGAGAAATTTACAGGGAAGAAAAATGGATCTGTTTCTATGAAACATTGTCTTAATGTTTTTCTCTACTTTAAATTAAGCCAATTAAGTCCTAATGTTTTATGAAGCATATTTCTTCACTTTAAATTTCTCACATTTAAACAAATGAATGTATTTTCCTGTTATAAATATGGTACCATGTCTACAGGCCACCTGGAGTAATATGCCTGCTGTTTGTAAAGACTCTTTGACATGGGAGAAAATTAAAATGATGAGTTTAGTGTAATGCATATAAACAAAGTTACATTTTCAGTTACATTTTCTCCAATTTCAAAGTGTCATTTACACACAGCAGGCACCTTGCACTCAGTGGCTATTAGACCCGCTGCCATATTTTTAACTGAAAAATACAGCCATTTTTTAAATTGGGAATAATTTAAAGTGCAGAAAAATGTTGCATCAAGTGGAGAAAAATGTTCCTTATTAGGAACATTTCTGGAGAATATTTTTCTGCGCTTTTCAATTCATCCCATTAAAAAAAAAAATTGGTTGTATGTTTGTGTTGTACATGTAACGGTGCCACATATGGTTAAAGGCTCTCAGTCACCCATACACATACCTGTTCATACATCCCCCCAGACCATGCACTTAATGACACGCATGGCAGCCCTATCATAGGACCCCTAGTCACAGTATTTTGTTCAAATCATAGTATCAGTCTCCATGGACATTAGGTTTAAAGTCATTAAAGCTGGGTGAGGGAGTGTCTGCTAACAATGCGCGAGTTACATGGCCTTCAGTAGCTCATGACAATTTTCACTGATGAGAAGGAGCTCTCATTACAGAAAAGGTAGGAGACCCCTGCTCCACATGCTCCGTAAGATTTTCCGCCTCCCTCGACCTTGCACACACACCTCCACAGGAGCCACAGTAGAGGTTGTTCCTTCTCCTACCTCGCCACCAAGTCCTGGAACAACCTCCCCCTCCACCTGCGAACCTCCCGGTTGCTCACAGACTTCAGGAAGGGGCTCAAGTCCTGGCTCTTCGACTAAGGCCGAAGATCCTCAGCACCAGGATACCCCCAGGGGTGATAAGCCACAAAATACAAATACTGTATGATTAGGCCATCTGGTTTTAGGTTTAAACCTATAATAACTGATAAAACCCCACCGAAAGGAAAATAGCCATCACCGGTGTTAACATATAAACACTGAAAAAACACCTTTGCAACCACAAACTAAGTGCCATTCAAAGAAAGGAAAAGATGAGTGAAAGTCATTTTTATTTCTTCCTGAAGGGGCCAATGCAATGCAACTTTGTTATACAAGGTAGCATCAAGAAAGACTGGGCTAACATTCTGCTTGAGTTTTGTTGTTTAGGGATGTCACTAAAACATTGTCTATTCTTCCTTCTGCTTTTTTTCAGTTTTGTGGTCTTTGGTCTAAAGATGCAGTGTTTAGAAGCATGTTTTGGGTCTTATTTAGTTTTTTTTAAACTGTAGAGAGTCAGGAAATATCAAAATCCTATTTGATATTTTGGCTACATTTGATTTCACTGATAGGGAAAATGGCTGGTTTCATAAGAATCTTTCCAAATATGTACCATCACATTTACCCACAGACAGAGAATGGGTGAAATCCTTTGATACATCAGCCCCATGTTCTAGCGAGTCAGTATTGATTGTAAGTGAATTACCAAACACCACAGGCTTTAAACATTCAATGCAAGATGCAGTGACAGGTATATGTGAAAAGAATTGTCACCAAGCATCTGAGATGGTGAAAACAGGACACCAGACGTTTGGTTAACATGGAACGCAGTGTCACTTGGAATGCTACTGAAAAAGTTCCTACCAAGTTCAATAAAGATTGGAGTGATATTGTTTGTATTTGCAGTAATTCAGCTACGTATATGAAAAAGTTGTATGATGGCCTGTCAAAATCGATACCTGAGCTGAAGTGCTTCCTGTAAGAGATCCTTGTCACTTGCTAGATGGTATGCTGAAAGCATCTTTACAATCTTCAGAGTTAATGAAGAATGCTATTGACTTTGTAGTCCATTCTGGTGCAGTAAAATGTATTTGGACCTCATATACGCTGTGCACACGCTATCTAGACACATGCACTATCAGTTCAGAAAGCAAGAAATAATTAAAATTAAATTAAAATTCCATAAACACCGGAAAAACACTTTGTTGTTTTTAATGGCGCGAAAATGTGTAACCACTGATACTGTTTTTTTAAGGTATTGAAAAAACTGAAAAAACCCCACCAGAATTTTTACCAAAAATAGAAACTGAAAACAGGAAAGCCTATGTATGATTGATTGAGCTTTTTCATCTCTAGTATGTTGACTGATTGAGACCTCCTTCGGGCCTATGGATCCATAGACTTACACAGCCCCCATCATAGTCCTGACCATGATTTTTTGACTCGATAAAAGATTGACAATTTGAAGATAAAATCTTCACTATGAAAAAAGTCCCATCTTGAATCCAGCCAAGAGTGAGTAGAAGTGTTCTAAAAGGATTCCTATGCTTTGATCAAATTTATGGTATTCCCATTTTTAAGTTGATCTTCATTTTTTCCATTGAATTCTCATAGAGGAAGAGGGGGAAGCCAATACATTTAGCGAAGCAATTGTAGAGGAGCAACATTTAACACTTCCTTTGTGTTGCAAAACCTGAGAAGGACGGTCTGTATTCCTTATTTAACTATTTAACCCATTATTTACATTATACAACAATAGAGTTCCTGAATAGAGTTTTCACCTTACCAGCATCATTCGCATTAAAGGGAGTCTGATTATATAAAAAAAAAAGGGGAACAAGAAAGACTAAACACTACTGAATTGGAAAAAGGGCTTAATGACCTTTGCCCTTTTCCTGGGTTTGATAATGGATTGAAACCTGAAGGACTGTCTTGAGCAGGACTTAAAATTTCCAGAAAAGAAAGGAATTCAGGAGATTTGACTACATTCTGCAACATCGATAAAATACCCCTTAAAATGTTTTCAAATAAAAGTATTATTTTTACTAATGGTGAAGCACTGTGCCCTTTTGAAGGGTGAAAATAATCTGTAGGGGACTGAACATCGTTACCTATATTTTGTTAGCCTACCATATTACAATAGGGTCCGATGCTTCCTTGTTAATGTTAGTTCCCAGCTTTTGTGTAGTCTTAATTCGAGCTTGCATATCCATTTGTCTTTAGATTTCATGGTTAACTTGAGCTGAACTAGATTTGTTTCTTCAAAGTCAATGGCATGTCACAAATCAAATAAAAAATTAAAATATACTCAAGGCCATTGTTTGCAAGAATCTTATTTGGTGAGCATACAGGAGTAGGGTTGCAATAAATGAAGTTTCCAAATGCCCCAATGAGGAAAACCTCTCTTAATATTTGCCACACAATCTAGAAAAAACTTGGTGCAGAAGGTAGAAAAAGTCTGCGAGACTGAAACAAAGGTAATTTCTCATTTAACAGAATGTTCAAAAGATGGACGTCTGAATATACACCTATAAATCTTTTTTTTTTTTTACTGTTCACCCCAATTTTTTATAACGGATTTTTCTCAGTCATTTTTTCTCAATTAAATCCAGAAAAGGACATATTCTTACCCTTGACTGCTTATTAGTGTTATTTTCCTCACGGTCTTAGTTTCTTTAACAGTTTATTAATTTTAGTTTTGTTTTTCTTATGCAACTTTAATATTTTACATAAATTTAGTGTGACTACTGTAACTTTATATATTACCATATTGCTGCATCTGTACTGCTTATTTGCTTACACATAGCACTTGCACCGAGGTATGCTTTACTGCTCAGGTCAAGCTGCCAACAATAAACATAGGTTTTTCATGCTGGACTGGATTGGGGAGCCACAGTCAAAGCTGGTTTCTCGGGGAAAAAAACCCACAATTCGCTATTGAGTAGCGGCAAAGAAATAGCTGAAAAGAATGTGTTTCGAATAGAACTATGCTGCTTCTCCTGTAATAATACAGTAAATGTTTTTTCAAATAAAATTTACATTTTGTTTCTTTATGCGGTTTCGAGTTAAAAATAGCATATCAAACCTGTAGAGCATGAACAATGGATCAACAATGTTTAGGTGAATAAGTACAAATCATGGTAATTCTACAGCTTTCCCCTGAAGCAACATTCACACCTCAGAGATGAATTATATGAAGTTTATTCGAAAAATATACTTACTTTTTATCATGTTAACATCATTTGCACCATCGCCAATCGCCAGTGTTATTGCCTTCTTGTACTTTTTAACCAATTCGACAACCATTGCCTTCTGTTTTGGAGTTACTCGGCAGCAGATAACTGCATTGCACTCACAAGCCAAATCTACAAAGCTTTTTTGCCGCAGTTCTTTTATTGCATCAGCTTTCATTTTGTCAGCTAGTTCTATGTGTTTTTCTTCTTGTGTTTTTGGAAATTTTAATCTCAATCGTTTCTTTTTCTCTTTTTCTTTTCCAGAAGAATTTCATTCTGTGTCATAAAAAGTTGATATATATTTAGTGTACAATGAAATTAACAACTTTACAGGTACATTTAACTATGTAGTATGCATCAACATTTCAAAATAATATGAACTATAAAAGACTACTGAATCTTCTGTATACTATGGAGCTTAAAATATGTGCATCACTGATATGTATCCTAAATGATACGTACCAAAGGATAACCAGGGCAGTACAGTGAGAAGGTATTACACATACTACATCCTCTACAATTTAGCAAACAGCAATACAACATACTTGCTGGAAATCTGGTGACTGGTTGAGTGGGGTGAAATCCTACTCAAGCAGTAATCACAATTTCTGTTAGGGTGAAGTCACAAACAAACCCTAAATTAACCTGTACATAACCCTCTGGTAGCTTTGCACAAACAGTCAGGTTTAACTTACAGGCCTGTATTTATGCAGCCCTTCAAACAGTGAAAAAATGAAAACAAAACACAAGTAAAATCCCTCACCAATTTAGAAAACTAGAGTAAAATTAATAATTTGAGAATAAATTGGCAAAAATTCAACCATTCGAACCAGAGATATGTAACTTTAAAGATGTAAGTGAAAATAGTACCTAGAAGCACAAAGCGCCAACTATGGTTATCTGGACGCACCTGATCGGGACAAAAAAATCACAAGTTCAGGCCGAACGTAATGGGGCGCAGACCAGATACAGGGACCAAGCTAGACTCGCTGAACAAAGTACCTTAAATCCTGGTTTGCGGAACATTGCGTGATCCCATGTTGAGGATGTGTTGTCCAGTGGCGGGTCCGAGGAGCTGTGAGGCTGCGATGCGTAGTCGAGGATATCATCGTTGAGGGATTTTCAATGCAAAGTCCTGCGTTGAACATATGTTACGCACCAGCGGTGTAGGGCTGCGATGCGTAGTCCTGCGTCATCATTGAGGATGCTGTCAACGAGGGGCTTGCGATGTGAAGGGCTGAGTCCAGGATCCATCATGCAGCACCAGCTCCAAGGAACCATCCTGCTGTGATGCAAGGTCCTGCATTGTGGATGCATTGTGCATGCATTGTGCTGCGGCGGTTCCGAAGTGGCTGCAAAGAGATGCATCACGCTGCATCAGTTCTGCTCACAGGACCACAGCTGGGCTGGCAGAGCACCTTCAAGCCCACTTCCAAGGGTCCAGGACTGGGGTGGCACAACCTGGGGAGCAGGACGCACAGCAAGTAGAGGCCAGGTGCTGGGTTTAAGATGGTTCGAGCCTTTTCTATCCCTGATCAGCCCTTGGAGTCACTGTGGTAGTACTGTGATCAAGATGCAGGCTCAGTCCTTTCCCTTAGGCAGCAGGGCAACAGAGTAGCAGTACTCCTTGCAGAGTAGCACAGCAGTCCTTTCAAGTCTTCCACAGGTCCCGAGGCGTATTGAAGAGTTGGGTCTGAGGGTCCATTATTTATACTTGGAGCCCACTTTGAAGTAGGAGAAGGTGCTGGAGATTTTCACCGCAAGAGGTGTTTGGAATTTCCTGCCTGCCTTGTCTGGGGTCACAAAGGACTAGGGTCAAAATTCTTTGCGAGTGTGCTGGGCATAGCCTTTGTGAAGTGCAAGTGTGGTAAGTGACAGCTCCTTCCCCTCATTAGGTCAGAGGTGTCCCATCCTACCAGCTACTATTCCCCTTTGTCCCACTGTGAGAGCAATACACAAAGACCAACTGTCAGTTATACCTAGTCATGTGACCCAGGTTACAGGCTGCAGGCCCGAAGTCGTTGGGACAAGAAAATGCCAACTTTATAAAAGGCATTTTCAGAAATGTGACTTAAAATCCAACTTTACCATTAAAGAAGGCTTCAAATTACATGTGTTTAGGGCGTGGCTTGGATAGCCATCATGGCGGTCGTCTATTAGACGAGTTCCGGCCAATCAAGCCCAAAATCCGCTAAAATCAGTCTTTAACCCCCATCGGGCAGACCACAGACCAGCAGATCCGGCAGACACACCCCGATCCACGAATTGGTGCCGGGGAGGCGGCACACCAAGCCGCAGCACGACCCGGCCCGACCTCACGGGACGAGGCCTGGACGCCGGGTTTACATTGCCTCCCGGCAGCCCAGTGGGCGCAAGCGCTGAAGACGGAAGGAGTGGCCCATCTGGACCTGGCCTGAGCGGAGGCTGAGCATTGCGCTGCGCGGCCGGGGCTCCTGTGGCAAGGCCGCGAGCGGAGCGGTGAGGCGCTTGCACGACCTGCAGTGTCGCAGCCCCGGTGCTGCGATCCGTCATAAGTGGAGCCGGTCCCAGCAGCAGCCAACGAAAGCTGCGTGATCGTTGGCAGATCCTGTCTTACAGCACTGGCCGCAGCTCTCCACCCCTTGGAGCCCAGGGCGGAGGCCAAATCTCCCCTACTCGGGGTAGCAGCCTGTCCATGGCGGGGCAGGCTCGCAGTGCCGGGGCCTGCCCCCTCCGGATCTGTAGTAACGCTTGGGGCCGGATTTGAGCCTGGGAGTGAAGCAGACACCCCACCCTTAACTTCCCACGGCCCACTTCGCCTACATCATTGGACCATGCCCCCCTACCCTAGAGTGCCCAACTGGGGGCCCGATGCCTCCTTGATGTGCTGGCCCGACTGCAGTGAGGTAGGCCTGCAGTGCGGCGTGGATTTCTATGACTTTTGGGTGCGCTGCAGAACCCCGCTCCTCCTGGGGTGCGGGAGGAGCCTCAGGGCTGAATCCTGGACTGGGACTTGGCGGCAGAGACACCTGGAACCTTGCTGGACAGGGGGATATCTGAGGAGCCTAAGCCCGTCTGCCTCCCGAACGCATAACGGAGAGCGATTGGCAGCACCGGAGTCTACATTAACAGGAGGGCACGTGGGTGGGCGCTGTGAGCTGGGGGTCCGGCAAGTGAGGCCCCAGTAGGGGACCCGCTCTGCGGTCCATCCCTGGGTTGCAGAGGCAGTCGGGCTAGGCCCGGTGCAGCTTGTGGCCTGGGATGGTCTGGTTCCATGAGGCCCTGCCCGCAGTAGCTCACCCAGACATACTCCTCAAGTTTCCCAGAGTGGTGACGGGACCAGTCGGGGGACCCACTCGTGGTGCTGCACAGGGAAAGGCGACACCTAGCCCCGAGCTGCTCTTCTAATCACCATGAGGAAAGATAAGCCTGCCGGCCCCACCACAAAGCAGAGCACCTTAGATCAGTTTATCACCACCCCTGGCGGTGCGGGCAGTGCGGAGAGTGGGGGCCCCATCCCGGACAATGCAGACCTGCCGTCCGCGATCACCCAGGCCCGTGACACACTGGATGCAAACATCAGTGCAGTGGGCTCAGAAGTATCATTTTTAAGACCTCAGGAAAGCCGTTGACAGCATTACTGAAGCCGAGAACAGGGTTTTGGCCGTGGAAGATACCGTTGCAACTCTATAACAAAAGGTCAACAAACTTACGGTGGTGGTGCAAGAACTGGCCTCCTGGATGGAAGATGCGGAGGGCCACTCACGGCGAAATAACATCCGCCTGATTGGCTTCCCGGAGGAATGCGAAGGCACCTCCATAGAATAGAACCTGCACCCTCCCCCCCACCCCTAGCGCCTTGAGACCCTTACGGGTGAGTAGTCGCGCTTTAACAAACCCCTGATTGATTGATTGGAACACTTCATCACACAATGGCTGAAATCCATCTTGCCAGCAGACAACTTATCCCCCTGTTTCGTTGTGGAGTGGGCCCACCAGGCACTGACTGAGGCCCCCCGGGGGAACGCCCCCGCCCCATTATCGCTAAACTATTGATCTATATGGACTGGGACACCATCCTCCAGTTTGCCAGGGGTCACAAAGAGAAACTAGTCTAACTTGAACACCATCATGCTTTTCCCCAACTATACTCGACTGGTCCAGCAGTAACGCCAGTCCTTTACCGTGGCTAAGCGCAAGCTTCGAGAGCTCAACATCCAGTACATGGTACTATACCTGGCCTGCATGCGAGTCATTTATAAGTCCAAATTGCTGTTCTTTGATACTGCTGAGGCTATTTTTGCTTGGACAGACTAGGCTGGTCATCTCAAGCCACACACTCCACCTCAGCTGGAATCTGACTCCTCACAAGGCAACCAATGAACGCGTCTGAAAAAGTCCACCTCCAAAAGGACGGCACAGATCACGATCCAACTGGCGATCTCAGGCACAAGGTGAGGAGTCCTGACCACTGGGAAAATGTCGCCGACACCCCGCTATGATCTCCGGATACTGACGTTCACTCGTTCAGAGTATATTGTCTGCCCATGGATCACCACCAGGCTTGGGGACTAGGATTAACACCTCCACCACACCCTGAACAATCATGGTTGAGGACATTGGGAAGTTGGGGAACCATTGGCGGAAACTCTCCGGGGTCCCCGTTTGGGACCCTGGGAGTCTTACTGCCGCGACAGATACTTCAGGTTTGAGGAAGTATTGGGGTAGGGGGGCAAAGGTAACGGGTTTTCTTTACAAATGTTTGCACAGTTCAGGCACAGGCACACAGATAGTCGTTCCTCCACATTTGCCTCGCTTCTGGCATTCCCCCTGACACATAGATGGCCGCGCACACCACTAACACTCACATGGGTGGACTTAACATCGTGACTTGGAATGTCCGTGGGGTCCTGGATAAAATCAAATGAGGTGCTATCTTGAGACTGGCCAAACGCCTAGAAGTAGATGTTCTACTTCTACAGAAAACACATATGATGGGGAATAAAGCTCCATGCCTTGCCTGTTATGGCTACGATCAGGTATATCACTCAGGATTTTTCCATGGGTCTCGTTGAACAGCCAATCTTATACACTGTACGGTTCCCTACAGGGTGTCCAAAACATGGTCCGACTCCAATGGGCACTACACCATTGTGACAGGTACATTATACGGGGAAACACTGACGCTGGGCAGCTTCTATGCCCCACCCCCTCTGGGACAAGCTTTTGTGGACATGGTTACGCGCCTTTGGGGGGGAACTCCCAAGAGGCATATCTGTGATGGGGGGCGACTGGAACGATACTATGGTGCCTATCAACCGGTGGCGGGAGACAGGCCCGGGTCCTCAAACCAGAGATTCCAAACTACATCATATGGTTTCTACCCTGGGGTGGTCAGACACATGGCGAGCATATCACCCCACAGATTAGGCTTCTCTTATCTCTCGGCAGTACACGGTTCCCTTTCCAGATTAGACTACCTGTTTCTCCCTCTGACATATATTCACAGGGCCTCATCCATCTCCATCCTGCCTCGTGGCCTCTCAGATCACTCCCCTGTCACTTTAAAGTCTTATAGGTCCCCACAAACCCCCCTTCAGATGGGGCATGTCACCCTGGCACATGCGCGACCCAACATATCAAACCACGATCCAGCAGGAGATTGCAAATTATTTAGAATCAAATGTCACCACAGCCCCCTCATGCACCACTGTGGGAAGCCCTCAAGCCCACAATTCGAGGGATTGATATTAGTTATCACACAGGGGAAAAGCATCGCCGCCTCACACAGGTGGTGGACTTGGAGAATCACCAGCGCGACCTTGAGACCAAGATAAGGGAGGGAAGGGACTACGAAGCAAAACGCTGCCTTCTTCTCTCCCAACAACTGCATCAGTTGCTGACTGATTACGTCCATGACATCTGGTTGGCGTCCCGATCCAGGATTTATCAATGGGGGGGACAAATCAAGCAAGATGCTTCACCGCCTCCGTCAGGCGGCACGGTCACCTACCCCAGGGCCCGTGCTGCGGAACACGGAGGGTACCCTGTGTTCTACCCCCGTCCCTCTACGCTTCAAAGGAGACCATCTCAACAGACCAAATAGGAGAATTCTTAAGGGATATTCCACCCAAAGCCCTACTAGACCATATCTGAGACCAGCTAGAAGCACCAATCACTCTAGAAGAGCTCGGTACGGCCCTATCGGGCATACGTCCAGGCTGCGCACCGGGTCCCAACGGGTTCCCAAGTGAATTCCTACAATCTCATATGTCTCTCCTGGGCCCACATCTCTTAAATATACTCCATGAAGCCCTGGAACAGCGGATTCTCCCCCCGGATTGGCGTCATGCAGAAATTGTGGTGTTCCACAAACCTGGGTGCCCTCCTGAGGAGCCCTCCTCGTACCGCCCCATTTCCCTTTTAAACTTCGAAACTAAACTATTGGGCAAGGTACTTGCAGATCGCCTCCGTACGCACATCCATGAACTTGTCCATCTGGATCAGGCAGGCTTTATGCCTCACAGATCCACTAGACACAATATAAGGAGAGTCCACAATGCTATTGCGAAGGCCCCACAGCTTGGACGCCCAGCAGCCCTTATGTTGGCCGATATCAACAAGGCGTTCGATTCCCTGAGTTTGGACTATCTCTTCCAGCTCCTCCAAGCTCTTAATTTCAGGCAGCACTTCCTCTCATATACACAACTTCTCTATACTGATCTCACAGCCTCCGTCCGAGTGGCGGGCATATGATCGGGCACTCCCAATTCGCCAGGGAACAAGGCAGGGCTGTCTACTTTCCCCGCTGTTATTCACCTTGGCCATAGAACCACTGGCAACAGGGGTGAGGCGAGACCCCCTGGTGCGGGGATTTGACTGGTCAATTGAGGCATCAGACATAATTGCACTCTATGCAGATAATGTGCTGTTTTTCCTTACAGACCCGGGATTCTCCGACCCAGGAATCCTACAAATTCTCAGTGTGTTCGGGGAAACATCGGGTCTGGGTGCGAATCCATCGAAGTCAGGGTTGTTCCCAGTCTACGAAGACCAGGGGAGAGTAACATGGGCAGCTCAATTATCCCACGCCACAGAGGGTTTCCAATACCTTGGCATATTGTTCTCACCAAGTCCGCTAATATCCTGGTTTCACAATATCCACCCATTGCTCTCCTGCATCCGAGAGCAAACGAAAGGGTTGTCTCCTTTACATCTATCCTTGTATGGGCGGTCCACTGGGCGACATAATGCAGGGACCAGTCCTTAAGACCTTCTTACAGCTACAGAGTATCACCTCCACCGCAACTAATTCTACAGATATTTACAGCTTAGGCATGCGTTGACCCCAATGGTCCGTCCTCTGGAGGGGTTGCCGGAGTTCCACTCATTGGAAGGGCTCCTGCTGATGGGGGACCTGGGGGCACACAAAATCCTTCAAATCTATCAAACACTAGTCACACACAATCATACAAAATTAAACACAATGCATATGGCGTGGGAGGCAGACATCCCGAACCTCACTGATGACGACTGGACGGAGGCTCTAGCGAGTCTCCGGGGCACAGCTATTGCGACATGATACCGTTTGATTCAATTCAAATATGTGAATAGAACTTATTATATATGATCCAGTCTCTGGCGCATGGGAGTTTTACTGTCCCCTACATGTCTCAGATGCGGCAACGAGGAAGGGACCTTCTTTGACATGGTATGGGGCTGCAGGGCTCTTCAGCCATATTGGCAAAAGGTTTTTGCTTGCCTAGAGAGGGTCTTATCCTGGCATCTCACCCCTGAGCCCAAGTTATTTTTACTACACAGTACAGAAGGGATTGGTGGGAACCACTACAAACAGCACCTCTTGTTCCTGGGTCTCACGCTAGGCGAGAGGGACATTGCCCTACTCTGTAAAAGGACTGCGCCGCCTTCAATTGGGGCTTGGAAGCGCACCATGGACAGATGTACGGGGGCAGAGAGAGCTGTGTTCAAGGCACGAGGTTACCCACAGAAACATAAGAATGTCTGGTCCCGCTGGGCAACATAGAGACATTGACCTACCCCCTACACAACCGATAGACCCATCATAAATCAGTAAACATATACATCAGTTACCGACACCCTCTTGTGTAACCGACTCTGCTATATAAGAGAACGTTTACAATTTTCCCCGAGGTTGGGGAGCAAAGTGTACAGCCTGTGCCATGGTTGTTTTGTTTGTCTGCATTTTACAGGCTTGTGTTGATGCTTGCTATACTGGTACCTTGTAACAGATTTCTACTTGCCTCTCTGTAATTGGCTCCGGCCGCTATGTACCACAAAAATCTAATAAAATTTGTTTTCCAAAATAAAATTACATGTCTTAAGGCACCAAACTCGACATTCCTTCATGCTCCCAATTGACAGCTATCACTTATTAAATGTAACAAGTTGACCCAATTTTATCCTGTGGGAGAGGTAGGCCTTGCAGCAGTGAAAACATGAATTTAAGAGTTTTTTCACTAACAGAACATGTAACAGTTAAAAGCACATGTCCAAATTTTTAAATACACTGCACCCTGCCTTACTGGATGTTTAGGGCATACCCTATTGGTGGCTTATATGTATTAAAAAGGAAGGTTTTGGCAAAAGGTTTACTTTGCCAGGTCAAAATGGCAGTTTAAAACTGTGCAACCAGACTGTAATGGAAGGCCTGAGACATGTTTAGAGGACTACTTAAGTGGGTGGCACAATAAGTGCTGCAGGCCCACTAGTAGCCTTTAATTTACAGCCCTGGGTACATGTGGTAGAACTTTACCAGGGATTTACAAGTAAATTAAATATGTCAACTGGGTGGGAGCCAATTTCACCATCTTTGAAGGCGAGAGCACACGCACTTTAGCACTGGTTAGCAGTGGTAAAGTGCACCAAGTCCTAAGGCCAACAAAAACGAGATCAGCAAAATTGGAGTAGTTAAGCAAAAAGTTCAGTGGGAGACCACCCTAAGGATGACAGGGTTAGCAATACTACACATCACATATTTAGGGACACCTGACTTCCATAAGTTGTGATAAAACAAATGAGATTTGATGTTACATCATAGTTTTCATTTTTTCATTGTAATCTTTTCACAGGCCTGTCGAAATTGCCCTCAACATGGCTTCGTAGATTAACTGCTCTTCACAGCAAGAGCTAGTTCGAGCCCCATTGTTACACTTCCATTCTTTATGGCAGGAGCTCATATCACTACAAAAGTGGAAGGACCCTGTTAGTCATCTAACAAAACACTCTTAAGTAACAGCTACTAGAGATAGTGCAAGGATATGAGAATAATTTGAAAGAAAGTTAGATACTACTGATCAAGGCAGATGCAAAACTAGAATTACACTGTCCCCACACTGAGAAAAAAATACTCTAGTCTCATCAGCATAAACTAAATAAACAAGCCAAAAACAGTCTAGTTTTGTCAGTTTTTTTCATAGTCACAATTTGTAGCAAAGATGTTTTAAGGAAACATGGTTAAAAATGTGGATTGCGTAGGGGGGCGTGGCTTGCCTGACTCGTACATGGCCGCAGCCTGAGTGCACTCCGGCAGCCGCCCAATCTATCCTGCATTTATTTGCGCCATCCGGTATGTTGATGGTTTGAAAAGAAGTGGACGAAGCGACGAAGGCAGGCGGAAACGATCCACGGCAGTCTGGTGGTGATCCTCGACCTAACGCCCGAGCTACGCTGTGTGACGCAGCTGAGGTACCGCAGAGGCCTGCACATTGCCTCCTGTGCCGGCGGCCGTGTCGGGTAGCCTCCTGTCCTGCGCCTGGGACTCCCTGTTATTGCCGTAGTGGCGGGTTCTGGTTTGCCCCTCCTGTCGGCACAAAACGCCGCGGACCGTAGAGTGCAGCCGACGACGCTGGAGGTGAGCTACGGGGAGCCTGTGTGCAGTCAGCCGTGCGCGAGGGCCGGTTCAGCTGGAGGAGCTACTGCCGCCGCACGGTAAACATAAGGCGTTTCTGACCTACTTGTGGTGTTCTGGCCAGCAGGGGAGGTCACCACGGATATTAGAGGCCTGATTTTGATCCATTTGGTGGTCTGGTGGAACATAGTGTGCTTTGGAGGCCCCAGTGCACAGGGTGCTACGTCGTCGTAAATATCAGCCTTTGTAGACTGTGCAGGGCACGCTGCCACATCTAGACTGCCCTGCGCTGTGTGCATGGGTGATTTCCCGCTCCTTTCTTTCACAGTGCTGCGGGGGTCGTTGCTGGTCCTCAGCTGGCGGGCCCCCCTTCCTCTGCGGGCTGAACAGATCGGCAGGACTTGTGAATAGCTGCACACCTTCCGTGCATCAAATACAGTTGAGGAGCTAAAAGCTACTGGGACCCCCCTGGCCGGGCCTCACAGAGCGACTCACGCGGTGCACCAGTCAGCACCCGGCTGCCATTAAGACTGCCCCTGCGGGGCCTGCTACACTGCCTCACGCTGCAGAGCGGGGGATAGTTGCGGACATTTCCATTATACAAAATTTGCTGAGCCATTGGCAGCGGCTGGGACACTCGGCCCTGGTCTTTATTCCTTTGCTGTTCCCTTGTGGCAGGAGTTATGGGCAAAGGTGACAAAACGTAGTCGAAACTCCAGTTCGAACAACGCAAGTCCTCCAGGCACAGAGACGAAGGACACAACCCCATAATGGCCGAACAGGATGACGACCTGGTATCACTCGATGATGATATACGGCAGATGCTGGGGGCAATGCAGCGGAGCCTGTCGTCCATAGATGGTAAGATCGACTCCTTGGCTTGCCGTATGGATCGAATGCCTGAGAGGGTTGATAAGCATGCTGAAAGATTAGATATGGCGGAACGCAGGATTTCAGAGGCTGAGGATGCCCAGACTGAAATGGGATCAGCGCAAAAGCAAATGGAGAAGTTCCTTGCAACAATGAGGGACAGGGCAGAGGACCTTGAGGCGCGCTCGTGGCGCAACAATGTGCGCATACTAGGGTTGCCAGAGACCACGGCTACTGGCAACATGGAAACTTTTGTGGAACAACTGCTGGTGCAGGTGTTGGTCCGCGACACCTTCTCTGAGGTTTTTGTCGTTTAGCGTGCACATCGTACATTGGGCCCTAGACCTCCTCCGGGTGCAGCGCCTCGTCCCCTGATTGCCAGACTTCTAAACTACAGGGATGCCGCCCTGAAACGAGCCAGAGACTTGAAAATACTCAAATATGAAGGTTCAGAATTGGCCCTTTTCAAGGACTTCACACCGCAGGTTCAAGAGGCGCAGAAGAAGTTCGGGCCTGTAAAGCGTAAACTGAGGGAAGTCCAATTAGACTATGCAATGCTGTACCCGGCTAGTCACCGTGTGAACTTCAAAGGTAAATTTAAAATATACGGCAATCCTAGCCAGTTGCAACAGGACCTCAAAAAGAACAGCGTAAGAAAATCAAGACAGTCAACACAGACAATGCCGGCAGAGGAAGAAGCCCATCAGGAGACGCTGTGCTCGTGAGTCTACCAGAGTGGGAACATCGGCTGAGTAAGTGAGTTAGTGACACTGGACTGGGCCAAAATTCCGTTGCACACTCAACTTTGAATTGCCTTCGTCATAAAGATCATGATGTGCTTCTAATGTATTGGATCATTTTCCTTTTTCGTTTCTCTTCTTGCGACACTACATAAGCATGTAGTATAAATATCCAGATGCCTGGATGACAATATAATGGGTGGGCAACCATAGGCCCTTTAATAACACCACGGGTCAGGCAGCCACAGCCTCTGTGTGTATTACACCTGGGTAATCTTAGTTTGGGGTTTGTTCTAAGGGATGAGGAATTTCCTCAGGGTGGGAGGATGTTTAGTTGGGGGGGGGGGGGGTTGTACAATTGCCATGTCTCTCTTTTTTGATATGGTGTGGGTGGGAGCGGGGGAATTCTTTTTTTTACAGCAGTCCAGTTATTCTGTTTGTACCAGCAGGAGGAATGCACTGAGCAGTGCTATTTTGCATGTTTATTGTATCATGTGTTGATTTGGATATGTAAGATTTTATATGTCGCAACCCCTTAAGACCAAAGCTATTAGATTCCTGTCATGGAATGTTAGAGGTCTTAATGACCAGAGGAAAATACGAAAAGTAGTGGCGTATTTGTATAGACACGATGTAGATGTTGCTATTCCACAAGAGACGCACCTTACCCCAAACACTGGGCTGTTATCTCAGAGAAGAATGAGAGGAACGTGTATTTCCTCTGGTTTCACTTCACATGCTAGGGGAGTGCTCATCTGGGTACGTCGAAATTCGGGTATACAGATACAAACCGTGTAGGTGGACGCTGGCGGCAGGTATGTATTAGCCAAGTGCCGCAAAGAGAGCTTTAGTGTTCTGCTGGTTGGGGTCTTTGGGCCAAATTATGATGACCCTCAATTTTATATCATACCTTGCACCATAAGATGATGAGGCACTCACATATGTCTATACTTTGGGGTGGCGATTTTAATTATATACAAAACCCTGTACTAGACGGGTCAAAAGGAGCGCCCAAACCTCCATCGCGCGCTGCCAGAGCAATAGCAAGTATTGCCGAGACGGAAGGGCTTTGGGATGTCTGGCGTCATCAGGTCCCTATGGGTAGGGAGTACACACACTACTCCTCAGTTCATGACATACATACCAGAATAGACTATTGGTACGCTTCCAACACGTTGTTTTCCTCAATACAAGACTGCACACACATGGTGCGTACCCTTTCGGATCATTCCCCGGTGCTTTTACAGATGGTGCCACAATCTAAACACAAGCCAACATGCCTGGCGTTTTCCACAATACTCCTTATTGGATACAGTTTTTCGTACAGAACTTGGCACTGCCATGGACGACGAATATCACAAATATTGGTAGCGTCCCTACTATGGGCTCCATATGGGGAACTTTTAAACTATACATTAGGTGAATCACGATATCTAAACATGCATGGGTTCTTAAATCTATTCGCACCCAACTACAAAAAGTTGAAAACACACTTAAGATACTTGAGGGTAAACTCCAGGAACAAGGCGATCTGCAGATACTCGCACAAATTAGAACACACATTGACTAATACAATGAACTAGCAGAAACTGAAGTTAAACATTTAGGAAAATATGCAGTAGCCAGGGCCTATGCTGAGGGTGACAGACCTAGTGCCACCTTAGCTGCGACAGTCAGGCCCGCTAGAGGAGATAGCTACATCTCAAATATCTACAATGGCAAGAATGAGCTGGTAGATGGCACACCGGATATTCTGGAAGCTTTTGCAGACTATTATATGGATTTATACTCCTCTAAGGAAGCCACTGCCTCAAACATATGAGGAATATTTAGCACAAATAACAATGGTCTGGTTAGAAAACAGTGATAGGGAAAGACTGATAGGTCCTCTGAGACCCACAGAAATAATAGCCGCATTAAAAGACATGCCTAATGGTAAAGCCCCCGGAGCAGACGGACTGACAAACGCTTTCTATAAGGCGTACCACGATAAATTAATTCCTCACATTGCTAATTTATTCGAAGAAATGGCTAAAATGGGCAAAATGCCACCATCTATGAGGGAAGCTGCCGTAGTTACTCTACTTAAACCCGGGAAACCAGCCGAACATTGTTCTTCATATAGACCTTTATCGTTGCTCAATACTGATACTAAATTGTTTGCAAAAGCATTGGCAAACAGATTAGCTCCCCTGCTACCCAAGCTAGTGGGACCTGAACAGCCTGGGTTTGTCCCTGGGCGGTCATTAACTAGTAACTTGCGTACCCTATTTGGAACTATGGCACGTCTCAATCCACAGGTTAAAGCAGCGGCGCTATTCATAGACATTGAGAAAGCATTCGACTCTGTGGAATGGAGATTTTTATATGGAGTCCTACGAAGGGTGGGTGTTGGGGATTTTTTTTTAAACTGGTGGAGGTCCTGTACGAGCAGCCGGTGGCACATGTTCGAATTAACGGGGCGCTGTCTCGCCCATTAGCGATAGCTAGGGGGACAAGACAGGGGTGATCCCTTTCTCCCCTACTATATGCCCTGGTGGCAGAACCATTAGTGTGTGCAATGCGTGAATACCATGCATGCCGTGGGGTTCGTTCCATGCACTATAATCTCACCATCACCGCATACGCGGATGACACTTTATTATATGTTCGCAACCCGGAACAAAATCTGGTCCTGATGCTACAAGAAGTGGAGCGCTTTGGACGCCACTCGGGTCTAAACGTCAATTGTCAAAGTCTGTGATTTTTCCGTTAACAGCCACCACTACCCCAATACAGACCACCTACCCCCTGGTGTGGACGGCGGACCCAGTAAGGTACCTGGGCATAAAAATACACACTGACCCGGAGGTAGTCCTGTCTGAGAACTATGGGTGTGCTCTACAAAGATTATCGGAGGTCATTGATAAATGAATTAAGCTCCCGTTGTCACTGGTAGGGTGTATCGCCTTGGCATAAATGGTGGTGCTTCCCCCGGTTTCTATTTTTCTTTGCTAATATCTCCATTAGTTTACCAAAGTCCTTTTTCCATAGTTTGCGTACAATGTTGACCCATCTCATTTGGGCTGGTAAGCAGCCACGTGTGAAATGGGCTACCCTCATTAAACCATACTCTGAAGGCGAATTAAACGCCCCCGATATGGAAAGGTTCTATAGAGCCGCTCAGGCGCTACATGCGCATGTTTGGATGCATAGACCTAATAATTTGCCACATTATCGCATAGAGCATTACATGGTCTCCCCGGTCCCGTTGCCAAAGCTGTTGACTGGGGCCTCGCGGATTAAACCACGCGTATTGGACCCTGTGAATTGTACTGGGATTCACTTATCCAAGATAGCTAGCAAGCAACAGCTAAGTTTAATATACTCTCCCAACTTACCCGCAAAATGGTGCAACTGGCTCCCATTCAGTGATGATAGAGCGACGATGCAATCTCTTACAAACTGGACATAACGAGAATGGGATACGTGTTCCAAAAAGGAATGGTTAAAACATGGGATCAGGTTTCTTTACAGGCCGAAAAGGTCACTACGTTGGACGCGTTCCTGTATCGCAGGGTCCGGAGGGCGATGCGCGCGCTGTTGGGTCCTGATATGCAGGAACTGCAGGAAATTAAACCATTGACATATTTTCAGAGAGCAAGACGCACAGGTAAAGTTGAAATTTCAACTGGAATGGGAGGAAGAGCTGGGGATGGAAATTACACCGGCACGGTGGTCCTGCTGCTTCAGTACCATTAAATCGATTTCTCAGAACGGTCGACAAAGGCTACTCCATTTTAAATACCTCCATAGAATCTATTACACACCAGCGCGGCTATATAGATATGGGTTGAGGGAGGATGATGGATGCCTGCGATGTGCTACATCAAATGCTCATTTCACACATTTAGCCTGGGAGTGTTCAGGAATACGTGCATTTTGGGGTGAAGTATTCACTGCCTTGTCTAGGATGCTGAACCAGGTATTACCAGAGTCCCCCCTGGTCGCCCTGCTGGGATTCGATAGAGATATTCCAAAGGAGATACGTAGGCTGGCCTCCGTTTGCTGCTGGCCAAGCGCAGAATTGCTGTGAGATGGATGCGGGGCCCTCTGCCTACCATAACAGAATGGCACACTGACCTAGCATACTGTTCCATGCACTCTGAAAACTATAATGAGTTAATGCCCGTGAAATGTAAACCTAAAGACATATGGGGACCCTACCGGCAATATTTAGTGGAAAAAGCTGCAGAGGATGCAGGCCCAACAGACTATGACCGTACTGGAGTGGGCTGAAAAAACGTGTTGGAGTTAGGTTCACATAAGGGTTTGGTTGAATGTGCCACTGTAGATCCAATATGCATTTAGGAATATAAGGATGTTTCAGGGTAATATAGCACGTCTATTGAATAGGTATTTAGGCTGACGGGTTGAGGATTATGTTTTGCAAACGACATGATTATATGGTCATATTGTCACTTTGATTATTGTCCATGTTATGGCAACTGCACTGGGTATGTTTCGATGAACTGCTGTATTGTTTTCTTTTCCCGCGTTTCTTTTTGAAAAAGCATAAATAAAGTTAAAAAAATAAAAATAAAAATGGATTGCGTATGCTTTAATGCTGCAATGTGCTACTGCCAAGGACATGATGACTCATTAACAGCCTATCAGTATTTTGGTATTGCACAGCCGTTTAATTGACAATGTTAATGTAATAATTATTTGACAATGCACATTCCTTTTGGGGACAAGGCCACTACTGTATATATGTATGTTGAGACAAGTGACACTTGTTGAGATATTTTGAGCTGCAACCATGTACAATCTCTAAACTTCAGTAAACATGATCATATTTCTGAAGCTTGGTTTAATAAGGTGTGCATCGTTAGTTTTCCAGTTGCTTAAAACTTCTGACATTCATGACAGAAGGTGTTCATAGTTGCCCAGTAATGGTTTCAGCATTATCTTTGTGGAAGAGATGGGTGCGTACTAGTAACAGTACATCTGCCAAAAATGCAGATGTCCCTATATCCACTTATCTTTCCCCCCACCGCATTTAGTGAGGGCGGGCAGTGTTTCCTAAGGTGGAGCCAACGGCTCCACTACTGGGAATACTTTACATGCAGACCAGACGTCGATGGAAATGCCAGTCAGGGACATTAAGGCCCCTACCCCCGAATTTACGGAGAACCCCGCCAGCACCATTTCCACTCATGTTCCTTCAGTTTAGGACAGGCGTAGAAACAATGGCTGTCCAAGTCACTCTTCCAATGTTGCATATGCACAGGAATTAAACTCACAGAACCCGATTTCAATTTAAGGACCCCCCACTTTGTAAATTACATAAATGACAACAAGCCTGCCATGCAAGCATGACATAGTGGACTTGCTGACACTCAATTTTCCTCCTGAAGCAGCTATGCCTATGAACTGTGATCAGCTCTACCTGCTGACTGTATGGCAGATGTGCCATCTCCAACACAATAGGGGTTTGACAGCTGGGCTGTCAAACCTTAAATAAAACCCTATATTTCACAATTTTGTGAATTCATGGGGAGCGCTACTCATAGTAATTTGTTCATTTCCAATTGGTCAATGCAGTCTAGCCAATCCCATCCACTCTTCAGCAATGACTACTAGGCAGAAAGATCACGTATCAATCAGAAGCAATTGTGCTTCATAATTATTTATACAAATTTACAAATACATTTAATGAAAATGAAATTTACCTTCATAACAATCACAACAGTCCTAAATAAAATTGAAAAGTTGAAGTAGCCATGCATCCTTGCAAATGTTTGCATCACTAACATTTAACATTACAAATTTCATATTGGATAAAATTCATTTTTTGAAGATTTTGATATACCACTTCGAACAACAGCTACATAAAGTTCACTGTTTAACATCAATATTGTTACCCACAAACAGGTATTCATAATAGTAACCTATGACCTAGAACAAATTGCAAAAGGAGCTACAGCCTTTCACTGCGACTGTACTGTAAATGCAGAGCTTTACGTACCAACCAAGAACCGGTGATGATAAGAGCACGTTTTTTCTGTGCCTGATTCCCTTCATTTTGATATTGCTGGTTCCCCATTCTTTTCTGAAGGAGAGCACTAAAAACAAAACATTCCAAAGAGTTATATTTGTCATTGATGTTAATCGTATATCTATTAACTTTGCATCACATGCAACTGTGGGACCAGTGACAATGTACCATAGAGCTGTTCAGAAATCCTCTAAACCGTATGCGTCATTCTCTACCAATACCCCTTGGGATTTCATTTTGCAATGCACACTTCAAGATTTACAGACCATTCTGAGGTATTCCTATATATTTTCCATGGTTCTGTTCCCAAAGGACAGCTGTCTAAATGAGACCAAAAATGCATACCAAAAAGTGTCTTATCACCAAATATAGTTCAACCTCTAAATTAACATTTTCAAAAATGCAGTTTATTTATTTTACTAACACATTCCTCGGGTAGCTTTTCTATAAGGGGCACCTTACATTGGATGTAATTTTTTGTACTTAAGTGGCACTTTATGCTGATCACATCCACTTTGTGTTCCAAATGGAGGTTGATACCCCTACTTTATCCTGACCATAACTCTCTCCTGGGTCCATCTCAGCTTGCTTGCACAACTGTGAATGGATGTTATGCATGTTGTGACATGCATGCAAATGCACTATACCTAAATATAGGAGGCCACTTGACTTTCTATTGTTTGCTGACCCGCAGACATGCCCCTTTGCCATCCAGAACTGAGAGATAGAGAGCTTGGAGACTCTTTGTCATGGATACTCATTAGTAGAGCTGGTCACCTGTTCTTTGAATAACAAAATACGGATTCTTGATCCAATACCCACTTACAATATTTTAATGTTAGAAATAATACTTTTAGCAGGCTGGAAACTAGGTGGGCCATAGCTTTAACAAACTATCAACTATGCAGAAGGAAACAGATAAGTAATGCTATGGTTTCTACAGACTCTTCTAGATTTACTGTGGCCAAAATGTGACATACCATTCACAAGAGGATACAATAAGCCTTAAGGAAAGCACCAGTGATCATGTTAAGCAAAAGAGCATAAACCACACATATACAGCCTGTGCCCCTTGGTGTGAAACAATTACGGAGGCTATTTGTTTCCAGATATTTATACATAAAAAAAGGAATTCACAGACTACCAACTTCTAAGCAACTGTCTCACTAAATGAAAAAACAATGCAGTATATAAGTCACCATACTGTACACATGGCATGTTCTAATACTGAATCACATTTTATACAAAAATCAGTCACTTATTTGTAACAACATTATGTAGATTATATTATGGATGCTAACAATTTAAATTAGTGACAATTATTAACTACAATATTTATCACAAGCCAATACCCCATGTAAAAATACTGACTGAGAAAAAAGGTTTTTGTAGTTAAAATGTTGCAAACATGATTGTTGCAAATTGAAAATGTTCAAAAAAGTTTGTACATCAGTACTTTTTTTTTAAAACTTGTTTTTATTCAGCTATTGCACAGCATAAAATACCCCAGAATAGCATGTATAGTAATAGCACAAAAATGAGGACCATATAACCCAATGCAGCCAACATTTTTTTTAAAACATTCTTTTTATTAAACAATTGCTTAGTACACCATTACAATAATACAGAAACAGGATGCCGTCTGGCAATAGTGAGCAGGAAGGAGTCATACAGAACTTACAGTATCTTATCGCTGCAGCACTGATTTCCAATCCCTTTCTATTCCAGCACCTCCCCAGTCCTACATAATTAATTCCTATATTTCTCCCATGGGGTCCAAATCTTCTTCCATTTTTTGGGGCACCCTCTACTCTGATAGACCACTTTCTCCACCTGCTGGCACCAATCTAGGTCATGCTCCCAGTCACTAATCTTTGGGGGAGTGGCAATCCCCCACTTTCTCACAGTGTTCCCCTTTGCCACTTCTGAGACCAGCATGAGCCAAGTTTTAATGTGCCTGGACCAGTTTACTTCCCCCGTCACTTCCAGTAGGTGCCACCGTGCTTCCACCAAAACCTGAAGCCCCACTACATTGGTCATGACCGGGTCACCCCAGTTCAGTAGTGTTGAAATTTGGGGCAGGCCCAGATAGTATGAAAAAAGGAGCCCACCTACCCACAACCCCTAGCGCATTGGTCAGAGTCGCATCGACCCAATCGGTGTTGGAGTGTCCTGGGGGCAAACGACCTGTGTAAGATCCGGAGTTGGATCAACCTAAACCGTGCTCGTATAGCAATCTCCCTGGGGCTCTGGATGGCATCCCTCCAGTCCTCGCCATCCAGAAGCCCCACGTCTGTCTCCCATGCCTCCCTCAAGGGGCCCAGGGGGTCCGGTTAATTGTTCATGAGCTTACGGTAGGTGAGAGAGACAGCCTAATCCACCAACGGATCGAGTAATAGTCTGTCCTCCAGCGGGGAGTATTCGGGTAGCACTTCCCCCTCTGGTATGTGACATCTCAAGGCATGCCTTAACTGCAGGTAGCGGAATCACTCCTTAGTCATCTGATATTCTGTTTGTAGATCCTTGAAATTGATCATGGCCCCATTTCACCAAATATCTCCAAGGCAATCTATTCGAATGAGGCTCCACCTACGAAAGCCCTAGAGGTGCCCCACCTCGCTCAACAGGTCGTATTCCCAGAGCGGGGTTTGGTTGGTCAATTTGGCCTCCCACTCCAGTATGTTTGTGGCCACTCGCCAGGCCCGTACCACCGTCTGCATGTGCGTTGGGAGAGATTTCTTGCGGCTCCTGCGAAATAGTGCAGCCGGGTAGCCACCATTTCCCATGGCATAGCGGTCTATCCGATATGCTGGTTCAGTGTGGGATGTAAAAACCCAGTCATTTATAGTAATGAGCTGGGATGCCAGATAGTAACTCCTGATGTCAGGAACCGCCAGCCCACCTTCATAGACCCCTTGTTGCAATTTATGCAATGCTATGCACAGATTACCTCCCTCCCACAACATGCTGCAAAGCTCTCCCTCAATCGCACGAAAAAACGCATTCAGGACCGGATACGGAGTATTTTGGAGCACATACAACAGGCGAGGGAGGGCCATCATCTTGAATAGGACAGCCCAACCCATCCGAAAGACTGGGAGCCATCGCCAATGGGCCACATCCTCCCACAATCTCACCAGTTGTGGTTGCAGATTCAAGGCCATGAAATCCTCCTCAGACTTGGTGACCCAAATACCCAAATATTTGAACTCCTCTCATTGTACCAGTGCAGCACAAGCAGACATGAGAGGTGGGATCAAGCCAGCCAAAGGAAACACCAGAGACTTGTCCCAATTTATCTAGCAGCCTTAACTGCCAAAAAGTTTAAATATATTAATGAGTCTGTGAAACATCTGGCGGGGCTTGTGAGCATAGAGCAGAACATCAGCGTACAGAGAGATACGCTCCTCCCAGCTGCCCCAATATTAATACCATGGACTAGAGAGTCCCTACGCACAATACAGCTAACATTATGCCATAAGCATACACAGTAGTGAAACAATGCAGGAGGCCATGGCTCACTGCCTCTGGCAGTCTTGGGGAACTCCAACCACATGCAATACAATTACAGCTGGCAGAGCGCAGGAGCATAATAGTGAGAGAACACTGTGCTGCGACAGGATCATAAGCAAACAATGTACGATTTTAACTAATAAACACCCAAAACAAAAATGCAACAACTAACAGCAGTGGCAGCAGTGGACCAGTGAGTGTTCGTCCTCCCAGGGCAGTGGTATATAAGGGGAAGGGGGGGCAGGTTCGGGGTTTCAGGGGGGTCTCGACATAAGCAGAGACATCACCCTCAAAGGGGGGCCCTCTGGGAGGTGAGAACCAGATGGCCAAGGAGATTCAGAGCCCAATCCGCCGAGAATAGCCTCACCCCACTGAGACACAGCCGCTGCAGCAGTTGCAGAGATAAACTCATTCCCAAGCAGACTGTGCCTATGGGCATACAATTATACTCACTCACTCACCCCCTTATCCATCCATACATCAGTATTTTATTATGTGAACTTATGCCCTGAAGAAGTCCCAACGTGAAACAGTTGATTTATGTTAAATGATCGTAGAATTGTACTAAATATGACATTTCATACCAGACATCACAAGAATGATTAAAATTGTTCGCTTTTGAAGAAATACATAATTATTGAAAATATACTGAGGTATGCTTATGAGTTGGGAAATCGGGATTTGTGAAAGAAGGATTCAATTTGGGCTGCATTTGATGATCTTTGTTCAGATCACTGAATTCTTTTAGGTTTTTATTTTTATTTTCGGGGCTCATAACAAATGCTTCTCTATTTGCTCAATCAACTACGATAAAAAAAAATTCTGGAGTATTTGGGCCCTTCTGGATAATTTTGAGCCAAGATACTCTGCATAACAAAAAATCCCATTAGCCTAGTCTAGGTAGCATGATAAAACAGCCTACAAAATACAGTCATGTAAAAAGAGATTAAAAAACCCCAGAAATTATGACCTTATATAAATATCTCCCTACTAAATGTTTGCCCTGCACCTAATCTAGCTATCAAGCACTTTCCCAAAAAAATACTAAGAATTGAGTTAGAATTCTAAACTAACCATGTCCTAACATATGTAAGATGCAGGTTTGTTTGGATTTGGTTAGAAAATTGAGGTGTAACATATTTAGAGAGATATTTATGCAAGGTTAAGCTCAAGCTCTTAGCAGTCTATATTTTTGAAGCTATATGGAGCGTACCCTCAACCACTGTCTCAGTGCTGCATAGGATGGTTGGGTTTGATTTCTTAGAATTGTTTTCTTCCTTAAAAAGCATTTATTGATACTGAATGCACATGTGAGAGTTTGACTGCTGATAGGCATATAACTCAGTTTTTCTCTCATCTTATTACTAAATTTATTATTATGATTTGAATTTAGATTATAATAATCTTCAAATATGAATGGTGGAATGACAAATTTAGTTAAAGGGAGTGGGAATCAGTAGCCATGTCCTAACCATGTTCAATGGATGCAATCCAGTGCATCCACGTTTGAGAAAGGTAAGAAGTTCCCATCTGATGGCAGGGTAGGTGAGGAAAGGGAAGACAAATGGAGATAGCAGAAAAAAGCAGCAGCAATTAGTAAGTCTGGACTGTTAATAACAATATCACTGAATGTTAAGGTCCTCAAAGCTAGAGTAAAACAGTCCCCGGTAAAAAAAGAGGGTTCCCCCCTAAAGTCCAGCATTGCTTTTCTACAGCAAACTAGAATAGTTTATAGTGACCATCGACTGCTCACAATCCCCTGATCAGAAAGGTGTGGTAATCCCAAAATTCGATCCGTAACTAAAAGTATCCTTTAGCCCTGTTGATTCAGAGAGACAATGGCGGTAATTACCTTTCAGGCAGGTCAGGAACTGATCAACATGTGCTCTCTCTATGGTACCAACACATATTCAGCCCAAACTATACATGATTCTATAGGAGAAACTGGCACCTCTCCTGAGCTGCCTTATACTGACAGAGGGTGTTAACTACATCCTTGGTGTGCAGAGAAATACTACTAATCTGTATTGATGATCTAAGAGGTCAAGAGTCTGTACTACCATCCTTTTACTTATGGCAACACTCAGAATAATTTATCCAGGGTGACTGAAATACCCTGAGGCAAAGGCACATAGCATTTTGTTCAAGTTCACTCCAAGTATTCACAGATTGAATATTTAATTGTTAGTACAATAATTTCCTTACCTTCAGGAACGTTCTTCTTGTGGATACTCTATCCCCCTGTAAATTCCTCACCTCTAGAATCCTGCCAGGAGCTGTACTTGATCCTGAAAATGCAACCACTCTCCTGTCCCACTAGTTGGTGCCACAGCTCTGCACCAACTCCACTTTGGATATATGTCATGGAGCTGCATAAAGCGCTTTGACGTCCGTTCCCCATTTTTTCCATGCCATCGGAGGCAAAAACTAGACTGACAATGTGCAATACTGGATACCAAATTCTGATTTTATCATGAAAAACACAGGACATTCCTCAGAATGGGGAGACGGGAAGGGTTGGTGAGCTATCTACAAGTGGATAATATCCAAAAGAAAAATCATTAATAAAGGTTAGTAAATGGATCTAATATTTCTACCTGCAGATTCTCCATGACCAATCAATACCAGTATCAAACCAGGAAGTCCTGCAATACTGATATGGCAACATGGCCATCTCAGTGGACTTTAGTGTCCCGACAATAGTGTCTTATGAAGATGCGCAAAAATGATCAGGTTGCCAGCCATCAAATGTCCAGCACTAGAACTTCATGGGAAAGACACAAAGCGGCTGCCTTAGCTCTGGTAGCTTAGGCCAGATTCTTTCTGAAGGGTCTTTTGTAGATTTTTCTACACAAGATGATCCATGGGGGAAATTGTCTGTTTTTGAATCGCCTTGCCTTTCTTTGAGCCTGTGAGATCCAGAAAAGTTGATCTACCTGAAACATGAAGGTTGTGTCTGTGTATAATTTAAGGTCCATACGAGGGTACACACAATGCACTTGTTCCTAATCCATGGTGGAATGAGGCGGTTGTGAGAACACTGTCAGAATAATGGAATGGTCTATATTAAAGGCGATGACCACCACAGGAATAAAGGCTTTGCCTGCAGAACCAGCTTGCTGGAAGAAAACATGGTGAATGGAGGATGAACAGACAAGGTCTGCAACTCACGAACATGCCTAGCCGACATGATGTCAATAAGAAACTCAGTTTCAAAGTCAGAAGTCTCAAGGAATAATGAACATTTCAAGAACACAAGTCCCAAATTCAAGGTCATATTGAGGCATCACAAAGGAAGAAGGGGGAAACCAATATGTCAGCCTCTTCAGAAACCGCATGACACTAGGTGATTTGAACAATTAAAGCGGATTTGGTGAACAAAGAATTGCCAAAAGGGCCGATAAATGTCCTTTGACCGTGTCAACAGCAAATCCCTACTGGTCAGAGATAAGGCAGCACATCAGACAAACGTGCCTTGAGGGGGATCAACATCCCTCTCCGTGCACCAGGTAATGCATTTGGACCATCACTGATAGATTTAGTGTATGAGTGACTAGCTGAAATAACCACATTTGAGTGTGGAAAAGTGTAAATTCTATGTTAGCATAAGCGGCAGCCATTTTTACTGTCGCGTTCATTTCGTTTGTCGTATTCATTTTATTCTCTGATGCTTGCCTTTTCACCCAGCCTGTGCCCTCAATTTTATCTGACCTCTCTGACATGGTCAATCTGGTGTACGTGCTGGGGGGCTGCAGCTGCCGGTGCACCTGGTCTCAGATGTTATCAAATGATTGCTTATTGCCGCCATAAACATTCTTACTCCCCCTCATCTCCTGACCACCTGGTCACCCTCTGCTCGTTTGTCTATAGCTATTTCCGTGCTTAAACTTGTTTCTTCCAGTTTTCCTTCTCATGCGATTACACTGCAACAAACAGTATATAAGGGTGATGGTTTTTGCATTCATTGTACTCCCTCCCACAACACTTTAGGGTGTTGTTCGGACGCGGTCCCGCTCATGAGTGTTTAATAAACTTCGTTTGTTTTACTTCACTCCAGTGCTGATCTCTCTTTTGTTAGTCTTCGGACCCGTGGACGAGAGGGTGACCCTGCACCAGTGTGCCCTCACGGGGGTACATTTCCACAATTGGCACCCAGCACGTGGGCCCCATCGGAGACGCGGCCGTCTGAAGGAGTGGCCTCGACGGAAGATCGAAATTATCACTGAGGACGCGCACTGCATGAGAAGACCTTTGTCTTTGCAGCCGACGTGAACTTTGCAGTTTTCCGGACTTGACCCTCCGGGTGGTGGCCGGTCTCGACTGGGGCTTCTTTGCCGAATTTGCAGTGACCATTAGGTCAACTAGAGATCAGCAGGTGGGAGTTGAAGACTTCTGTTTGGTAAGGTCGCTGATGCGGCACTCTTGATTGTTTGGTTTTGGTATTCATTCTTTGCAAAGACTGAAGGCAGGTATTGTGGGGATTTTTCTCCTTCTGACATTTGTTTGGATAGTAATATTTTACATATATTTGTTAAAACATGCCTGCTCTTAGTAAACTTCGTAAGTGGTGCTGCTGTTGCAGTGCAGGAAATGTTTTGGAACAAAGTCAACCGGCTCCTCCAGCAGGGACGCCGAGTAGAGATATGTATATAAAATATGGTATTTGTCCCATAATGTATGGCTCATTGTGGAACAAATACACAAAGAAAGAACCTGACCTACAGTGGCCAGTAAATGGGTCGTTTGATTTTCAGAAGGTTCAGTAGGTGGAACAGTGTTTGTTCAAAAGAAAGAGTAGGCAGGATATGTTTGATTGTTTGCGTATGTGGGATAAGGAAGTGCAAGAGAGAGCGAAGAAAGCGGAAGCTATAGCAAAGAAAGAACAGCGGAAGACGATACATCAACAATGTGTTGAATTAAGAGACAAGGAAATGCAGGAAGGAATAGAAAAGAAAGATCGAGAACGCTGATTGCAGGTAAATGGCCAGTTCCCTATTAGACGTCCTGTCTATCCAATACTTGATACGCTTCATGATGATTGTATCATACTAGAACGACCCCCACCCCGTATAAATCCCCCGTTCCGAGTGCCCCTGAGGGTGGTGCTTCTAATGATGAGATCTCCTCCTCAAAAGAGATGGACAAAGACGCAGCATTTGACTAGTGCTCGTCTGACAGGATATGAATTGACACTTTTGGATCCCATATTACACTAAAAAGATGTTTGACATTAAATCCTGCCACATTACTGCCATTTCCATCCACTCAGTCTCAGGCACAAGAGTCACATGATTGCATATTTTTCACTGAAGAACAAACAAAAGGTCGAGTTGACCTGTAAGACACTCCCTTCTCCATTACAGATGGGGAGTTATGGGTTGATGGGTCATGTTTGAAATTGCCCGATGGCACTACATCTGCTGCCTATGCTATTACGACGCTCCAGACAATAGTTGAGACAGCTCGTATCCCACAGAAATCAGCTCAAGCAGCTGAACAGATCGCTCTAACCAGAGCATGTGAGCTTAGTACAGACCTGATTGTCAATGTCTACACTGATAGTCAGTATGCGTTCGCGGTAGCGCATAATTTTGGCCGCCTGTGGAAAGAACGCGGTTTTTTCAGTTCACATGGAACACAGATAGTGCATGGAGAACTAGTGCACAATCTCCTTACTGCCTTAACCTATCCTAAGAAAATAGCTATTGTCAAGTGTAGCGCACACAAAAAGGTGACCGACAAAATAGGAGCAGGTAATGCCTTTGCAGATTGTACAGCCCGTGAGACTGCAACGCAGCGAAGCACCATACGGGATGTATGTGGTTAAGTCGCAAGCTGAACGTTGGCATGATGCTAGACAGGAAGTGTTGGATATGCAACAATCTGCCTCCTTCGATGAATTAGACCAATGATCTAAGGAGGGAGCATTGGACGATGAGGGCTGTTGGAGGAGCAAAGATATGACTAAATGGAAGTTGCCCACTGCATACCTATACCCTCCGATTCATATGGCACATGGTCCAGCCCATGTTGGTGCATCTTCAGTAGCGAAACAGCTTATGCAAGTCTGGGACCATCCTGATATTGCTGCTACCGCAAAAAGATAGTCCAGTCTTGCCTGGTTTGCCTCCAGTACAATCCTGGGAAGGGAACGCAAACTCCAGCAGGGGGGTTTGCAACACCATCTGCACCCTTTGAGGTCCTTCAGATGGACTACATCCAGTTTGAGCGCTGCAATAATCTTAAATATGTCTTAGTAATAGTTTGCGCCTTCAGCAAATGGGGGGAGGCATATGCTACGAAAGACAATACAGCCCTCACGACTGCAAAAATACTCCTGAAGGAATTCTTCCCTCGATTCGGTGCTTGTCGAGTTTTATGGAGTGATAATGGGCCTCATTTCATTGGACAGGTTGTAGAGTAGGTTATGAAAGGGCTAGGGGTCAAGCAGAAGTTCCATGCTGCTTTTCACCCACAATCAGCAGGCCTGGTGGAACGTTATAATCTACATTGAAACTGAAATTGGCAAAAATACAGGCTTCCACTTCCTTGAAGTGGCCTGATGCATTGTCCTTCGCACTGCTTTCCATCAGATCAATACCTCATACACGCTCTGGGCTTACCCCATATGAGGTCATGTTTAGCAGGCCCATGAATATTTGGGGGGTTCCTAAGCCTCGCCCTATACACGATGTGCCTCACTCATTAATGAGTGATTATCTGTCTCAGTTGACTGACAGTTTACTTTCTATTCATCAGCAGGTTCGGGAAGCTCTCCCGGACAGGTCGCAAGGTGACGGACATGACTTGCGTCCGGGAGACTTCGTAATGATCAAGGTCTTCCAACGAACAAATTGTCTGGAACCTCGCAGGAGGGGCCCCGAGCAGGTCCTCCTCGCCACCCGAACTGCGGTCCGAGTGACCAACAGGAAAAATTGGACGCATGCCACCCACTGCAAGAAGGTTCCACTTGCCTTAGTGGATCCTACTGCGTTGAAGGATCACGGCGACATCTTGGTCACAGAGACGGGACGAGCTGCATCACCTGAAAGAACTGAGGAAGTTTTTCCGATTCATACTATCCCCAGTACATCCAGGTACCTACTCCGATCCAGGAAGAAAGGCTCTCCAGCGCAAAACAAGACTAGTGAAGTCATTGACCTGAGTGGTTAAGTCTGACTACAAAGGGGGGTCTGCCTATTAGTGGCTACTCGTCTCAACGTCAGTGAAGAAACCAACGTCCACTCAGGACTCTTAGGGCGCTACCTTTTTTGTTGTTTGCCAAAAGATGATCCCCACTAAGGAGAAGGGGATTGCTGCGACAATGTGTAATGGCTGTACACTTTGCATCCTTGGTTTGACTTTGATTGCTGCTCTTATTGCTACTGTAATGTGGGTAGTGGAGGTGTTAAAGATTGCAGGAATCACTGTTAGCATGAGCTGAAAGCCATTTTGTACTTGGCAGCCATTTTAGTTAGCCATGTGCTCGCCATGTGCTTTCTCCCTCTTCCAGAGTCTTGCACATGCTCAGAAAGGCCTAGCTGGTAGAATGCACCTGCTCCTAGTATGTAACTGTCAGGCTATTCTTACTGATGTAAGGAGAAATGTCTCCCCTCCCACTTTGTTGAGCAAGCAAATTTTGTATACCCATATTAGGCAATAAGCATGCTTGTATGTGCTAGGACCTCCCCTTGGTTTTATGCTGACTATGTAACAAATGCATATATAAGGACCCTGTTCTCTGCACTCATTAGAATGCCTCCTACAGTGGCCTGCGGGTACCGTATGACGCAATCTCCCTCATCTGAGGTTATTAAAATATGTTTTTTGACATTACAGCTTCCGTGCCAATCTCTTCTTTGTTGGTTTTAAGGACCAGGTGTATCAGTGAACCCCTAAAAAGGTTTTTATTTCTACAAATGGCGCCCGAACGTGGACCTCATCGGTGGAGCGGCTATCCAAGGGAGTGGTCTTGAAGGGAGACAGTAATCTACTGAGGAGTACAGGACAGGAATCTACTGAGGAGGTACCCTGCGCACGGAGATTGTTTGTCTTTCCAGCCCAGTATATTTCTGGTCTTCCTGATCTGATCCTCCAAGTGTTTGCCGCTCCCGACTGAGAACTTCTTTGGCGTGAGTATTTTAAAACGACCGTTAGGTCACTCAGAACTTGGCAGTTGGAAGCTGGAGACTTTGGTTTGGTAAGGTTGCTGTCGCAACACTTTTGTTTGGAATGACTTGGCCAAGATTTTGGTTTGTTTGTTTTGTTTGCTGCAGCAAATGAAGGCAGGTAATGAGGAGATTTTTCTCTAACTTTGAAAACTTCAACGGCACACATTGTGTTAAGTGTCACTTGGAGTATAATATTATATATGCTATAATATTCTTGACATGCCTGCTTCTAGCACACTTCGTAGAAAGTGTTGCTGTCTTGGAGGTACCAATATGGATTTAGTAAGTACTCAGCTGACTCCCCTCAGAGGAGATACCTAAATAGGTTTAGGTATAATTAAAAGAAATTTCTTCCTTGGTGACTAAGTACCCCATGGAACTAAATATGTACATAAAATGGATCCGGATCTGCGCACTTAGTAACATTCATAAGTGGTGATATGCAGAGCGCTTTTTGAGTGTTCTACCAGCCAAAACTGGCGAATTTGGTGTATTTTGGCTTCTTGAACATGGAACAGTCTTTTGGGCTGTTTTGGTGCAGTCTTTTGGACTACTTTTGAGAGCTCTTCTTGTAAATATGACTTACAATTAGTATTTACAAATAGTTTGGTTTTGCGTACAGTCTGTAAGCTGTCCTAAGTGGTGATTTGTGGGTTGTTTGTTTGTTTTGTGTGTGGTTGTGGACTAACATGCTTGAAAGTACTTGTTTCAGTAAAATAGACTATGTTTTTTGTGTAAGAATGGCTAGCCTTAAGCGCGCTGTGTTGTGTGGTATGACCCCCTTCTGAAAATGTCTGGAATTAGCTAAATTTGGTTTTTGTTGTCATTCTGTTATGCAAATGTCATTTAAAGTACTACATTTTAAAATTCAGGGAATGAATAATGTAACATATGCTAAATAGCTGCACGCTACCACCATTAAAATTGACAAAGTAAGAAATTATAGATATGTGCAAATTGCCACACTGGTAAAGATAAATCAGAATTCACATTCAATAGGAATAAAATAGGCCTCATAGAAAGGTAAGAAAAAACGAAATTGTGTGCTTTACAATAATTAGGACTAAAATGCAAAATGTTACAGTAGTCTCCTTAGATACATTGTATTAATATTGAAAGGCATTCACATCCACTGAGTGAATTGGTTGTTGCTGAAATAAACACGACATTACAGAACGATAGATTTGTGCTGGCTTGAAAGGCGTGAGATGTTGGCGCCTGCTGGTCTGAACACAGCTGTGTCAACACATGGCTATTCTTGGTCCCAAGCCACAAGGAAACTGCCGAGTCAATTAGATTTTAAGTTAGTGCAAACATGGTTTGAAGGCGTGCATTAAGAACTGCTGATTTTAAAAGTCAGAAAAGACAGTTTCATTATTTTGGATAACAGAGAAAAGATTAAAAGGGATTTTCTTTCTTAATGCTTTTTTATACAAGCACATCCGTGGTTTTGATGTTAAATGATTACTGTCCTTTAAAAGTGACGCAGACTTTTCATGTTTCAAGTAAGGCTTCTGTGCTTAGAGTTATAAATGAATACATTTAAAGGTGATAGGAAAGGACTGAAGCTTGCTTTTCATACGTGGAACCATCAAAAGGGTTGGTGATCAATATTTATAAAAAAAAGGAGGAATTTTGATTATATGAAAAAAAAATGTTTATTTAAAAATAATTGCCCTAAAATTGTTTTTGATCTTTGTAATGTCTGATAATCATACTGTGAATAATATATAGCTCCTAGCATCAAAGTTGGATTTGAGTAGCACTTTACCATGATGTGGCGAGTGCAATGTGAAATTTCACTTTATCCAGGCATATAAAAACTTATTTTTTAAGATGTGTACCTTATACATTTCTGATCCCCCATCTCTGGGATATCTAGAGGACACCCTGGGGATCCCTAATATGCCAAAATATTGTAGGTTATTCATTTTTAAGTGCCCCTACCACCAACGTCGAAATTGAGCAAAATTCACTATTTAAAAAAGCAGTTCTACCACTCAGGGCAGGTTTCAAACTGATATCAGGCTTCAGAGCTGGTACACATGCAAGTATAGAACAAACAGCTGACCTACTGCACACCACACACTGTACACAAATGAAAATAAGTATAAAAAAACACAGCAGAAGTTAGATCCTACCTTTAAAATTATTAGATGGGACAGGACTGCCTTTCAGCTGTGATTCTCCAGAGTTGCTTTGAATTGGAAAGACCGCATGGAAAGCCTTGCACAAAAAAATGGGACAGCTGGTAAGGGTCACAGGTCGAAGGTCTGCATTTAGCAACCTAGCAGGGCTATGGGTAGGGTTTGCTTTGACATTTCGACCTCCGAAAAGTTTTGAAAGAAGAGATGACAGCGCAGAGAGCGGAGGAGAAGCTTTGCTTACTATTTTTGGCAAAAGCGAGTTTTGCGCAGTTATATGAACAGAAGGAAAAGCAGTGACGTATGTGGGCCCTGAGTAGAGCATAGCTCTGCCATGTATATAAAAATAATGGTTTTAGCTTAAAGATTACTGTGCAAGGGCTGAGATAAGGAGGCAATGGATTTTAGTTTGCATACAGGCGCCCTCATGTTAATCTAGTACAATTGCTGAAGTAATTGGTTATTAACGCTTTCTAAAGTTAACTCAATGTGCTTGTGTTAGGCTGAATAAGAAAATAGCCACTTTCTAAGATATCTCCTACAAGTTTGTTTGTGCCCAGTTGCCACAAATAGGGGTAGATAGTGTTGACAGAAGGTAAACCCGTTTTCAGGTTTTCCTACTGTCAAAATGGGGGAAGGAGGTTAGCTCCTGGGCAAATTAAGGGTAGGCAAATTTATGTTTTCTCTCTCTTTTTCTCACTCTCTCTTGAGTCTGTCTAAGCTGTCTAGGAAATGGCCATGAGACATTTAATTGGCTATTCAATAATAATGTTTTAAAATTGTTAGAATTAATAAAATGATTAAAAAATATGCTATGTTACTGCCCATCCTGTATGAAAAAATGAGTAGAACAGATTGATGTTCCCTTATTTAACCTTTAAAGGGAACTGTATAGTGGAGGTTTCTGTTCCAAAATCTCAGGTGACAACACCATTATTGTTTATGTTATTCTCATGTTATATACAGTTTTGCAAGGGCATTGCTAGTTTTTATTAGCTAGTCTCTGTAAATAAGCTGACAGCCCTTGTTAGAGCTGATGTTGCATAGTCCGGATCGTGAAAAGTAGAATGCAGGAAAGACGCCCATGTGATCCTTAGCAAACATTTTGAAGGAAAATATTGTTTTATAGGAGTTTGTTTGTCACAACATGTTCTGCTGGAGAAATTTATGTACCCACTATGTTGAGTTTTTTTTTTTAGTTCTTTATGAAATAAGAATCCCTGTTAAATTAGCAGTTTTAGATTTTCCCGCTGCGCCTATAACATGAGAGCATGGTCCTAAGCATAAAATGTAGGTGTTTTTATTAAGAGAAATTATTTTAGAAGTGTCTGCAGTCCTGTACAAGTAATGCAAGGTTCATAAGTAGAAGTATAGAAAAGTTCCTTTTTCTTGAGGTTCTTCAGATGAATAATATAGGAATACACAAATGTAAGGATTTGGAGTATGTCTGTATTGTTTTTCTCTTTTCCTCAGAATTTAGTAAATGAACACAGACTTCCTTGGCTGCTTGGGATTGGGAGAAACAAATCAAATCGTGTAACGTATTACTCTTGTCAGTTCACCAGAAAGTTTCTTTTATACTTGCCAATAGGTCTAGGGTTTTTTTTTACTCTCAGATAGATGAAGTGGTTCTTGGGTGCCTTGCTAATATAAGGCACCCCAAGACTAAGGAAGTATTCTGAGACTATCCTCTCTGTTGATAGATTATTTCTGTGCCTTGTCTAAAGACCTTTTGTTCTGTCCACCAATAGATATTTGCTGCCCTACAACCATTGCCAGAGGGGCCCGGACATCACATCCAGCCTGGGAGTCAGCGCCAGTCCAGCTTGGAGTCAAGATAAAGGGAACCAGCACAGGCGTTGCTGGCAACTAGGACCTCAGTGAAGGCTGAAGCACTGGGACGTGAAGTGTGTACCCCTGCCACTGTCTTGGGCAAAAAGACGGGGTCACAAATCAGGATGGAGAAATCTTTGTGTGGATCCAGTTTTTGATGCCCAGCTGAGAGAGTCACAGACCGACAAGGACGGCAAGGAGGCTTTTACTTGAGGTGACCCCCTTTGAAACGAGGGTTGCTTCACATATCCCAGCATCAGGCCTCTGAGTCCTGGTCCCCAAGTGAATGCAAGTCTGCGCCTTTGTTTGTTGATCAAGGGATGCCTGAGCATATTGGCTACAATCAGTGGCCCCAATAAAAGAGCAGTGCGCCAGCGGAGCAACACAGGAGTTAGGGAAGGACTTGAGTTTAGGGTACAGGTGCTGTGTCTCTGGTGCCTGTTAGATTAAAGTGAAGAAAACTGGTGCACTGCCTGAGACACTGGACAGGATCGTTGAAAGACTTTTTCTTCTCAAACTGGGCCGTGATTCTTGAGTTGCGAGTTGTGCAGCTCCACCGTGGGAACAACAAGAGCCTGCCTGTGAGGGTCAAACGGACACAGGGAGAAGACTCCCCTCTGGATGGTTGTACAGCGGCTTCAATTTCCCAAGGACTCTTTTTTTGTTAATAATGTACCCCTTTGGTCGTCCCATTTTTGAGGAGGAGCAGCCCTTTGCGGCTCCTCGTCCTAATTCCTATGGCCCTGTGTGGTCCTCCTGGTCCCCCGGAGCCAGGATTGTTTTTGTAATAATATGTCGGACTGCTTTAATATTTGTTTTACGGAGTAATGTTTATTCTGCACGAGAAAAGTTCATCTGAGCAGTTGACAAATGTTACTTTACTCTTTCCTTGAGTATATTAATTGATACTTTAGCCCTCATAAAGGAACACTGGAAAAGTCTATTGAAAATGTTTTTATTATGTATGTGCTGTTGGCTATTCTGAAATTGAAATAGATAGTCACTGAAATACATCAGAGCCCTGAAACTTAGAATTAGACTAGATGGTTTTGGGATTTGCTTTCTGTTTAGGGTTGGAAAAATATTGAGATTTCTGTTTGAGATAATAGTCATTACTCTCTCCTGCTATCTGTATGTTAATTATGACCCAATGCTCTGTTCCCTTTGTACTCCTGCTTATACCTTATATATACCCGCTTAATGAAATGTTTAGAATGTAAATGCCCACCTAGCATAGGATACTGATGAATTTATTAGAAGAAAATGTGCAAAATATTTTCTATGTTCCTTCTAGATCATAGGAATGTCTTTAGCTCATGCTAAAAGGATCATCTGTTAAAGATTGCAGGAATCGCTGTTAGCATGAGCTGAAAGCCATTTTGTACTTGGCAGCCATTTTAGTTAGCCATGTGCTCGCCATGTGCTTTCTCCCTCTTCCAGATTCTTGCACATGCTCAGAAAGGCCTAGCTGGTAGAATGCACCTGCTCCTAGTATGTAACTGTCAGGCTATTCTTACTGATGTAAGGAGAAATGTCTCCCCTCCCACTTTGTTGAGCAAGCAAATTTTGTATACCCATATTAGGCAATAAGCATGCTTGTATGTGCTAGGACCTCCCCTTGGTTTTATGCTGACTATGTAACAAATGCATATATAAGGACCCTGTTCTCTGCACTCATTAGAATGCCTCCTACAGTGGCCTGCGGGTACCGTATGACGCAATCTCCCTCATCTGAGGTTATTAAAATATGTTTTTTGATATTACAGCTTCCGTGCCAATCTCTTCTTTGTTGGTTTTAAGGACCAGGTGTATCAGTGAACCCCTAAAAAGGTTTTTATTTCTACAGAGGAAGTAATGCCTGGGGCTTCCTTGCTCAACATTACTGCTACATCGCCTACTACAAAGGAACACCATCATTTCGATTTGCCGCAACATGAACAGGGGTATCGGCAAAATCTGAGAAACAATTCATTTCTTCAAATGTTGCATCAGACACACCAGCTAAGCAATGCTACTAACTGTTGGGTTTGTGGCAAGATTCCTCCTCATCAGAACATAAGAGGAATCCCGTTGCCACCACTGCCATTTTCTCCCAATGGCTCATGCCAAGCTTGGTTTGAGCTACTATATGCTTCCTACAAATTTAACCTCTCAGAAACATGGGATGTGGGCGACCTCAACGCCAAACTGAATAAAGTATGCTATCCCAACGAAGATGGGGACCCACAAGCAAAGGGGACCATCTTAGAGATGGAAGAATATAGTAGAGGAAATGCAGCAACAAAATATGTGTATCCAAACTCTAGATCGGCTAAAGGCAATGGGCCACCTGTTATCTCTGTTGTTCTGCCTACTGGCCCTTCTCTGTGTACAGAGTGCAGGCAATGTGCTAATGGGTCACAGTAACTGTACTACAGTGTTGCAAATGTCCACGAGGGGGCGAAGCAGCTTCCTCGCATCACGTCATACTTATTTTGTTTGTGGAGCTAAGGCATACTACTTCCTACCTTCAGGCTGGTCTGGTACCTGTTGCATAGCTTTTCTTCTACCACCTGTGTTTCTAGCTCCCCCAACATACCACCAAGATTTGCAATTGTTCAATCACCACGTTGGTAGTAGGGGAAAACGTGCCATCGATGTCTCTGTAGTCGATCGGACAGAGACCACATGGGAGCAATATACAGACTTTAATAAAGGATTTTTCTTCTTCGTTGGCACAGTACAAAATAGCAAGCTGGTCCGTCGCCTCACCCGTACAATGGAGGCAGTGATTAATCAGACAACTGCGGCCTTAGGAAACTTGACGGAAGAACAAGCATCAATCCGCATGGTCGCTTTACAGAATAGACTTGTTTTAGATGTTGTTCTAGCTGTCCGAGGTGGAGCATCGGATCTAGCTGCTGTGTTTTCATACCGGACAATTCACCATCTGTCTATGCGGCCATCTCCAAACTACACAAGATAGCCACAGAAATACATCCAGACCCAGGAACATGGACTTGGACTGGGTGGTTTTGGGACTTGCTTTCAGTTTGGGGTTTGAAAGTATTATCAGTCCTGTTCATATTAATAGCTATTATCTTCTCTTGTTGTTTGTGTGTTCATTGTGGACCAATGCTCTGTTCTCTCTGTACTTCTGCCTGTACTGCCTGCATCTCGTCTAAAGAGAATGTCAAGAACGTAAATGCCAGTTTAGCACTGGAACGAGAAATATATGGACTAATGACAATAGATGTTGAGGATATATGCTATACCCCTTGGAAGGGACAAAAACTGTCTTAGCTTATGCTAAAAGGGTCGTCTGTGGAAAATTGTAAATTCTATGTTAGCATAAGCAGCAGCCATTTTTACTGTCACGTTCATTTAGTTTCCGTCGTATTCATTTTATTCTCTGATGCTTGCCTTTTCACCCAGCCTGTGTCCTCAATTTTAGCTGACCTCTCTGACATGGTCAATCTGGTGTAGTGCTGGGGGGCTGCAGCTGCCGGTGCACCTGGTCTCAGATGTTATCAAATGATTGCTTATTGCCGCCATAAACATTCTTACTCCCCCTCATCTCCTGACCACCTGGTCACCATCTGCTCGTTTGCCTATAGCTATTTCCGTGCTTAAACTTGTTTCTTCCAGTTTTCCTTCCCATGCGATTACACTGCAACAAACAGTATATAAGGGTGACGGTTTTTGCATTCAATGTACTCCCTCCCACAACACTTTAGGGTGTTGTTCAAATGCAGTCACACTCATGAGTGTTTAATAAACTTTGTTTGTTTTACTTCACTCCAGTGCCGATCTCTCTGTTAGTCTTCGGACCCGTGGACGAGAGGGTGACCCTGCACCAGTGTGCCCTCACGGGGGTACATTTCCACATGAGGACAGATCAAAGCAACTCAAATTGCCCTGCTCAATTTGCAGACATGAAGGTGGAGGGCTGTGGAGGTTTGGTAACAGGACCTGGCCCTGCTGTTGCAAGAGAAGGCTTGCTCTGAGTGAAAAAAGTAAAGGAAGGGCACCAGTGAAGGCAGTGTAAATATGAGTCTGAGCTCAATCTGCTGCAATCAAGATCATCCACACTTGTTTCTGATGAGGTTTTTTGCAGAACACGAGGAACCAGTTGAATGTGACGGAATGAAAAATACAGCTCAGACTGAACATGTTTCACATGGATCCCTTCAATGGAAACTGCAGGAAGCAGAAACCATAGGCACAGACTGTTCTCTTGTGTAGCAAAACAATCCACCCAAGGGATGCCCCGAAGTTGAAGACGGACTGAACGGCCTCCAGGTGAAGCACCACTTGTGGTCAGCAAGGTGGTGCTAATAGGGGTCATGCGCATGCATGCTCAAAGAACTTACAAGATGATTCCCCATTAGCCAAATGCTACGAACCTGAGCCTACGACCGGAGCCTCAACACCTTCAGGCACATGGAGTGAAAGTCCAATCCACCCTGCTTGTTGACACACCACATTGCAGTAGTGTTGTCTGTCAACACTTGGCTGGACTCATCACAGTTGAAATATATAAATACCTTAAGAACCAGATGCATGGCACAAATGTTAAGCAAGTTGATGCAATACCTTTGCTCAGAGGGAGTCCACAAGACTCTGATCTCACAGGTCACCCCATGACCATTGCCTGGGGAGGGCAAAAAGGCTTCCCACAAGACAAGTGTTCCATTGCATGTTCTGCCCTACTCCCTGAGAAATTTGCACTTAGTCTGGATGGATTTCCCTGAGCTGGGTCCACTGAAAGTGGTAGCACCATTGCAGTGCTCACTTATGCCAGCAGGATGCAAGAGATGAAAAGTCCCAAAAGACAAAGACAGGGATAAAAGACTAGCTTTATCCTGAAACATATGATGATAGCCGGAACAAATTTAGCCCACTAGAGAGGTGAAAGGGTCCTGAGAGAGAGCGTATCCATCTACGCCTCAATGAATAGTAGCTGAGAGGACAGAAGGTGTGACTTGGGGAGTTTGATAGAAAACCAAATGGCGAACAGCAGGAAGGTAATGGACTGAAGGTGGTCCAACACCAGCTGTGGTGAGGATGCCGTAAGCAGCCAGTTGTCACGCTATGGGAATACACTTTCATGAACAAACGAGGTGCAGAAGTCAGCCCAAATGGCAGGACTTGACATTAATATTGCATGGCACTCCCCACAGAACACAGGTGTGAGTTCAGAATCAGCAGTATGTGGAAGTCATGCAGGTCAAGGGATTTCATCCAAACACCATGTTCCACTCTACCTTTGACTAACAGCGAAAAAATGTTCTCCTGTAAGATGGAGTGATCTTCAGAGATGGCTGAGGAGAGATTAGAAATTAAGGGAGGAGTCTGCAAGGGCATAGTTTCAATGACCAAGGAGTCTGCAGTGATGGACTGCCATTGTTGGAAGTGGTAGCACACACTTCCTGCATAGGCCACACGTGTTCCCTCAAAGGCAGACAAAAGCGGTTTAGCTGGGGGTGCTGGGAAGGAGGAGGAGGAAGACTTTTGCTGTTGATCTCCATGGACCAAAGTACGAGTTGCTGCCTGTTTTTCTTTGACATCGCCTGAAAAAGCTGGTGGAGCATATCTGGGAATGACAGCAGATGGTGACTGGGAAACATATACACTAAACATCAAGTCAATTGTCTAGTTGCTCCACCGCTTCCTGTCTGACTCACAATCTCTGCAAAATGATCATGAAGGTGTCAGGAAGATTGGACACAACTATCCGAGCCATTTCCCATCAAGCACTGGAGTATCAGGCCGAATAGTAAGTCATATTAGTTCAACGAAGAGCACGGTTCCCCAAAGAAATGGCCTTCTTTCTTATGGCTTTGATGTTATTCAACTCTCTATCTAGTGGAGAAATAGATAAAAAATTAGCATTTTGTTTAGAAGATGAAGATGCCTGCTGGCTACAAGGCTCTCAAGAGACTAGTAAGTGGTCTATAATTTTTGATCTCCAGGAGCAGGATGACGACAGCACGCATCTATGCGGTTGATGTCCAGAAGGGAAGTTGGCTTGTTCCAAGCCACTAAAATGGAGTCCATCAAAGCATTATTAAATGAGAGCAATGGACCTGAAAGGCAGTCTAGCTCAACATCAGGAAATGTGTTCAATTCACTAGAGGTTTGCATGAGGGAGGGGGCAACCAGCATCACTACTGTCATCACCATTATAAATCATAGAGAGCATCTGAATTGGCTATGAGCTGGATCAGAAAAGTTCTCCCATCCTATTGCAGCATTTGACATGAGGCAGAAACCTGTGCGCTAACCTCTTCCAACAATTACTGTGCATCTTGTCCCGATCTCAAAGACTTTAAGAAACCTGAAACTGCAAAGCCGATACAGGCACCAAAGGCAGAACAGCCAGTGAGAAATGAGGAGCAGACAGCACTAAAATGAGAGTTTTAAGGTGCTGGTCCCAGCACGGACCAGGGTAGGGTCTAGTTCTCATGGCACAGAGCCCCGTTAGGCTTCTTGGAGCCAGAAGGCGCACAAGATGGAGCCAGGTGAGAAGGTTTGAGAAAGAAAGTCAGTATTGCCTAGGCAAAGGCTGAATTGTGCGCCCCATGGGCCAAAAAAGGATATTGCTAGTTTTTTTTGTTGCTTTGAGCTGCTCCCACAGTGCAGCACCTTCTGCAATGCAAGATTTCTACTTTTCAACCCTTTCGTAAAATACTATTCTAGGACTGGAGTTAGTATAGTAAAGAAGCCTCCTGGAATATATCCTGGAATGTTGCACTTTCCTCAAACATTCTACGACTCAAGTTGGTATAGCAAATCTGACCTCTCAGTGACCGCTATTCCCACTACCGCCTTGAGGGCACAGTACAAGGCAAGAAAGAAACATGGCCTGGAGAACATTTTCAGCATAATACCTGCCAACTCCAGCTCCGAAGTGTATGGCCAAGTCAAGGTCGAGAAGCAGAACAACTGGCTTCGAGATCTACCTCTTGACCTCAAATAACCAAGGGATCCATCATTCTACATCCATGTAGTTTCCTTGAGGACTTCTTAATAGAAGCCCACTTGGAGCATTTGCCGGTCAATAGCTAAGTGGACCAGGACAATGGTACAGCACCAGAAAGAAGAGTGGTGCCGTATTGCCATACAGCAGCTTTGGGACAGAGTTTGGCCTTCATCTACTCTATGGCTTTGGTATGCATGTGCCCACACATCTCTCAGTATTTGGAATCATGGTGCAGTCCGAGAAACTATATGTTTGCTACAGGAGGAGCAACGTTTATAGCCTGAAATCTTTGGATGGGACTTTGTACTCTAAACAATGTACTTGTTAAAACTTTGAAAGGCAAATAATGAGCACCTCAACTGCAGATACATATTCCGGCGCACAGAAAAAAGGAACTGATATCAGTGTATCAGAATGGTGCCTTATATGGCTCCATGGCATATTACTGAGGTGCAGAACTGTGTCACCCCACAGCAGTACAGGAAAGCGGTTACAATTTGTTATTCATGTCTGATGCCTTGCAGGAGGCAAGAGGTGAGGAAACTGCAGGTATCCATCAGAAATGTTAGTAGGCATATCCAAAGTATCTTTTCACCAAATTCTAGTCTCCGACTATGCCTTTTTAGGTCTCGCCTACGCAGCGCGCATGCGCTGCATAGGAGGGACCTCTTGGAATTGATACGCTTTTTCAGCCAAAAACGTGCACGCTTTGCATTGCTTTCAATGGCAACGCGTGCACGTTTGGTGATTCCCTTGTGGGAGCGAGCTTTGGCGACATCTGTTTGTAATTAACTTGCAAACAGATGGTGCCCCTGCTCGCTCCCGCAAGGGAAACGCTGTGCGCGTCTTGTTCGTTTAACTTTGAAACTGGACGCGGCACCGCTTCACGGACACTGCGCTCGGTTTATTTATATATTTCTTAACTTTAGCACTGAGCGCAGCGCCCGCTTTAAGGACACCGCGCTCAGTGTTGAAGTTAAGAAATATATAAAGAAACCGAGCGCGGTGTCCATGAAGCGGCGCCCCGCTCAGTTTTAAACTGAAGCATTTGCAATGCAATCGGACCGATTACATTGCAAATGCTTGTTTTTATTCTACGGATAGTACTTCTGACTAAAAGGCGGGATAGTCCGGGGAGGCCGGGCTGTGCCACGCGAGCATGCTGCAGGGGGAGCTCTCCTGCCACTTGACGGGAGAGGCACGGCTGGGCACGCAACTGTCCGTGGGAGGAGCATGCAGGTGCGCTGCACGAGCACAGCCACCATTGGACGGCGACTGAAAGGGGTTGTGTGCTGCGGGCAATGCCGCTCTAGGATTGGCTGGTGGCGCATGGACGGCTTCTGCAGGTGGAAATATTTAAACGGGCCGAGGGTGCGTCCCATTATTTTCTTTTAGCAACGTTTTCTGTCACTATTTTTCTATCATGCCCGGTTGTAGCTAGCAGACTTCTCCATCTCTGCGCTGCCATCGACATGGCCCGCCGGGCCCCCCTGCCTGCTCCCGCCGCAATGAGCGCGAGCGGCAGGGTGTACGGCTTGAAAACCTGGGTTTCCAGGCGCTATGGCAGCACGTGCCACTTTGCTACGCGACCGGGTCGCCCCGCAGACTGAGCAAAGTACAAACACTACGAGCCGCGCTGAGCTACATTCGAGGCCTGCAGGAGCTGCTGAGAGCAGCCCAAGGCAGTCCGGAGTTCGGGGTGGAAGAAGGGGAGAGCAGCCCTGACCCAGGAGTAGAAGAGCAAGACAGAGAGGAGTCCGAAGGCAGCTGGTTCTACAACTGAGTTGAGCGCGTCCCCTTGGTGAGTGCTATTTGAACTCATTTGAACCTGTATTTACGCATGCTTAGATCCTCATTAATCCCCTGTTCACATCCCCTATGCACCTGTTTTTGGAGTTTATTATCGTTAATTAAACTCCCTCTGTAGTGTGCATTCGTTCGTACCTCCCCTCTGAGATAAAATTAATGTTTGCTCCCACACCAGCTATACCTATGGCTGCGTTCGTAAAGCCCCCAGTACACGCTCTATTCTGCGTACCTGTGCAGATTCCACCTCTAGAGGTTTTTTTTAGAATTACATATAATGTATACATTTACCTCGCTTAGGAGCCTTGTGTGTTCAGGGGCATAGCTATTAATAGTGCACCCACAATTTGGACCCCCATCCGAAAGTATGCCTATTTGTTCTACTGAATTCAATTGGCAGAGGGGGTAATTCCCCTTGCTTAACGTTTACATTAGTGCCCACGGTGCCTTTTGCCAAGTCAGAGCTTGTGTATGACATACTAGTTGTATCACTCCTGGTACACGACAGCTTTTTAAGTAGAAAAGTGGGGAGGGGCAAAACAATGCCTCTTGACAATCGCTTTATTTATCTCCATGTGTCACGGACTAAAGTTTTTAGCGGGGATTTGCATTGCAAATTATTTAACTTGAAATGGCGCCGTCCTCCCTTTGGCTCGGCAGTGTGGAGTGGCAAATGAGCACGAGACACTGGAAAGCTCATTTGCATTGCAAAAGAAGGCGCTCATGCCTGCAGACTGCCCAGGAAGGCCTTAACCACACAAAAAACAAGCATTGGCATAGCCAATAGATCTCGCCTTTGGGACCTTTTAAGTGTTTAGCCATGCAACAGTTGATGTTGTTGCACCAAGGATATTGTGCTGCATAACTAAATACTTACTTATAAGGTCCCAAAAGCAAGACCTATTGGCTATGCCAATGCTCGTTTACATTAGAACTAGATATTCTCAGTGGGCTTAATGGATATTCTCTCTGGACCTTTTAATGAATGTTATATGTCCAAGACTTTTACATTATCTTGGGTGAGGGATGTTTGCTGAAGCTTTCTAACCACTTACGGCCACACACAGAAGGAGTGGGAGAGGTGGAAAAGCATAGGCAAATATCCCTTTCCAGTTAATTCATAGAGCATTGCCCATGTACTGTGGGAGTGTAGACCTGGAGGGGAAGCTTTTGCATTTTGTGCTTTGAGCGGTTGTGATGATATCTATGTGGGGAAACCTCCCAAATGACAGAAGTACGGGATTAGGAATCGAGGGTGGAGTTCCTTCTCGTGGACTTGTCGCCGCATCCTGCTGAGCAGGTCTGCAAAGTCATTGTCCACTCCCGGTAGGTATTCCACTAAGAGATGTATCTTGTGGAGAAATGCCCAACACCAAATGTTCTGCGACATCGCTGACAGCTGCAGTGTGAATGCGTCTCCCTGTTTCCAAAGGTAGAACATGGCTATCATGTTGTTTGTCTTGATAAAGACCACCTTGTGTTGGACCTGATGGAAGAAGGCCTTAAGCGCTAGCTGAATGGCCAGCAGCTCCAAATAATTAATGTGGAAGCCCTGTTTACGGGCCACCCACATACCCTGGATGGTAATATGTTGCAGATGTGCCCCACTCACCATAAGAGAAGCATGTGTAGTGATGGTCACATATGGAACTGGGTCTATAAAGGCCCCGCCCTGCAACAGGTTGTTGCTGTTGCAACACTGTAGAGAGCTATGGGTGCTGGCCAGAATTAACACTAGATACTCCCATTGACCCTGTGACCACTGTGCCGCTAGGCACTCTTGTAGAGGATGCATGTGTAACATTGCATGGGGGACTATGGCAATACAAGAGGGCATCATGCCAAGAAGGCGCATTACCATTCCGATATAGATGGAAAAGAGGCAGTAACGGTTGTAAAGCTCGGACCCAAGCTTTGCTGGGGCAAGCATTCCCAGTGATGTGACTGTGTTGAGAAATGTGCTCAGGAAGGACTGGATCTTGAGGGGTTGAAGGTGGAACTTGACTGTATTGATAGTGAAGCCTAAATTGTGTAGGTGGTCTATGATGGTCTGGTTGTAGGAGAGAGACTTGCCTGGTTGCACTCTTGATCAGCCAGCTGTCTAGTGGCTACCACGCCAAGGCATTTTGGAAATACCTTTGGGACCGTAGTGATCCCAAAGTGCAGTACATTGAACTGATCATGCTGACCGCTTACCACAAACCTTCGGTAGAGGTGGTGAGCAGTGGAAAAGGTGTAGGAAAGTGCCCCTTTTTGACACTGTCTTCCAACTTTTTGCCTGGTATCTGATGCAATTTTGACAGAAAGTGAACTGGGTTCCTGCTAACTAGGTCACCAGTGCCAGATCTGGTGAAGTGCGATCAGGGGGAAGACAGAGAGAGTCAATGATTTTCAGGGGCAGCCCCTTTGGCTGCACACCCTTTGCCTATGCCCCTGGTGTTGTTACCTCTGTAGCCCTTTCATAGAGAAACCCTGTGTTGACTGCTTCTGCCACTGTTAAGTGGTGGGTGGGTCAGGGGTGGTGGCTTTAGTCTACGAAAAGAGCCTTGGGGAGAGGGTGTCTGGAGAGCACCCTTTGCTGCTGTGTCCGTGGTTTTTTAAATCTTCTCCTGCATCGGATCCACCTGCAGCTCCAAGAGATGCCTGCCACCAAACAGCAGGTTTAACAGATGCTGTTGAACTTCTGGATTAAAACTAGAGGCATGAAGCAGAGCATGGCGCCTAATGAGGCCACTGAAATTAATCCCACTAGCCACAGTATCAGCTGCGTCAAGGACACAGCAGATGGTAGTGTTTGATATTATGTTGCCCTCCTAGACCAGCTCATGGCCACGCTATTTGTATTGGTCTGGGAGGTGCAAGAAAAGTTCCTCCATTTCATCCCAGTGGGCTCTATCATATGGAGTGAGTAAGCCTATTGATTTTGCAATCCTCCAATGCGTTGTCGATTGCGCAGTGACCCACTTGCCTGCTGCGTCAGTCTTCTTCCTCTCTTTATCGGGGTGGGGCATCACCAGTCCCTTAAACATGGACACATTTGCCTCCTTTATAGACAACCAGGGGAGTTGGACAGAAGCTTCCTGTGGATTTGAGGGTCAGTAAGTGAGGGCTGATATTTTTTTTAACCACACTTGGCGTGATGACCATAGTTTTGAAGGGCTCATTGAAGGTGTCCGGTGCAGTTTTGAGCAGGTTCTTGAACATGGGCAGAAACTGCAGGATGCTCTGTGTGGTGAACAGCATCTTGACCAGGAAGTCTCGGTCTTCTTTGACAGTATGCACATCAACCTTATGGAAAGTGGCAGACCTATGTATCATCTTGCAATATGAGGTAGTATTGCTTGGAGGAGAGGGTTTGGCTAGGTCTATGTCCCCTTAGGATTTGGCATTGTAGTCGTCCCATGGGTCGTACCTAGGCTCATGGTTATAAAAGGCCTTGTAGGGGTCTACAAGGTACAAATGGCTGTCCCCTCAATAGAGGAATGTGGTAAACCCTCTGGAGAAGGTGGTTGAGGTGGCATAAATGTGGTGGCACCGTAGGTGGAGAAGGAGGAGGAAAAAATACAGGGAATGAGCTGGGAGTGGAGGTAGTGACCCTGTCCTAATGTTTCCAATGCTTGAGAGGAGGTCTAGGCTCCAAGGCAAGCTGCTCCTCGAAAGTCAGTTCCCTCTACCTTTGAAGTGTGTCTTGCACCTTAGGTGGCAACTTCATAGAGATTTTCCCAGTCTGCTGGTGCACAAAGAGTCTCTCTTGACATGTGTTAAGCTATTCCTGGAGAAGTGGAGGTATTGGCTGATCCAAATCCTTGGAGCCCGCTGTCGACAGGGGTCTAGACATAGAAGGACTCTTCTGGCTTTTCAGTGCCAAGCTGTGTTTTGGTGCAGATTGAGGTTTCTGAGGCGATGGGGGTTTTAGTGCCAATTTTGTTGGTGTCGAAAGAGCTGTCGGAGCCGAGGACAGCTGAGGCTTGTGAGGCGTCTTTGGCGACCATGAAGGGAGTGGTACTGGCTCTGAGGCCTCTTGTCGCCGCTGATCATGGCCTGCAGGTAGCAGTGGACCAGAGATCTGTTGAGTCTCTGCATTTGACGCCCAGCCCCCATTGGGGCAGCGCTTGGACTGGGCATGGTGACTGTGCGACAAGAGGGTGGGAGGCTGTACTCACAGGTGAAGATTTAAAGACCAGCCATGCCTCTGGATCCTGCTGCTCCTCTGTCTCCGATTCAGACTGGGAGCTGGTTTCATGGCTGAACTGTAGAGGTTGGGCTGCGGATAGACTTACCTCAGACTCCTCCTCGACGCCCTGTTCCCTGAAGATATTGGAGTGTCATCTCCTTCCTGGCACTGCATTTTTCGACGTGCAAGTCTCCGATCACGCTGATACCAGAGAGGCTTCTTGGAGTAGAAGGTGAGGTAGGTTGGACAGGCAGTCTCGTGGTCAGGTGGGAGAGAAAGGTTGCAGACTTGGTGGTGGTCAGTCCAAGGATCCTTGGAGTAACACAGGAGGAAGTATTGAAAAGGCACCCTCTCCATCACTGTCCGATCATTGTCACCGAGAAGAATGGAAGACTAGGTGCAAGGCCCCAAAACCGGCTGAGCACTGTGGAGGGTCACCAAGAGAAACCCGGTCGCCGTAGCCCAACGGACCCAGATACTAGGATAACCTGAACATTGAAATTATTTTACATACCAACGGGAGAGAATAGGCCGAAGAAGTCAGATCAAACCAGACGGCGGAAAAAACAACAACAATCTAACAATATAGCTGATGCCCATGCGCATTACCACTAATAAGAGAAGTCACTATAACTCGTGACTTCTTGGAAGAAAAACAAGATGGACAGTCCAAGTCCAACTCTAGATAGCAGGAAAATGCAGAGCTACTTTATGTAAAGCTACACACACCACAAACATTTTATTTTGTTTAATGGCTAACCATCTTGCCTAGATAACTGCATTACTTGTTTCTCTAAGGCAATATGGATTTATACGGGGCATTAATAGGGCATTGTAGGAGTACATTTGATGTTGTGGTGGGATTGTGGCTCTACCTTCCTACTGATTAATACCCAAAAGGAAAAATAGGACAATTTTGGACCCAACCACTAGATGGTGAAATAATGCAAATCATGTGAATCCAGAAAAGGTTAAAGCTGCAAACCACTGATTTATTCTGGGCCCCAAAACTCTCCACTTTACCAATTTTCTGGCTGCCTTAATTAAAGATTTAAGATGCTACACCAACGTATAGCTTTAGTTGCTTTGGAGAGGGAAAAAATCCTTTGATCAGGTGGAATGACTGTCTTTAGGGGAAGGGACACCAATTCATGCAATGGATCCAAGCTCTCTATCAAGTGCCCTGGTCTACTGTTACAATCAACTGACATTTCTCAGGCCCATTTGAAATCTCTTGGGGCACCCGATAAGGATGCTCCATTTCTCCAATATTCTATGCTCAATAGAGTGAGGCATTTTTGCCATTTTGCCCAAGCTCGCACTCATCCGTCCTGCTCTCAGGGCAACTTAAAGTTTTTAGCTATTGGGACGATTTGCTGGTTACAACTACTGATCCTACCCAAGCTATCTCAGCTACAGATGCTAGCTCATGTGTTTGTCTCGCAAGCGGGAAAAGAAGCAGATTCTACAGAAATGTTTTTGAAATCCAGTCTCGTTATAATAACTCAAATATTTGCCATATTTAAAGTAGCCAAATGTCTTCTCAAAAAATGGGATCACCTCTTTCCAATGTTGGTTGGAAGTATTAGTGTAATCAAGAGGATCTTCCTACTGTAGATGCTTTATATCTTCCAGACTCTCCCAAAGTATGTTTGCCAGACTTTCTTTAAAAGAGTTGACACTGCCATTACATTTTTTATTTGGTCTCACAAGGCGACTTGTGGTGCTCTTTGCTTTTTATGTCTGGCTTGACAGCAAAGTTGCTGCCAGTCCTTATGTGATGAGAAGAAAAGGAGCTTCCAGAAGTACTACTGAAAAAAGGGCTTGGCTCCATCCAGATGTTGATTGTCCTGTGTACAGCATTTGATTAGGAAGAATTAGTACGTCTCCTGTTAAAGAGTGCTTGTATTCTGATCCTATTGTCCGTCACATTCCAAAGCAATGGTGTGGTGGTGTGCAAGTGGGGAACTCTCCATCATTTTGCACTAGTAGTGGCACCCCGGTTTAGTTTCCCTCACTGGATGAAGCACTGCAAAGAGTAGGTCTATCAGTGCAAGCATTTTAAAGCTGTCACCTGTGAGCTCCTTACAGAAAAATCCAGCACTGCTAAACAGCTGACAGCCAATCGCATGGCTGAAAATATTCTGCGAGTCACTAGGGTGTGGGAGTCACTTGTGAGTGAAGTGACCCAGGATTGACACATTCACAGAAACACAGCCAAACAGAGTACGTAGCACACCAGTGCTGTGGAGCCACACATGCCTCTGGTGGTTCTGGAGGTGTCTGACGCGCTGCAGCACTCATAACAGACTTGAAACCCCAGCAGCAATGGCTCTTGCAGGTGTCACCTTCAGACTCCTTCTGGTCGACTGCTGCGTGCGAGTGCTGGGCAAGTGGCATGCCAGTGCTGGACAAGGGGTGCACGAGTGATGGACGTAAACGGATAGTGGTGTCCGCACATAGCGGGTGAGGTGTGTGCAGAGTGAAAAGTGTTGGTGCAGGGTGAGGTGTGCAAGTGCTAAATGAATGCAGGCTGGGAGGTGTGCATGTGGTAGATATGGGTGGGATGAGAGATTTGAGAGTCAATGGAGAACAGAGTAGAGGAAGAGCAGTGTAAGCAGCATGAGTAGGTAGAGCAGCGTTAGTGCAGGAAGAGCAGTGTGTACATGCAGGGAATCCAGAGTGTGCCTGCGCAGGGAGTGCAGAGTGCACAAGAAGCGATACCAAAGGGGTTGATGGACAGAGCGCTTGAGCTAATCAAACACTCACCCCCAGTCAACTGATCTGGGTTTAATCCATCATTCTTTAGCTCACTCCACCACCCCAGTTCAGACATGGCCATATGCAAATCAGTCTGACCCTGTGCCTCATGGGAACAGTCCAGCCCGAACTGCCAAGCCATGTCTTCCCTGGACCGGAAACAAGCATCCTGGGACCGGTTTCTGGCTATTCAGCCGTCATCAGCCAGGCTAGCTTGAATCCAGTGGCAAAGTGAGCAAGGGACCCACGTCTGGGCATACCCTGCCAACTTAGGGCGAACAAAGCGATACCAAAGGGGATGATGGACGGAGCGCTTGAGCTAATCCTTTCAAGCTAGCCTGGCTGATGATGGCTGAATAGCCAGAAACCGGTCCCAGGATGCTCGTTTCCGGTCCAGGGAAGACATGGCTTGGCAGTTTGGGCTGGACTGTTCCCATGAGGCACAGGGTCAGACTGATTTGCATATGGCCATGTCTGAACTGGGGTGGTGGAGTGAGCTAAAGAATAGTGATGGATTAAACCCAGATCAGTTGACTGGGGGTGAGTGTTTGATTTGCTCAAACGCTCCGTCCATCATCCCCTTTGGTATCGCTGAGTGCACAAGGAAAGCAGAGTGTGTGAGTGCACAAGGAAAGCAGAGTGTGTGAGTGCACAAGGAAAGCAGAGTGTGTGAGTGCACAAGGAAAGCAGTGTGCGTGCACCCAGGGAGAGCAGATTGGGCTATGCATAGGCAGAGCAGTAAGTGCACATGCAGGGAGATCAGTGTGTGTCCTCGAGCAGTATGTATTCGTGCAGAGAGAGAAGTGTGAGATTGCAAGTTGAGAGGTGTGCGAGTGGTTGGTAAATGCAGGGTGAGCAGTGTGCGCCAGGTGAGAAGTGTGTGAGTGGCAAGCGCATGGTGAGAAATGCAAACTGTAGGTCAGCAGTAGGTGAGTGCAGGGTGCAAAGCATGAATGTGCAGGACGAAGCGTGTGTGTGTGTATAGTGTGTGCGCGTGCATGTGTATAGTGTGTGCGCGTGCATGTGTATAGTGTGTGCGCGTGCATGTGTATAGTGTGTGCGCGTGCATGTGTATAGTGTGTGCGCGTGCATGTGTATAGTGTGTGCGCGTGCATGTGTATAGTGTGTGCGCGTGCATGTGTATAGTGTCTGCGTGTGTGTCTGCGTGTGCGCGTGCGTGTGTGTCTGCGTGTGTGTCTGCGTGTGTGTCTGCGTGTGTGTCTGCGTGTGTCTCTGCGTGTGTCTCTGCGTGTGTCTCTGCGTGTGTCTCTGCGTGTGTCTCTGCGTGTGTCTCTGCGTGTGTCTCTGCGTGTGTCTCTGCGTGTGTCTCTGCGTGTGTCTCTCTGCGTGTGTCTCTCTGCGTGTGTCTCTCTGCGTGTGTCTCTCTGCGTGTGTCTCTCTGCGTGTGTCTCTCTGCGTGTGTCTCTCTGCGTGTGTCTCTCTGCGTGTGTCTCTCTGCGTGTGTCTCTCTGCGTGTGTCTCTCTGCGTGTGTCTCTCTGCGTGTGTCTCTCTGCGTGTGTCTCTCTGCGTGTGTCTCTCTGCGTGTGTCTCTCTGCGTGTGTCTCTCTGTGTGTGTGTGTCTGTGTGTGTGTCTCTGTGTGTGTGTCTCTGTGTGTGTGTCTCTGTGTGTGTGTCTCTGTGTGTGTGCCTCTGTGTGTGTGCCTCTGTGTGCGTGTCTCTGTGTGCGTGTCTCTGTGTGCGTGTCTCTGTGTGCGTGTCTCTGTGTGCGTGTCTCTGTGTGCGTGTCTCTGTGTGTGTGTCTCTGTGTGCGTGTCTGTGTGCGTGTCTCTGTGTGCGTGTCTCTGTGTGTGTGTCTCTGTGTGTGTGTCTCTGTGTGTGTGTCTCTGTGTGTGTGTCTCTGTGTGTGTGTCTCTGTGTGTGTGTCTCTGTGTGTGTGTCTCTGTGTGTGTGTCTCTGTGTGTGTGTCTCTGTGTGTGTGTCTCTGTGTGTGTGTCTCTGTGTGTGTGTCTCTGTGTGTGTGTGTCTGTGTGTCTGTGTGTGTGTCTGCGTCTCTGCCTGTCTCTGCGGGGGTGTCTGCGGGGGTGTCTGTGTGTGTGTCTGCGTCTCTGCCTGTCTCTGCGGGGGTGTCTGCGCGTGTCTCTGCCTGTCTGCGCGTGTCTCTGCCTGTCTGCGCGTGTCTCTGCCTGTCTGCGCGTGTCTCTGCCTGTCTGCGCGTGTCTCTGCCTGTCTGCGGGTGTCTCTGCCTGTCTGGGTGTCTCTGCCTGCCTGGGTGCCTGCCGGGGTGCCTGCCGGGGTGCCTGCCGGGGTGCCTGCCGGGGTGTCTGCCGGGGTGTCTGCCGGGGTGTCTGCCGGGGTGTCTGCCGGGGTGTCTGCCGGGGTGTCTGTGGGGTGTCTGTGGGGTGTCTGTGGGGTGTCAGGGTGAAGTACAGGATGAGCAGGTTATGAATGGTGTGGGGGTCCAGGGTGGAAAGTGTGAGTGATGTGTGAATGAGGTCTCAGTTAGGTGACAGGTGTCTGAGGATTGGGTGAGCAGTGTAAGTGGAGGGTTAGGAGAAGGAGTGCCAGGAGAGCAGAAGGAGTTCAGGGCAAGACGTATGTGCATGCCAGGATGAATGCAGACTGAGCAGTGGGTAAGAGGTAAATCAATGCTGGGTGAGCAGTGATCGAGTCCAGGGTGAGCAGTGTACGAGTCCAGGATGGACAGTCGGTGCACAGGGAGAGATGTGTGAGCAGTGTGATGGTGCAGGGTGAACACTGTCTGTGCAGGATGAAAGGGTTAGGAGTACGGTGGGTGAGCAGGGTGCGAGTGTGAGCGATATGTGGGAAGAGAGTGAGCTGTGTGTGAGTAGAGTGAGCTGTGTGTGAGTGGATTGAGCCGTGTGTGCCGGGTGAGCCGTGCATAAGTGGGGTCTGAGTCCAAGGTGAGCGATGTTGGTGCAGGGCGAGTATACACATTGAGGCATGCATGAATGTGCAGGGTGAGCGGGGTATGAGTAGAGAGTGGGCTGTGTGTCTGCGTAGAATGAGCAGTGCAGGGTGAGCAGTGCCTGAGAGTGCAGGGTAAACAGTGCATTAGTGTTCAGGTTGCATTTTAAGTGCAGCGTGAGCTTTGCATCCAGGGTGAGCTTTGCGTCCAGGATAAGCTCTGTGGGTGCAGGGAGAACAGTGTGTGCGCAGGCAGAGTAGTATGAGTGTAGGGAAACCATTTTGTTTGCAGGGACAGCAGTGTGAGTGCAAGGGAGAACAGTGTCACTACAGGAGAGAGAGGAGTACAGGGTAAGCAGTTTGTGAATGTGACAGTGCAAGGAGAGTGGGACGACAGTGTAGGGGAGCAGTAATAGTGCAGGAGAGCAGTAATAGTGCAGGAGTAGCAGTATGAAAGTGGAGGGGGGAGTAGTACGAGAGTGTAGGGGAACTGGTATGTGATCAGTCTGAGCGCAGCCTGAGCAGTGTGTGGGTGCAAGGTGAGTGGTGTGTGAGTAGAGGGTGAATGTAATGAGAGGCGAGTGGATGTGCAGAGCAAGCAGTGGACGAGTAGTGTGTGTTAGCAGTATGTGCAGGCTTAGCTTAGTGACAGTGCTGTTTTTAGTGGTGTATGAGTGCATGGAAAAAGCGGTGTATTATTGCAGATTGAGCGGTGGATGAATGCAGGGTGTGTTTGCATGTGTGTGTGTGTGTGTGAGAGAGACTGACTACAGGTAAAGTGCAGGGTAAACAGTGTATGAGTGGTGCACAGTTCATAGGTGCTGTTTAAGAGGTATGTGAGTGCAGAATTAGTGGTGTGTCTTCATGACTGTAGGGTGAAAGCTGTGCCCATGTTAATGCGGCATGCTTGTGTGAGTGCAGGGTGCAGCAAATTAAAGCTAGACCAATTGGCTATACCAATGCTTGTTACAACTGCAACCGGTTAATTTTCTGGCGTATTAATGGTCCTTCCTGTTTCCACGATTAAATTAATACAACTGTACCTACAGTTCCACATTTATTGATGTTTATTTCAGTTCTTTTCAGAGTCTCTCTCTACTTTACTGTAGGAAGCTGGCTGTTTATCTTTATCAATAATCTGATATACCTTGTAAAGAGTCCAGGGGTTCCCTTATAAGTGGAAGGGGCTTGCTCTAGCAATCCCATGGTGCTACATTAGGGGCAGTGTGGTCAAGCAGCCTAAGGCTTAAATGAGAGGAGTGCAACACATTTGCAAATTATCAATAAATGACACACACGGCTCAAGAAGAAGATACACACCAATTTATAAAAATAGCAAGTATCTTTATATATGTTTAGGCATCAGAGAAAAATCGTTCAGCTAAGTAGGTTTTTAAATATAAATTATTTTCACTTTAAAAAGTGGACACCGCAATTTCTGAGTTCTGCTACGTTATCTTATGAAAGGAAGAACAAGATCTGCAAACCGGTATAGTACAGCAACTTACAAGACCAATCTCCAGGAGGTAAGTTAAGTGGTGGGCAAAGTCCAAGGCAGCACCAGTAGTACACCACCAGCGGCATGAGGGTGGCCGGGTGAGGGTGCAAAACAGTGTTGGGAGCCCACTAGATTTCCATGGAGATCAGTCACAGTAAAAAGAGGCTGCAGGCTCTGGCTGGAAGGCCAGTCGGGGTAAACCAACAGGGGTGGGGGGATGGGGGTACGCCGTTTCGGTGAATGCATGAGAGGGGACAGTGCAGAAGTGTATCTAGTGGAAAGTGCAGTGTGTCTAAAATAGACTCTGGTGCCCTAAAGAAATTCTATTTGTGTTCAGGGCTTGCAATGCTCAGGGACATAGGGACACCTGGGGTCCTCTTCTCCATGTCCCAGGGGCGATGGTTGCAGAGGTGTCTTTAACAGTCAGGTTCTCTTACCGGGAGTAATCGAGGGAGCCTGCGTGCAGAGGTTGCAGGTGACGTCAGGGAGTCCATGAGGGTGAAACCACGACAGACTTGAGCTCTGGAGGGCTAGGGGACCTTGTTGCCACAGGTGGCCCACTTCAACTCAGGCCAGAGGCTACGGGTGCAGTGGTGGCTTCAGGTGTCAGGTTTTGGCAGTTCTTGAGGCCTCAGAGTCTTTTCTTTTGAATTTTCTGCAGTATGCAGGAACAGTTCCGTTGTTCTTCTGGAGGTCTTGGTCTTTATCGAAGGCAGGCAGTCCTCCCAGGTTTTGGAGGCACACAGCTGCAGGATGAGTCGTCTTTGGCACTGGCTCGACAGAGAATGGCAGCAGGACAGCAGCGCTGCGGCCAAGTTGGGTGTGCTCTTCAGTCTTCTGCTTATGCAGCTCTTCATGTCCTCCTTTGTAGGTCATCAGGATCTGCTTCTCTGGTGCCAGGGGCGCCACTAAATACTTAAAGTTAGGGGTGTTAGGGGAGTGAAATGTAGTAGTCAATGGGATACTGACCCTTGGGGTCACTACACTCCCTATATGACCACTTCCAGTGGGAAGTGGGCATAATCCTGTCCCAGAATTCCTAGGTATGCCATCACAAAGATGGCTGCTTCTGAAAAAACGTGTCCACCTAACAGTAGCCCACCTTAGGTTAGTAGCCTGGAGGTGACCTACCTGACTAGCTAATTATCCTGCCTATCCAGGTGCCAAGGGTGTCCTGAACAAAGGGGGGCAGCTTCCACTCCTGTGAGGGGAGCCAGATTCGCATTCCAAAGGCAGCAGCTCTTTGAAGCTTGCCAGCCCAAGGAGGCTAATCAGTAGGTCATCCTGTGGGAGGGGGTGTTACACCGGAGGGCAAAAGGCTCTCACCCAAGGAGGTCAGGACAGCATCTCGGGTGGCAAGCTGGCAGAAACCAGTCAGCAAGGACACCAGAGGCTAGGTTTTCAGGGGGCACCTCTACGTTGCCCTCTGTGTGCATGTATTGGTAAATCGAACACTGGCATCAGTGTGGGTTTACCAAATCAGGATGTTTGATACCAAACATCCTTATTTTCATGTCTTAACCCCTTCGATGCTCGTGACGAGCTCAGCTCGTCATGCTGCGCGGTCGCGCTGTGCGCATGACGAGCTGAGCTCGTCACGACCACACCCGCGATCGGAATGTCCAGCACACGAGCGGAATTCCGATCGCGGTCAAGGGGTTAAGCTGGCTTCCCTGGTCACTTGTACTGGCAATAATAGGACTGGCCAGCACAATGGTGACGGATATTCTGTCCGTCGAAACATAACCCCATAGGAGATAGAGATTTATATTTTGTCGGACGGGATATCCGTCACCGTTGTGACGGACCCTTCTGCCAAAATCTAAATCAAGCCCAAAATATCTAAATGGTATGTTATTGCTGGTTATACTGGCACATATCCCAGTTCATCATTATTTGAAGATCATATAAAATATGTTTGCACAGTATTCCATCTTGAAAATCTACTGTAATATTTTTGTTACTCGAGGATCTCCTATTGTAGAGAAGAGAATACCACTAATTGGGACCGCACTAGCATCATAAGGACGAATTTATAGAGGACATATGCAAGTTATTTTCTACATATGTGATTGAATAGAATGTGTTGTGGCAATTGATGTATCACTGTTACGGCTGAACTGTAAGTATAGAACGATTGCCTGAGAAAGTGAGATGGGTCCAGGAGATTGTCCACCTGTGTGCCCGGATAAATGATCCCCTTCTAACATGTTATGTTGTTCTTGAACTAATAAAAACAACAATTTTATATACTTGGCGGCCCTTGTCACCGTTTGCAGATTGTGCGCCAATGGTGAGATATGTATTCATCAGATGTAAATAAAAGGGCAGAGGACTGATGGGTAGAAGTGAAATTGCTTGTTACCCAAATACTGCATCCTATGACTGGTTTTGCATTTTAATCCATGTATCAAACTATATCCACTACTGCTAAATTTAAAAAAAAAGATAAGCAAGGTTGTTTGAACTCGAGGACTTTAGCGGGCAAAAATATTTATTATATATTTATGCAATGTCGAGATTTTGTCAGTCTACATTTTGGAATCTATTAGGATAAAATATTTTGCCAGACTATGTTTTCATGTGGAATAGCAGTTATGGGTCATTTACCAAGGCAACAGCACCTTTAACTGTTACATCCTTCAGTCTACTCCCAACTGCAGCTTCAGTACTGCACAGGGAGATTTCTTAGACCATTGTTCTATTCTAAATAATCTCGCTCCATCTGTGCTGAGGCCCAAGTGGCCTTTAAGCGCAGTCCTGTTTCGTGGCACAGTTCTGCTTCCCATCCCCTAGGCACCACCCCTAACTTCACCATCTTCAGTAGCACCCTTGCGCTGCAACTGATTGACAGTATGCCCCACATAACAAGTACACCAACATTCTTCACCTTTGGGGCACGCTCACTGTGATAATGCATGTGAGACTATTTTGCAACTGATTTGCATTGCTTTGCAGAGTCTTTCCCAGTATTAGGCATAGTAATAACCACTCACTGTAGCTCTGGTAACATTTGCACCCTTGATGGGGCGCACTCACCCGACAAGTTACTCCTTAGGATATTGATACTCAAACAAAATTCACCGGTTTATCCTCAGTACTTTTAGTGGCGGCTCCTCTGCTAAGACAGAGGAGCGTCACCCCAGTGCTTTGCAACAGTGAAAGAAAGGAAAAATAAAATGACAACTTGATGTTATCATTTTATTAGTTCCTGTTGTGGCAGCATGGAGGTGGGCGGGGCTGCTCTGCTCGATGAGCAGGGGAGGAGTGGTGGCACACTGGAGTGCGCATGATGCTTTGGCCGACCGTCCCATGAATGCCAAACATTCATGGGAACTTAGCATGTTCTCCACCCAGGCTGCATTACAACCTGGGTGGAGAGCATGCCCAGGCCCCCAATCCCCAGCTGAGCGCCGAACTACAACACGCAGACCAATCACAAAGCTGCACTGCAGCGTTAAGATTGCCTCAGGTGAGCCTGGCTGCTTCCTGTTCGGCCGGCGCTGAGAAGAGACGACGCAGGAGAGAGCAGCGAGGAGGTAAGTGTGTTTTTCTTCTTTTACGCTCCCTTTCCCCCTTGCCCCCCGCCCCGCCACCCCAGATCCGTGCCGTCCGCCACTGAATACTTTACTTCAAAACAAATTAAGTTACCTAATCATCTATGGTTTTGTAACTCCCAGAATCGACTTAGATGGCAGGACCACCAGAAGCGTCCAATCATATGCTACACAGGGACGTGAAAGATATGTCCAAGATAAAATGCCAGAGCCAACTGGATTTTTTTTATTTAAATGCATCATCTTGTCACACTTACAATATGCATATTTCCATATCCTCGAGGATTTAGAAGAGCAACAGGACAGCAGCCAAAACTGATTCTGGAAAAGTGGATAGTAAACAATAGCTACGCAGATTAAAAATTGGATGCTAGAAGATCTTCCATCATCTTTGGGGATCATGGTGCCCCATTCACACCAATGTTCACCATAATATATAGGGTTTTCACTGGGTGGTCGTGTGGAACCATGGCATCAAGTAAGTCGGCAGCTCTAGGATAGATTACGCCCTACCGTCAACTCTGAGGTTAAAAGCTCCAGATCACGGATCGTTACTGCTCCTTTTCAGTGCCTAGTAGGTCAGACAATCCCAACTTTTAAGGCAGCATAACGTTAGTGCCCTAGTAACAAAGTTGAATTTATTGCCAGGAGTGCTATTTTGGTTACCAAGTTATTGAAAGCTGGTTATTGTGCATGGATCTGCTAATACCTGGAATAGAATGTTTTCTAATACAGCATTAGAGGCACTCCTAATAAACCAGTTTGACAGTGAACTCTGGCACAAGGGTCTGATCAACAGCAGAATAATCTGTACATGAGGACTACTGTAAACTTCCATGATAAAGTGGGAAAATTGTTAAATGCAAAAATGAAACACAAAAAGGCACATTAATCCTGCCACTGGATAACTAAAAGACAGCATTTCACCAACTCACTAAGCAGTATAGATGATCCTTGTCAACATGTACAATTATTACGATAGGTGATGCAGACTAAAGAATATTGAGAGGTACTCTCTTTGTCAACTTACTTAATATCCTCTCCATAGCAGATAGTCATATCATCGTTTAAAAGCTCACAGGCATAGCCAATGTTTTCTGCCGTTTCTGTAACAAAAGAAAATAATAGTGAATATTCTTGCTAGAATTTAAACGTTTTATGGAACACGATAGCCTCCTCCCCTATGTCCATTTGAAACAGCAGCTTTAAAGCTCACTTCAACCCACTATCAAACAAAAAGGTAACCTATAACATTATATATGTATAATCAAAAGGAATGTTACTCCATTTTAATTTAATCAGTCAGGGAGGGTTAACAAAAATGGCACAGACTTCTACTGATTATTTCAGTGGATTCGTCACACACAATACACATTTATTTCAAGTCAAAAACTTGATTTAAAACCAGCAATTCAAGGAGCTTAATCAGTTTATTAGACGATCACATTTTATTTGTTCACAAGCCATTGAACTAACCCTATAAACAAATGTGAATGCATCTGGGAACTAAGGTACTAGCTGGAAATAAATATCCTCACAGTCTTGCCAGCTATCCCATACATTGTATTGCTTTTACATTTCCTATTCAATCTAGTACAATTAAGTGCCCCTTTATAGCATTTCAGGACTCTGACAATTCATGAGGCTCCATCTGGACAATCAATTTTTCTAATTCCCTCATGGTTGGAGTGAGCTGCCCACAATTTGATTCCTTATAACAAATCAAAACATATAACAAATGATACACAGACAAACTTGAGACTTCTTAACCATTACACAATGAGTTCTAAAATAAAATAGTATTCAAAAGTTCATCCAGTTTTAAAAACAAATAAATGAGGGGAGAGGACAAAACTCACACTCACCTGTTTCGCAACATACAGTAATTAATTTGCTTCATTTGGTATTTGCATGTCTTAAAATGGTATAATTCCATTTGTAATGGAAAATGAGTTCATCAACAAAGATCCAAAGAAATAATCAAGGAGAGAGCAACAGTGGAGAAAAAAAAGCATGTAAAAAGGATTAAAAAGAACAAGCAAACAAGTTTGGTAGCGATACCTTAAATACCAAATGTATTAACCCTTTAAGTGCGGAGGTTTTTCCATCTTCAGTGCCGAGCCCTATATACATTTAGGGAAGTACAGGATTACACCTTCATAACTTTTTATCCACCTAAGGGATCAACACCAAAAGTACGTTCTCTTTTTCCAGCATCCTGGGATTTTTTTTTTTTTTTTTAAACTTTATTTATTTGATTTTGTATAAAGCAAACAGACATAGGAACAAATAATCATTGCAGCATTTCGTTTGCAGTGTCGACAGAGTTATACACATTTCATAAAGGTAGGACCTTTGACATTTACTATGCTGTTACATTATCACCGTTCAGTTGCAAGAGGTACATGGACAAACAAATTACATTACAATTAGGTAAATCTCCTCAAGCAGTCGTGGGATCACGCTCCAACATTACATTACTTTACATCGGGTAGGCACATCAATCCACTGTGATGCCCGTCACCTACTCTCATGCTGTGGACAATAGGTCATTCGCTTCTCTGGGATCATGTGTGGTATGCTGCATATGTATTACCCCTGAAAGTGCGCAGCTTTGTGTGCTCGCGTCATCATCATCATTCTAACGAATCCCCAGTTGTGATGTCTTGTGGGAGGGCGAGAAGATCTACCTTCAGAGGGTCCCACATATCTTTGGGGCGAGATTTCAGGGGAAGTAACTCTGCGTAGTTAAGCATCTGTTCCTGGCAGTATATCAAGTCCCTGACCCACTACTTAAACTTGGGAGCTCTACCCCGCCCCCATCGGCATGCGATACGGCGCTTGGCCATCTACAGCGCAAGCGTGACATATCTATGGGAGGGTTTGTTTACTAGTGCAGTGTATCCTAGTAAGGCCTGAAGTGGGGAAGATTCTAGTGTCAGAGATGTCATCTGCTCCAGTGCCTGGAAGACCTGGCGCCAGTAGTCGTCCACACCCGGGCAGGACCACGCCAGGTGAAGAAAATCAGCGTTTATCATGCCACATCTGTCGCACCGATCATTATCTCGCAACTTGAACTTATACATTTTGGCTGGTGTATAATACAGGCGGAGCAAAAATTTAAAATGAATAATTCTTAATCTACTGCTAGCTGACACCTGCTCTATTTGTAGACAACAATAAGACCATTGCTCGTCTGAAATGGTACTTCCCAACTCCTTTTCCCAGTGCGCACGAGAGGGGCATTGTCCCCTCTGCTGTTGAGTGTGTATTGCATGATACAGCGTGCTCGGGGGATGTGGCCTGTAGTAACGTATGAAGTGGGGTGAGTGTGGGAGGTTCTGACGGGTATGCCGGAGTAATGTCTTTGACACCCTGCCGAAGCCGCACGTAGAGGAACACGTCTAGCGGCGTGGTCGCACTGTGCCCAAACATCTGTTCCAGTGTGCGAAATTTACCATTGTGGTATAATTCTCCCCAGCTCTTTACATTAGCTTTCGCTATGGTTTTTCTGAATATGGTTTTTCTGAATCCAGCTTCCTGTAGCAATTGCATTCGTGGATGATACAATAGCGGGAGCAATGGGGTGTAAAGCATAGGGGCTTGTAAAATTTTAGTAATTCGGTGCCATGCAGCTACTGTACATGTCACTGTCGTGTCTCCTGCCTCGCGAGACTGGAGTGGGCTACACAACATACCTGCCAATGGTATTGGGTCTGCCAGCCACCGCTACTTGTGGCATGTACCTGGGCGGGTGGAACCAGTAGTAGGCATAGTGAGCCTGGGCGCATATGTAATATAATTCCAAATTTGGGACATCGAACCCCTCTTGAGCGTATGGTCTTGTAATTATATCCCACTGCAGTCTTGGTTGCTTACCTCCCCATGTCAGCCTGATCAGTTCAGACCGTAAGGCGGTGAAGAAGTGTCGGCCTGGATGATATGGTATATTCATAAACAGATACAATAGCTGCGGGAGGATTACCATTTTAATAGGAGAGGTTCGCCCTGCCATTGATAGAGGCAGAGAGATCTAGCGTTTTATACAGCTAGTAATTTTGTCCAGTGCCCTGCCATAGTTAAGGCGCATGAGCTCATCCCTATCCTTGGTAATGCGTATACCTAGATATTTGACCTCCAAGTTGCACCACTCTATGGGAAAATCAAGCGGAAATTGTGTGGCTGCTGAGGTAAGCGGGAACACCTGTGACTTTCCCCAATTGATGCGAATCACCGAAAGCCTGCCAAAAACAAATTCACGTAGGATAGGGTTTAGGTTTTTCTGCGGGTCTCTGATGTATAGTGTGACGTCATCTGCATAAAGTGAGATGAGTATCTGTCGCAGGGGGCAGCGTAAAGCTTTATCTTGGTGATGTTGTCGTGACTTTGACGCAAGCGGCTCCACTGCCAATGCGAACAGTAAAGGGGATAATGGGCACCCCTGCCGAGGTCCCCTGGTGATCGGAAAGGCCTGTGATATCTACCCATTTATCTGGACCTTAGCCATCGGGGATTGATAGAGGAGGCGGATCCAGGACAAGAACCACACCGGCATTCCCATGCGTTGCAATATCCCCAGCAAGTAATCCCTTCAACGGAATCGAACGCTTTTGTGGTGTCTAGAAAGACCGCCACCAACGCAAGGCTAGGGTCCACGTTTTGCAATATGGAGAAGAATGTACGTAGATTGTGGGAAGTGGCCCGCCCAGGTATAAATCCCGCTTGGTCCAGGAGGGCTAGTTTGTCCATCAACAGGGTCAGCCTGTTGGCCACTACTTTAGCCAGAATTTTAGCGTCGCTGTTGATGAGGGAAAGTGGCCTGTAAGAGTCTCACTGATCCGCAGCCTTTCCCGGCTTGAGCAGAGAAGTGATGAGTGCTTCTCTCATGGAGAGCGGAAGCGTACCATTTTCTTGGGCGTCCTCGTACACTTCCTTGAGGATAGGAGCAAGTTGGTCTATGTATGCCTTATAGAAGTCTATAGGAAGCCCGTCTAAGCCCGGGGCCTTCCCTGATGTCATGTGCATGATGGCCTCTCGGATCTCATCTAATTCAAACGGAGCTGCTAGGAACTCTCTTTGGGAGTATCCCAGCCAGCCTAAGGCCACGTCATCTAGGTACTCTGTAAGAGATAATGGACCGTGTCTACTGGTGGAGTACAGGGTGGTGTAGTGAGTGGTGAATGCATTCAAGATAGCGGCAGTATCTCTCGGTCTCTCGCCATCTGCCCCTGTTATTTCTAGCACATGATTGGAGAATCGAGGACGGCGGACCACCTCTGTGAGGGCTCTGCCAGGCTGCTCACCCTCTCCGTAACGTCGGGCTACAAAGTATTTGCCCCTGAACCGAACCTCTCTCTCTGTTGTTTCTCTATATTCCGAGAGTTTTTCCCTAAAGTCCTTTTGTGATTCCCCATCGGCTCCAGTGGCGAGCACTGCCTCCAGCCGCTTAAGTTCCTGTTCTAACTTATGTAGGGTGCCCCGAATGTCTCGTAAAACACCAAAGCCTTTGGAAATGCAGAAGCCCCGGACCGTGACCTTAAAGGCCTCCCAAACTGTTGCGACGCAGTCCACTGACCCTATATTGCGCTGGAAAAAATCTGAAATCTCCTGTCCTAATTCACTTTGAAACACTGTGTCCAGTAGGATAGTAGGCAATAGCCTCCAACTCCTAGAAGGTCCTCCTAAGTCTGGTGCGGTCAACGCTATGTGAACAGGTGAGTGATCGGAGTAAGTTCTCGCTAAATGCTCTGCTGAGGTAATCAATGGGCCCAAGCCCCTAGACACCAAGAAATAGTCTAGTCTAGCCCAAGATGCATATAATGCAGTATAGTGTGTGCCTTCAGTCTTGTGTGGGTGAACATGCCTCCATGCGTCAATGAGACCATTGTCTGACAATATGTCCCGCAGGATCTTGTGTGTTTGGGTATAATGGTGTGAACCGGTGTCCGACCTATCCATCTCATGGTCTATAGCAGAATTGAGGTCCCCCCCCATACTATGTGGGTCGACCCCATCTCTAGGATCTTGCCCCACAGCGCGACAAAAAAGTCAGGATCGTCCACATTTGGTCAATAACAGCAGACCAGTGTGGTGGACGTTGAGCCCAGTCTCCCCCACATCAGGTAATAACGTCCCTCCTGGTCATGAGCCATGCCAATAGGGGTAAATGGGGTGTGTTTTTTTAAAATCAATATTGCTGTCCCCCTGGAGTATGATGAATACGAGGAGAATATTCTGTGCGCTGCCCATTTGGAAGCAAAGGAAGAGGGGTGCCTCGGGTCTAAATGAGTCTCTTGCAGCATCGCAATTTGGACCTGATGGCAATCTAAATAAGCTAAGATTTGTCTGCGCTTGCGTGGATCCCTTAGTCCTCCAACATTCCATGTTAATAGGTGTAGCCTCACAGTAGGGTCCGAGCCCGCCATGAGTATAAATGTGGTTTAGTACATGAATTGTGACATGGTCCACCTCTGTAAATACAACAAAATGCATACAATAGCAATCCTATGTGTTTCGCTTTGTCATGAAATACGGTCATCACGAAGTACCCGCCCCCCTCCCCCACCCACTGAAGCATCCCAAACATGCCAGACTGAATGTTCCCGCCCCCACCCATATTTCCCGAAACATTAACAACTTGCATTGCAATCAAAAGAACAGGGGAATCACCCGTGAGGGGGGACTCCTAAGTTACACACAACTTACTCCCGACCCTCCGACATACTGGGTGGCCAGATGTCATTAACTACCCATCGGGGGAAGGGGTGCCCGGGTAGAGTTTATCTTGTTGTCCCAGGGAAGTACTTATCTGACTGTAATGTCTCGGAGGCTCTTTGAATTCAGAAATGCATGGTGTTGTTCCGGAGTCACGTCCATGGGCTGGTTCAAGAGTTCACAGAGGAGGTGCATACGCCATTTTCTCAATGTGGCTTATGACCTGACCGGGGATCATTATCATTCCGTGACTGGAGATGGAGATCTCGATGAAGATTCTTGTGTGCTGCGTGAATTACCAGGTCGCTTGACGCGCCTCAGAAAATCATCTACTTGTTGCGCGTTGGTGAAAAACTGCTGCTTGCCTTGGTGAGTCACTCTCAGTTTGGCTGGATACAGTAAGGCGTAGTCTATTTGTGCCAGACGCAGCTTTTGCTTTGCAGGATAAAATTTTCATCGTGCTTGCTGAACCGCAGCCGTGAAGTCGGGATAAAGCATAAAGGCATTTACTTCAAACGTAAGATGCTTCTTGTCGCGAGCCACCCTGAGGGCCACATCTCGGTCCCGGTAATTGAGCAGCCTCGCGATGATTGGGCGGGCTTCCGGGCGGCGGTCGGGGGCCAAGAGAGCGATGTGCCCGTTCAACTATAAATTGGGAGGACAAGGATTCAGCGCCGATAACTTCGCGCAGTAGCTTCTCGATAAAGTCTTCCATCCGTCCTGTGTTGGTGCTCTCCGGTATGCCGAGAACGCGTATGTTGTTGCGTCTGCTGCGCGGCTCAAGCTCTTCATTTTTGGCAGCGATAACTCGGAGCAACTTGTCCATCTGCGCAACCTGCTTTTGCATTGTAGACGTATTATCTTCGGTGTCTGAAATGCGGCGCTCTGCTTCCTTTATGCGCTCGTCGTGTTGATCTAATTTGTGCACAATAGCATCCATTTGGGTGTTCATACTGTCCATTTTACTTTCTATGGAAGCAGGGCTTTGCCTCACGGCTAGCAACAGTTCTTTCATATCATCTTCCTGCCCTTGCGTCGCACTTGTTGCAGTGTCTACATTTGCCTGCTCAGGGTCATCTTGTTGCAAGCGGTTGCCCTTTTTCGCTTCAAAGGTCAACCGAGTCTGCTTTGCGTCCGTTTTCCCCATTTTTGTTTTGTTTTTTTGTTGTTGTTGTTATAAATGTGGCTTTCCGCACCCGCTGTGGCTGCGATGGAGTGGGCTAGGCGGTGCGGTCCGTAGCGTGGGGGGGGGGTGAGATAGCTCTCCCCTCTTCTAGTGGTATGCGGTGCTTAAGAGGGTCGCCTCAGTGCTCTCCGAATAACACCTGGTATACCAGGAGGTGCCCTAAGATGCCCTAAGGGAAGCCTCACCCCACTACAGTAGTGACAGGATCCCCTATTCGCGAGGTCTGAAGGGCTAGGGGAACCACGTGCCCCGGATCAGGCCACCGTATTATTGTTGGCTTTTTCAGGTGTGGGCGCTTCGCGTCTTGCTTGGTATGGTGGCTAACTGGCGCCAAATGCACCAACAGCGTCAATGGCACTGGTAACCAAATGGCAGCACTCGCAGGATAGGGCAGCAGCAGTTTCTGTACCTGTATCTGTAGGAGACTTACAACAGTAGTCCACCGTGGCTCCCCCCCGCTCCACCCCACAGGAAGGTGCAGGCCACAGCGATCAGTAGCCACCAAACCGTCTCAGGCCGCAAGTCAGAGGGCGACTCGCGGGGTTCACACAGCACAACAGTCCAATAGTATTCAATCACGGGCTCAGTGGAGCGACAGGGACGTGAGCAACACTCCCACTGCTATAGTCTTCCCGCCTCTCACTCCAGTCGAAATCAGGACGCATCCGTCGTCCCTGTGTAGGAGGCGCCAAGGTTCCCGGTCGGATCAAAAGTATGGCGCATACGCCGCACAGGCGCTTCAGATGCTGTGTGTTTATCGCAGTCCTGGAGCCGCCACGCTGGGCCACAAATCTCAGTTCGGGCTGTCGGGCCCCACACTGGCACTCCGCAGCAGCGCAAATCGCAGTTCAGAGGACTCCCGAGTTCTGTTCAGACTCCGCAGGGTCTTGAGGTAAAGCCGCCCGGGCAGGATAATGGGCAGTTCGCGGGAAGCACGCACGGCAGCAGTGTAACAGCTCTCAGCGCCGTGTCTAACGATGCGGCGGGGGTGCCCCGACTTATCTTCCCTTTGCTATGGCAGCGAGCGCTGTGTCTTGAGAGTATGCACCCACCTTCACGATGTTGCGGCGCCGAGGGTACCAACCAGATCTGAGGCACGGCCCAGACACCTCGTGGGCGCCTCGGGTGTCGCGTACTGCCCACCTCGGGAACCATCGCTCCACGTCGCAACCTCGGCTCCAGTTAACGGGCTGTCCTCTGGCCCTTAATCATGGCGCGGGACTCCAGAAGTGGCTCTGCATAGCGACAGAGTCATGTGCTCCACTCCGACGTTGGCTGGGAACACATTGAAGTTCCCTGGGCAGGATAAGTTTACAGATAAATACACCAGGCTGCAGGAGACTCACGCTAGTGCGGCCATCTTGCCTGTGCACCACCTAGCGCCCCCAGCATCCTGGGATTCTCAAAGTACCCAGGTTTGGGAATTCCCTTGGAGGGCACCGAGAAAATAAGTGACCTACATTTTTTGTTTTTGGGAAAAAAGTGCCGTACAAGAAAGAATATTTTTCTCCTACTAAAAATGGCATGAGGTAGTCCATTTTAAGTCTCTGCAATACAGCTCAGCGCATGCGGGGTCTTGAAGAGACTTGTTGTGTTCCATCTGTGGGCTTACAGGTGGCCCATCTTCTACCATTGGTAAACTGCAGCGTTGCTCTTATTTTCTTTGATGCCATTTATAATGACACGCGGGGTAATGCCCTCTACTTTTGTTTGGCCCTCCCATAGCGCATTGACCAAGTACATATCTTCTTACACTGCTCCCGGATTGTGGAGCTAGTTTTTCCTTTGTTTTTAAGCACTCCATAGGAATACTTGTGTTTTCAGGCCGTCTCTGTTGCACACATACCACTAAAATGTACGACATGTACATAAACGAATGCATTTTGTTGTAGTAATATTAATATCTATAAACATTAATTAGGTCATTACACACCATGATATATACAGGTCAGACTATGGCAATACCAATAAATGCGAAGTCGATGCACGCCATAAAATGCATGCGAAACAAAGTCGATATCAGTAGAAACAATGTCAATGTATGCCATAATCTATGCACTCATAACAATGTCAATATCAGTAAAGACAATATCGATATATTGCTATGACAACTGTACGCACAATACTGAGGATGTTGGTAAAAATTATATCAATGACAGCCATGTTAATTGTACACATTTTAGTGAACTCGTATCATTGCTGTCAAATTCACCCAGGATGACCTCCCTATCAACCCTAAATCAGAGATTATTATCTCTCATCAAGTGGTCCAGAGCAAGCTTCTGGCAGCTCTCTGGTACATGGGCTTAGAGAGCAAAGTGATCATAAACTGGCCGAGAAACCCAAATTATTAAAGAGAATCCAAATTCCCCCAAAGGTACAGCACCATTATGTGCTGAGAGAGATATGCACATATTGAGAAATGCATGGCCATACAAGTCACACATGAAGCAGAAGGCACTGATTCACACATTAACCAATCCAACATTCTTTTGAAGAGGAAATACCCTACCACAAGGGAGATCATTTGAACAGCTATGACCCTAAAAGCAGAGAAAGGTCCCCTCTGTTTGCACCACAGAAACAAGAGCCACAGAGTCTGGAAAGCGACAACATAAATGGAGTGAAGATTGTACAGATTACTGCCGGACTTTGCCTAGACAGTCAGAAACACTCTTTGGCTAACTAAATTTGGCATTGTAAAATGCATGTAGCATTTTGTTTGTCCTGTCTATGGTGGAACTCTAGCACCCATCAATTCGCTAACCACCTCCATTTCTTCCCATCCTACTGATAAGTAATCATGAACTTTGCAACAAGTTATGGACAGCATTTCGTTTTGAAATTTTTCTAAAGCTGCATATAAATTAATTTATTAATTGAAACAAAGCCACAATAAACATTTATGAGGAAAGAACAATCCCTATCAATGCAACAGAAATTTGAAATAATTTGAATAACGTTACAAAGGGCTAAAAGTTTGAAAGTACAAAGGCTGACCCCAATTCTGGCTTTATAATCAAAACAGTGTTTTTTCCAAGCAAATGAAGGCCATAAGGAAACAAGACCTCCATTGCTCAATGCATGGATGCACACTTCCCACCAAACAGACACAGTGTTCAGGTGATTGTACTATGCCAAAGCTCATTGGTGATAAACCTTAGAAGCAACCTAACTTTGCATATAAGTACGGTCTAGAAAGAAAGCCATCAAAAGAATGTGTCAGCTAATGAGAGCTTTCTTTCAGACAACACAAGACCACGGTCAACCAACAGAACTAACATACCCTCAGTCACACCAGGCAAACTTATTAACAGGTGGTCAGCATCATTCCAGGGAGCTCATAGATCAAATGCCACCAACATAAAAAATGTGTTACAGCGCTCATACAACTAACAAACCAAGAGACACAAGTGAATCACAGTGCCCAATATTGTCATTGATACATTACTGGAAAATACACAAATAACAGGCAACCATGTTGTACAAGATCGAACCAGCCAATTAGGTGCCAAGAACATATAGTTTTCACTGCTATACCTATCCACCCCAGCAGATGGGAAGGCCAAACACACTAGTTGATTAGTAGTAAACCTCTATACGGAGCCAATATAATTAATGGACACTAACGTTCAATGAGAAAATATGGGGGTTCTAAGGCCGCTTCCATCAATGATGTCCCGTCATCACGGATAAAGACTGTAACCCACATAAGAAAGACACTAAGACAATGAGACAATGAGAAGCCAGGTTAAGGGCAAGGGACAGTGCACTAAGTCTTGCCCCCCTATTTTTCTGAAGTATCCAGAATAAGAATGGCCTGATGAGGCGAGACACCAAAAATTAACTTGCTCCTGTAGTCAACACATTTACAAAAATTGGCAAGATCGACACTTCTGCCCACATAAACATTCAACATCTGAAAAACAACTTACAAAATTAAATTTCACAAGCACATCCTTGTGTAAATTTGCTAGTCGAAAACTCAGCCACTATTAACAATAAGCTGCTCCCACCAAATTGCGCAATCATCCAGAAAACAAAAATATTCCAGCGCAGGAACCATGATAAAGGTTCACTGTGCCACAGTAATAAATTGCATACCACTCTCTTGTGATGCGTAGTTAACCATACATATTGATCTGCCAAATCTCCTTTAGGATGAAGTTCTTAGGCTCACACTAGATTCAAAAATCCAATTAATGCAGTCTAAAACCCAACCATAAAGACCCAGAAAGTTCTGTGCCTCAAACAATTAATAAAAGATCCCAAGCACATATCCAACCACAATTTGGATCTAGCATTCAAACACAAGATGGAAGTAATGAACCTAGCAGTGCAACCAAGTTATGATCTACCCATAAGCTCATCAGCATCTGTATAACAAATGTGAAACGCTGCTGCAGGCCCCAAGCTCAGATAGTTCCCATTCCATTCAGACACAAACAAAGAAAGCAACATCTACCATACGTACAACGCAGTCTTCGTGAAATCAGAAGAGACAAAAAAAACCTAGATAACCTATTGGAATTGGCTTGCATCAGCACAAATAAGCTTGACAGCATTACCCCCTCTCAAAAAAACAAAAAAAAACACTCAATCTGGGAGAAAAGGTATTATGAAATGGTTCGATTTCAAGCTTGTTAACCTGGCACACCAGAAAAAAGTTGAATGATGGCAGTCAAGATTTGCAGAACAAGGGGGCATGGCCAAGCTAATGGCCGAGTGAGTTGCATCGGGTGCGAGCTCCTGCCGGAATCCGTGATCCTGCCTAAATCCTGCAGCATAACCTGCCTATTATGGCTCAGGGAAACAGTTTGGGTGCCACCCCACACACTACTGACCGGCAAACTCACCTATTCACGCTGAAATAGGTGAAAGACGACGTGATTGCTGTCGGGTCCCGGAACGACGGGCCTGGAGAAGATGGCGGCCGTCGATGCGGTGGTGGGCAGTGAGGATTTCTGACTCCGCTGCGAGACCCACAGAGATCGCTGATCCTGGTCGCGGCGACCTGCACCTCTCGGCTCCTCCGCACGGTGAGTGGTCGTGCTCTGCCGCGGTGCGAGACCGATTGTGGAGCCCACCCGTCCATTCCAGAGGACGGGGCCGGAGTGCGTGTGGAGCCTTCGCCGCTGCTTTGGAATATGGAGCCCAACCCCTCTTGGAGGCAGCACTACTCCCCGCGGCGCAGTGTTTGAGGAAGCGCGGCGGGGGGAGGGGACGGGGCTGCCTGCACATCCGGTCCTGTCTTGGCCGCTCTCAACCCGTAGATTACCAGAGAAGAAGACGATGCGCATGGGCTCAGGCGGCCCGCTCCTGCACTCTCCCTGGGTGTGAAGAGATTCGGGCATTTGTCCGCGGCGGCTGCAACCTGGGACCGGAGGTTGTACTGAGACATGAGTGGCCCCTGGAGTTGTTGGCGTTTGCCTTGGCCGGGATCCTGGGTGCGTGGGGGCTCCCTGGCTAGGCCCTGCTGTGCATGTCAGTCTTGGGGCAACTGGACTGATAACCCCGCAAAGGCGACAGGCCCTGAAGCTTCCAGTGGCTCGATCCTATCTCGCCCCCACTGTAAGGTGCCAGAACTGCAGGGACACCGTTAGCCGACACCAGCTCCCACATTGTGATTATAAACAAGGCTCTCCAAGCCCCCCACCTGCAGATGCCTTAATTGCCCACAAGACACTGTCAGTGATGGTGACTGCAGCTCCTGGGTCTCGGGGGAAGCTGTGCACATGATAAGATTGAGGCCCCTGTGGAGATAAACATCTTTTGTGACCGCCGTGTAAAAGAGCGGAAATCCTACCCACCATTGTCGATTCCGGGGATCATGTCGGACCAAGTGGTTGTCACGTTATGATGCGCTCCGGGGGATGAAGATCCACGTTGGTTCCACAGGCGTCTGGCCTGGCCATAGTGAAGTTGAACCAGACGGCATGACGCGCCGGACTGAGGACGGCGGTCAGTCCACGTGAGTTGCACAGTGTGCTGGGGGCGACAAAACGTAAATACCAACAAAGAAAGGCCCCTTTCCCCTTGCCCCAGCCCGTGTTGCTGGAGAGGCAGTGCCAACCTATTAATACGTCAGCGGCTGGGCTCACACACTAAGAGAACACAGAGGAAACTCTTGCCCCCAGATGAACGCCTGAGGGAAACAATAACGCGAACCCCCAACGGACGTGGGGTGATAGAGGTGGGACGGAAGCATGGCTAAGGATCAAGACCTGAAGGCCTCGAAACAGGGCAAGTTGGATAAGTACACTAAAGTGCTCCCGGCGCACCCCGAGGGGGCAGAGGTGGCTCAGCCTCCCTCGGACACGACCCTGCTCCTTCAGGCCATCCACAACTCCAGGGAGGTGCTGGAGGGGAGGATCGGCGAGGTGTGTTCCGAGGTCTCGTTGCTCCGCCAGGATCTTCGGAAGGTGTCGGAACGGGTGACGGAGGCCGAGACCCGGGTCTTCGAGGTGGAAAACTTAGTCAAGGACCTCCAGAAGGGGATGAAAGAGGTCCGCAATACCACTGCGGATATGCTGTGGAGGATCGACGATGCGGAAAACCGGGCCCGAAGAAACAACCTCCGCTTCGTGGGTTTTCCGGAGGGCATGGAGGGATCTAACGTTGCAACCTTTCTGACTAAATGGTTGACCGATGTCATCCCACAAGAGCAGTTCTCCCGGTGCTTCATCATAGAACGTGCCCACCGCGCCTTAAGTGCTAAACCTCCTTCCGGAGCTCCGCCGAGACCCATCATCGCAAAACTCTTGAATTTTCTAGATAGAGACATGATCTTTAGAGAAATGCGCCGCAAGAGGGAAGTCCGCTTCGACAGCTCGAAGATCATGACGTTTCCAGATTACAGCCGCGAGGTGCAAAGACAGCGTCGCACCTTTGATTCGGTTAAGACTAAGTTGCGAGCCCTCCAGCTTCAATACATGCTCTTGTTCCCTGCCAAGTTAAAAGTTCTATTTCAGGGGAAGGCTTTCTTCTTCCAGACACCGGAGGAGGCATGGGCATGGGTGGAGGAAAGACCGGCGCTCCAGCCTCGGAGGGAGACGTCTCCGGGCGCCCGACAGAGGGGCTAGAACTAACGAGGATGGGTCTCCGAGGAGACAGAACCGCACAGCTACGGGGCGACCCCGGAGAATCCGTAAAGGCACTCCGTTCGCTAGAAAACGTCTTACGACTCTTAGAAGGAGCCAGGATGGTGGCAAAGAGGAGGACACTCCATCTGAAACAGACACAGCACAGGGTATCGGCTCCCCCAACCAGCAATCGGACTCTGACGATACAGACAGGCCTTCTGACCCACTATCAAGACATCCACTAGAAAAGGCAATTTTGGTACTCGAACAGAGTGGGGGAGACTAAGAACGGAACGAGGATACTTTGCCCACGAGTGATGGGCCCACTGACCAGGCTGCTGCAAGCTAAACTCCGGCGGGGAGGACCCGCGTGCCGTTTCCCACCCCCTCTTCTCTCTCTTTTCTCTTTCTTCTTCGCTTTTTTTTTCTGTCTGTTGGTTGTTTTACACCTTCTGTCCCTGCCTCTTCATCGAAGAATTGCTGGATCCTGTACAACAGTTGGACAGCTCACCCGTACAGCAAAAACTGTAAGAGTTTGGGATTGTGGGCTTGTGATTGGGAGGGAGGGATCGACAGACCGACCTATCTGCACCAACCGAAGGCCATTTCCAGAGATGGGGGGCAAGAGGTTCAAAGGGGACTGGGGGAGGGGGGTCAGGGGGTGGGAGGGGTTTTATACAGTTTGATGTTAGAAGTTTTTACGTTGGTTTGTCAAGCACTAGGACTATGAAACCGAGACAATTGCATAACAGAAGAAAACTGGGGGACAGTCACCCTCCCCACCTTAACTTCCCCGTCGTAATGTTACTAGTGATACCATGGCCAGGAGCCCCACCCTGACGGTCTTGACTTGGAACGGTAATGGACTAGGAGACAAGATCAAACGTGGACTAGTGTCACAACACATAAAACGACTCCACCCAGAGATTGTGATGCTACAGGAAATGCATCTCAGGGGAACAAATTGAAGTTTCATTGCTCGTGGGGCCTACAGGGTTCTGGCACACTCTGGGTTCACCTCTGGGGCATGAGGAGTAGTAATTCTGATCAAGAAGAATATTCCCTTTCAAACTACACGCATTTGGCACGATTCCCTAGGCAGATATGTAGGAGTCCTGGGGATGTGGGGCCGGGTAGAGATCCTCCTGATATGGGTATACGCACCCCCCAGATTGCAGGCCCCCACCATGACGAAGGTAATGGATGTACTGATCGAGACACCTTCCACACTACATATAGTGGGAGGAGACTTTAATGATGTGATGGATCTGGCCAGCGATCGTTCTGGGGGAGGGGTCAGATCGACAACCACCACACCACTACACCGTTTCTCCATGACGATGGGACTGACGGACATCTGGCGGGCAAAACACCCCCAAACCAGACAATATTCCTTCCACTCGGGGGCCCATGACTCACACTCCAGACTGGACTACATATTTATTCCCAGTGGGGAAGTATACGGTGCAAGGCGAGCTGAATATACAGCCAGGGGCCTTTCGGATCACTCCCCACTTTTGGTGGAGTTAGGGTTGAGGGAGCGAGGCGGGAATCAGGGTTGGAGACTGAACCCATGGGACCTACAGAATACCAAAATTGCAAAGGGTATCAAGGCAGACACCGACATATATTTCCTAGAAAACAAAGACTCCGTCTCATCTGGTGTGACGGTCTGGGAGGCTTACAAAACGGTGCTACGCGACAGGGCCCAGAATCGTATCGAGTGGGAAAAGCGAAAGAAAGACAAGTGCCTGATGTATTTGGAACACAAAATAAATGAGTTCGACGCGCAGGTTGTTCAGAATAAGGATCCCGAACTGTCCTGCAAACTGGCAAGTCTACGAAGGGAATACAAGGAGCTGGCCTCCGACGCCGCTAGGAAACTTTACCTGGCGACCTTACATCGCCTTTACGAAGTGGGTGATAAGGCTGGGAAGCTTCTGGCCTGGCTTAGCAGATGCGAGGTTCAAAATAGGTGGGTAGCAACAGTGATGTACCGCCAAGGAAACACTCAATGCACAGATGAGGGAGTGGCCACGGCTTTTGCCGAGTACTATAGAGATCTTTATAGGGCACGGCCACAAAAATCAAGGGTTGAGACGCAGGAGTATCTAGAGGTAATCCCCACTCCAATGGTGAAGGAGGCGGCCACTCGGGCTTTAGATGAAGACCCGACACTAGCAGAGGTCCAAGATGCGGTGGCAAAACTGCGCCCTGGAAAGACCCCCGGTACTAATGGGTTGCCCGCGGAATTTTACAGAAGATATGCGACCACTCTCTGTCCTCACCTCCTCTGGCTTTTTTTTTATGCCCGAACGGAAGGGATTCTCCCCCCAGACCTGCGCATGGCCACAATCGTGGTCATATATAAGGAGGGTAAGCCTCGTGATCAGTGTGGGTCTTACAGACCCATCTCTCTACTGAACACGGAGGTCAAGATTTTGGCTACCCCGCTAGCGACGCGCCTCATGGGCGTGATTGAGAGTGATTCATGAAGACCGATCTGGTTTCATGCCGGGAAGATCCACCCGAATGAACCTCAGACGCACTCACAATTGGCTTATGGAGGTACGTAATCGTCCGAACCCACAGGTGTTTGTCACCGGACGCAGAAAAGGCGTTCGATGCCGTTAACTGGCAGTTCCTGGACGCCACCTTGGCTAAATTCGGATTAGGGCCGAAATTCCGAGGTTGGGTGGCACTTTTATATAACCGTCCAATGGCTACAGTGAGGGTCAATGGTCGATGTTCGGCTCCCTTTCCTATCGAGAGAGGGACGAGACAGGGCTGCCCCTATCGTCCCTCCTCTTTGCGCTTACTCTGGAGTCTCTTGCCTGCGCTATTAGGATACATCCTTTGAACCGGGGCTTCCACATCACACCCGCAGTCGTGGAAGAGGAGAAAATCTCCCTTTACCCGGACGACATCCTGCTATATATTACGTACCCCGAGACGACGATACCGGTTCTCTTTGATTTGATTACCGACTACGGACAATACTCAGGCTACAAAATCAACTGGAATAAATCAACGATATACAGCCCATCGGATAACCCCTTAGATTTCCTTTGCCCGGGGAACTGCGAGTGGTGTAGAGAGGTTTTAAATATCTGGGTATCTTTGTCATGCCCCACGCGGAGGTGTGCAGACGCGATAATCTACACGCCGTCCTGGGCAACTTTAAGGACGATATAGAGAGATGGAAGGACCTTCCTCTCAACTTATTGGGTCGCGCTGCACTCTTTAAAATGATCACCTTGCCGCAACTCATATGCCCTCCAAAATACATACCACCTTCTACCTAGGGCTATTTTCACTGAAACTCTGGTATGGCAGGACGGACACCCCAGAATCGCGTTACGGACACTGAGGCGCAACCCCTACAATGGAGGGATTGCACTTCCCGATGTGGAGGCCTATTACTGGGCATCCCATTTGATCTCCATTAATGAATGGGCGCACAAACAGAGACCACCCCACATACCGTCTTGAAAGGAAGACAATGCAACCTCATACACACCTACATTATCTATTTGGGGGAAAGGGAAGCTCAAGACTGCTACCGGCGACTCAAGTGACACTATTGGCATGGAAGAGGGCTAGTAAGACCATGGGATGGACGAAGCGGTTTACGCGTTCCACACCGCTCTGGGAGGGGGCCTGGCTTAGAGAAATCCATAAACTTACCAGGTTCGAGGCTTGGGACCTCCTTGGCATCTCCACGATAGGAGACGTAGTTGAAAAAGGGGAACTTAAAACTTGGAATAAACTAAAACAGGAATATGATATGGCCGATTCTCAATTCCATAAGTATGCACAACTGCGACACGCATGGCAGGCGGAAAATCTCCCCCATGGGCAAATCCCGGAATACGCTCCCCTAGAAGGTAGGCTCCTGCAGGAGGAACTTATTGATAAAGCGGTCTCCTTCACATACAAAACCATCAATAACAATCTTCCCGACGGTTTGCTAGGTTTCCGAACAAGATGGGAGAGGGACGTGGGATCCCTAGAAGATATCGACTGGGAGGCGGCGTTGATGCATCCCAGGGAGGTGGCCATTAAGGCTCGGCTTCGACTAATTCAATTCAAAATATTGCATCGAACATATTATGACAGGGAAAGACTCCACAGGATGGGGAGAGCAGAGTCGCCGCTGTGCCTGATGTGCAAGAACACTACTAGTGATTTCTACCATACAATCTGGGCTTGCCCTATACTCCGGACATACTGGTCGCAAGTGATCGGCTTATTGGGAACGGTCATGGGGGTGACATTACCAACAGAACCCAAATTTGTGCTCCTGGGGATCCCTAGCGAAGTGGACGTCACTAGGACTCAATTGATCTTTGCTTCGCTGGGGTTGGTGGTGGCCAAACGAGACATAGCTAGGAATTGGGGAGTGACCGACAGTCCGTCCATACAGGAATGGACTAAGGGCATGGACATGTATATGACGGCTGAGCAAGTCGCATACCGTAGTAGGGGGTGCCTGAAGAAATTTCATAGTATATGGGACCCATGGAGAAAACACTTTGGGTTGGATACAGGGGACGTGACGCAGCAGTCCACTGGCCACATGAGACAGGAGACCTCGACAGAGACCTGAATATATAACGTCTCCTAAGACTATCCAGCCAACTTACCAACAATCACTTCTCGGTCCAAGACACAGTCCCCTCACAATGAGGACAGTTGATACCGGCGTACATTGGCTTTCCATGGCTCATTGGTCGGGAGGGGGAAACTGGTTCAGTGATACTGATTATATTCGCAACGATTTGAGCTCTACTTCTGTTACCGTACCGTACATGTCTTCCTTAGTGCTTATTGTTCAGTTGTATAACATTAAAAATAAATTTATTTAAAAAAAAAAAAAGACTTGTAGAACAAAGGAGATTTATTGCAAAGCACTAATTTGCTAACTGTATCAATATAAAAAACATCCAATCAAGGTGAATAGTCAAATATTTTTGTGAACTCTCATCTAGAACCCTGGTAAATTCCACTTGCTGAGCCTGCTGACGTTTACAAACATAAAAAATTATATAATTCCAAGAGGCCATACTGGACGACTATGAGCAATCCATTTAATCTGTCTACACCCACATGTACAACAACCATTGTTATCTACCTCAACCAGACAAGGTGGTATATTTAGATAAACAGGTAAAAACCTCACTTTCCATCTCAGCACCAAATGTTAAATGTGTTTTTACACAATTTTTGCCACTGATCTCATGGTACTTGTGAACTCCTCCTTGCCAAGGCCATGGCCCTTGCCTCACCAAACCCAATGAAGCATGCAATTATGACTATTGAGCCACTCGCATAGAAGAAACCCGCAGGTGACTGCAATGCTGCTAGCCAACTACCAGTCTATGTCAAACCTTTTACATCCATGAAAAGTCCTAGAAAATGGCTAGATTGGAGAGCAACCAGACAACATTTCTAAACATTGCTATTATGGGCTCAGATTAAAGTTTGTTGCACTGACTCTAAGAGGAGCTAAATATCCTCTCACAATTCGGGGGTTTGGGAAACAGATAAGACTTAAATAAAACACTGGAGTAAGCGGTTAGGCTTCTGCTGATTTGGTGGAGGTTGGATTTATGGCATAAAACTCTGGCCTCATTTTTTGTATGAGTTGGAAAATGCAATTGTTATAAGAGCTGCGAAGCACAAGAAAAATAGAGAAAGGGATCCCCCAGCATCTGCTAAAGAGTCGAGGCTGTGAAAAACACCTTTATACCCCAACACAGAATTTTCTATAATCTGCCACATCTCTAAATGGTTTCAGTACTAGTGCAAGCAGGTGCAGGAGGGAGTTCATCAGAGCGAGAGCAGACAAACTTTGAATGTATAAACTATGAGCATAGTTTCTACAGAAGTATCACCTTCTCAAGAAACCTCACCTTGGGTGCTAGGGGTGCTTCATGTCTCCAACTGCAGATTAGATTTTATGGTTAACAGCTTTAGGAAGAATAAGAAAACACAGCCCTTACAAGTTACAACAGTCGAGCAATATACAGGACAAACTGTGTTTTATATTGTTTTTAGACTGCAACAGTTATCCCAGAGGGTATCCCAACTCAAAGTATGAAAACTGCTAAGGATGTACTACATTGGTTATATATGCTGAACAGGAACTTTATTACTTTTCTGAAAGCCAAATGATTTTGTGATGTTCCAAAGCAAATGGGCAGAGGGTTCCACTGTTTAGAAGTAACCACAAAAATTAGGGCCATCCATCCTAGATTTTCCAAATTGTGGGACCTTGGATGAAGCAGTAGCCACTGATCAAAGAGATCTGTTTTGGACATTAAGTGTAACCCTTTCTTCAATATATACAAGCCTCAATCAATAATACTAAAGATGGAACAACCAGAGGCTCTTGAAGGTACACTGCTTATTGACAGGTCGCCATCGATGGTCAAAATTGGAGACATCTGGGTATGCCTATGCAGTCCTAGTAAAGAATGTGCTGGCAAATTCTGAAGCTTCTGCAATTTATGAAGATCCCCCTTGGGAATACTTAAAGTATGTTACAGCAGTCAAACCACAGCAGGATTGTGGCCTTAAAGACTACCTTTGGATAAGGTAATGAGAGGAGGGCAGATTTACTTTAATAGCTTGAAACTGGAAAAGTATGAAGAGGTAATCTTGTTAAATGGGGTATTGAAGAGAGGGAATTATGAGCTATTACACCCAGATCCTTTTTTGACATGAAAGGAACGGACAGGGTTCCTAAATCTTAGGGTCAAGAAGTATCACAATGCACCACCTAGTGCACCACCCTGGCAGATGGCGAGTGTAGCCCGGGGGGGGAGATGGGTGCCCAAGGTGGGTGGAGTCCCGCAGAAATGTCCCTCGTCTCTTTAGGAGATTATGAGATGGTCCCTAGGGCCCAGCTGCCTGAGAACACTAAAAAATACAGGCAGTGGGTGACCATCAATGGCCATAGGGTGGAGGCTCTCAGAGACACCGGGGCCAGTGTGACAGCTGTCAGTTGTCGGCTGGCGTCTAGGGAGCAGGTAGTCCCCCATGCACTATTCCCTGTAGTTGCCGCTGACAACTCAGAGAGCCACTGTGAGGTGGCCCAGATTCCCTTTGAGTGGGGGGGTCTCAGGTACCCTTCAAGTAGCTGTGAGGCCAGCCATGCCTGTTGACTGTCTGCTAGGCAATGATTTGGAAAGCTCCCCTTGGGCTAAGGTGGAGAGAAGGTCTCATTTGGAGATGTTGGGTCTGCCTGAGTGTGACCACTCAGTCTATGGCAGCCAGTCAGGGTGTTCAAGAGGACCTGGAGCCTGAAAGTATGGCCCAGGTACCTGCCTTAAAGAGAAAAGGTAGGGGGCGTGGGAAACCGGCCCCCATAGTTCCCACTGTCCAGGAGGAGGCAGACCTTGAGGGGGATGCCCTGGAACCTACAGGGGAGCAAGTGGCTGAACTGGGGGACCTGCCTGAGCTGACCCATTGGCAGCAAGAAGGAGGACCCTCCAGGGAAGAGTTCTGTGAGGAGCAGAACAAGTGCCCTTCTCTTGTGGGTCTGCGGCAACAGGCCACAAACCAGGCAGCAGGTGATCAGTCCGGATCACATTGGATCTACTGGGAGAACGGTCTCCCGTATAGCGAGCCTAAGGTTGCTGAGCCTGGGTCAGCCCGTGTGCTGGTGGTATCCCAGCGCTTCAGAGCCTTCCTACTGGGTTTGGCTCATGATGTACCTTTAGCAGGACATTTGGGGCAGAACAAGACCTTTGAAAGGCTTGTTACCCACTTTCATTTGCACTTTCATTGGCCCCAAATGCGCAAGAGTTCAGATACTCATTGCAGGCAAGTAGTAAAAGTGGAAGGAAGCACAAGGCTCCTCTCCAGCCTTTCCCTGTAGTCAGCACCCCCTTTGAACGGGTGGGTATTGACATTGTGGGGCCTCTGGACCCAAAGACAGCCATGGGCAACAGGTTCATCCTGGTCTTGGTGGACCATGGTACCCGGAAGCTATCCCTCTCAGGACGGTGATGGCCCCGTGGTGGGACGTGCATTGATGGGGATTTTCTCCCATGTGGGGTTCCCCAGAGAGGAGCTGTCAGACCGAGGTACCAACTTCATATCCAAATATATGAAGTCCCTGTGGCGGGAGTGCGGTGTAACGTACAAGTTCACCACTCCTTACCACCCCCAAGGTAATGGGCTGGTTGAGAGATTCAACCGGACCCTCAAGGGCATGATTATGGGTCTTGAGGAACCCATGAGGCGTAAGTGGGACGTCCTCTTGCCATGCCTTCTGTTTGCTTACCGTGAGGTGCCACAGAAGTCCTTAGGGTTCAGTCCCTTTGAACTGCTGTATGGTCACCCGGTAAGAGGACCTCGGAGTCTGGTGAAAGAAGGCTGGGAGACAGCTCACAGTAAACCTCCCCAGGATGTAAATAGCTACATGCTGGCCTTCAGGAACCAGACTAGGCGTTTCAGACAGCTTGCTCAGGCGAATCTGGAAGCCAGCCAGGAAGAGATGAAACGGTGGTATGATCAGAATGCCACTCTGATCGAGTTTCAGCCTGGACATAAAGTTTGTGTCATGGCCCCAGTGGAGCTCTGTGCGCTCCAGGATAAGTGGACCGGACCATTTGAGGTGGTGGAGCGCAAGAATAATGTCACCTACCTGGTGGACTTGCGGTCTCCTAGGAACCCTTTGCGGGTCCTGCATGTTAACCGCCTAAAGCCCCACTTGGAGAGGTCCGAAGTGGGCATGATCCTAGCAACAGATGCTGGAATGGAGGAGGAGACGGAGCCTCTTCCTGACCTACTGTCTGCAACAGAGCAAGATGGGTCAGTGAATGCTGTAAACCTCTCTACCACCCTGAACCCTGAGCAGCAGAATAACTGTCGCCAACTGTTGGGACAATTCTCTGATCTGTTCTCCCTGGTTCCTGGTGTCACCGAGTGGTGCGTCCATGATGTGGACACTGGGGACCGTCCTCCTGTTAAGCACAAAGCTTACAGTGTGACTGACAGGGTCAGAGCTTACATCAAGGAGGAGGTCTCCAAGATGTTTGCCTTAGGGGTGATTGAGTCCTCTAACAGCCCTTTTGCCAGCCCAGTGGTCTTGGTCCCAAAGGCTGCCGCGCCTGGTGCCACACCCGAACTCCGGTTCTGTGTGGACTACCGAGGACTCAATTCAGTCACCAAGACTGATGCGCACCCCATCCCCAGAGCTGATGAGCTCATTGATCGGCTATGGGCTGCACGGTACCTCAGTACGTTTGATCTGACATCTAGGTATTGGCAGATCGCCTTAACTGATGGGGCCAAAGAGAGGTCAGCATTCTCCACACCAACTGGGCACTACCAATTCCGGGTTATGCCCTTTGGGATGAAGAATGCCCCTGCCACCTTTCAGAGGTTGGTCAACCAGGTGTTGGTTGGACTGGAAGATTTCCATGCCGCCTACCTGGATGACATCGCAGTGTTTAGTTCCACCTGGGATGAACATCTGCGCCACCTCTGGAAAGTGTTGATGGCGCTGCGGAGAGCAGGCCTCACGATCAAGGCGAGTAAGTGCCAGATCTGGGCAGGGTTCCGTGGTGTACTTGGGGAACCAGGTAGGAAGCGGCCAGGTGGCGCCCCTACAACCCAAGATTTATACCATCCTGGCATGGGAACCCCCCCAAGACCCAGACACAGGTGAGAGCCTTTTTAGGACTCACAGGGTACTACAGGAGGTTTGTCAAGGGGTATGGCAACATCGTTGCACCCTTGACTGAGCTGACTTCCAGGAAGCAGCCCAAAAAAGTGAACTGGACTGACACCTGTCAGAAAGCTTTTGACGCCCTGAAGACTGCCATGTGCACAGCACCCGTGCTTCAGGCGCCCAACTTCTCAAAACCATTCATTGTGCAGACAGACGCTTCGGAGCATGGTTTGGGGGCTGTTCTCTCACAGATAAATGGGGAGGGCCTCGACCAACCTGTAGCCTTCATCAGTAGGAGGTTACTTCCACGGGAACAGAGGTGGAGGGCAATTGAACGGGAGGCATTTGCTGTGGTCTGGGCACTGAAGAAGTTGAGACCATACTTGTTTGGGACTCACTTCCGGGTTCAGACAGACCACAGGCCCCTCAGATGGTTGATGCAGATGAGGGGTGAGAATCCAAAGTTGTTGAGGTGGTCCATTTCCTACAGGGGATGGACTTCACTGTGGAACACCGCCCTGGTACAGAACACACCAGTGCTGATGGTCTGCCCAGATTTTTCCGACTTAGTGAAGAGAACTCCCAAGAGGATGGGTAGTTCCCCCCCCCCACATTTCAGCTGGAGGGGACACGTGTTAGACCTGGTACCATTGGCGTGAGTCTCCCTTCCATTTTTCGCTGTTGTCTCCTCTGTTTTTGATATGTTGTTGCTGGTTTAGATGCTTTGGGCACTGTGCCACTGCTATTCAGTGCAAGTGCTCCCTATTGTAAATTGTTGTAATGAATTAGTGACTCCATAATTGGCTTATTTGATTTACTTGTCAGACCCTAGTACAGTGCACCGTGTGCGCCCAGGGCCTGTGGATCAAATGCCGCTGGTGGGCTTGCAGCACTGGTTGTGCCACCCAGAGAAGCAGCTTGTAAAGTATGTCTCAGGCCTGCCATTGCAGAGCCTGTGTGCAGTCTAGTACTGCCATGTCGAATTGGTAAGTGCACCCACTTACCAGTCCCTAAACCTTCCCTTTTCTACATGTTAGCCACCCCTAAGGTAGGCCTAAGGGCAGGGTGCATTGTAAGTAAAAGGTAGGACATGCCCTGGTGTGTGGCATGTCCTGATAGTGAATTACAGCCAATTTCGTTTTTCACTATTGCAAGGCTACCTGTCCCCATAGGCCACAATGGGCAGTTTGATTATAACATCTTATAATCCTAACTGACCCAGGGAACATGGTAGACAAGCATTGGCATAGCCAATAGGTCTCGCCTTTGGGACCTTATAAGTATTTAGTTATGCAGCAGGTCCCAAAGGCGAGACCTATTGGCTATGCCAATGCTTGTTTTCTACTGCATGCAGGACATGCTTTCTGCAACATTCAGCGCTTGCATCCCCGAAATTATGAATCACTGTATGAGACATGCTCGTGGCTCAAGGTGGAAATTAATTCGGACGTGGCGAAAGAGGAGGGGTTTGATGAGCAGCGTGCCTTCCATATAGTTCGGACGTGGCGAAAGAGGAGGGGTTTGATGAGCAGCGTGCCTTCCATATAGGGTGGTCTTTTACTGGAACAATAGACACGGCTATTACGAAGACCACTGTGCCGTCCACGTGCACTGTGTACAGAGAACGGAGCGCAATAGCAAACTGGTTTAAACACTTGCCGGTGTCACTCTGCTCGCACGTGACTAAGGGGATTGAGAAGATTCGAAATGAATCCATCTCCATGTGCTCACTGCTCTTCTGCTAACCATTGGAGGAGCGCCCCGCCACTCTCAGCACCGAGCAATCCCTGCATAGTGTGTTCTTGAGCAGCAGATCGGGAAAGCATTCTACCCTGCAAGCGAGTCAGTGCCTTCGTTGTGCACTTTAAGACTTCAGGGCTAGCAGAACCCGAGCCTCCCCTAAATTGTAGGGGTCCATGAGGCTGTGTAGCGAGAGCTGAACTCGGGGGAGGGAAGTCGGCTGCCTGCTTGCAGCAGAGAAAAGAGAGGAGGGAGGAGGGAGGCAGCGTCAGCACAAGTGAAGCGCTGGACAGCAGAGACGTCGGCAGCGTCAGAGAGGAGCGGGGGTGAGCGAGCGCGGCAGCCTGCTGAGCTGACCACACGCTCGTGCACAATGGCCATGTGTTTTCAATTATCGCGCCCGTGTCTGGGCACGATAATTGCAAACAGATGGCGGCCGTGCGGGTAACCGCACGGAAAAGGCCATGACGCACGAGCGTCTGGTCAGCTTTTTGAAGCCCCTACATAAAGTTTTCGCCAGAGCAGCGCTTGCACGCTACTCTAGGCTCGACCTAAAAATGAATGACTCAATAGCAGACCAATGAATGAAGAGGGCTGGTTGAAACCACCTATGCCTAAGTATATATTATCTTTATCATTTTCCTAAAATCAGAAGAAAATGGGTCACCTCCTACCTAAAAATTCTGCAGGAATCCACGAATTCAGAAGGAAACATTTTAAGATAACTTAGGGTGTTATGGGGCCTGCTGCAGAGATAAACGGACATATATATTAAATGTCAGGGCCTAATTCACAAAGGTAAACTTACACTTTTGTGCAGGTTTACTATTTCTTTTTTTGCTATTCACAAACTCCGATTTAATAATAAGTTTACGACTGCGGAGACCCTTCAGTCACAGCAGAGAACTCCACACATAAAACGATAAGACAGGCCTATCTTTTTATGTGCGGATTTCTCCAGTCGTAAACTTACTATTAAATGTGAGTTTGTGAATAGCAAAATAGTGGTCAACTTACACAAAAGTGTAAGTTTTCCTTTGAGAATCAGGCCCTCTGTTTATAAAACTGGCAAGGTAGCTCAGTTATTAAGTGCACTATTGGCACAAATATGATGGTCACAGTTTTCAATCGTCATAAAACAGCATAGAGAGTTCATGTACCTGCTGCAGAGATCCACTTGTGAGCTGACTGTTTTTTGCACAGAATGCGCGTGTAACCTGTAGGTTACAAGTTTCAGTTGTCATAAAATTGCTCAGTGTTTTAGGCACACACTATTAACTGCTATGTTTTGCCTGCGAACTCCGACATTTGAATCACTGTATGTTTTCTTTTAGTTCATGTAAGATTGATAAAACAGGTATCATGGTGTTTAGTAGAAGTGGCTCCTGTTATTAAGTGCCAAAGAAGCAATTAATGTTGTTCTCTGTGCCACACAAATGATCATTATGAGTGTCATTACACACATAGAGCTCAAAAGTAAAACGGTTTCATGTCTCGATTTTTCTCTTGGCCAATTTGTGAAGTCGGATGCAGGGTGCAATCTTATTTCCTCCGAGGGTCTGCTTAGCCTGGAGTGTGGTAGTTTCAAACCATGTCCTTCTTTGATCCCAGACAAGAAAAAAACTGAGAAATGAAACCCTCGAAATAAGGGATTTGGGGACCACCAGTGCTTGTGGGGTAGAAATAGACATTCAAACTCCCCAGCCTCCTGACAGGTGCTGCTTGGCACTGGAGTTGTGAGTTGTGATAATTCACAAGGAACGGCCCATAACCAAACCCCAGCATGAAAAATAGCAATCGGGATTGGAAGCCGGCAGGTTCATATTGTGGGTCTAAACATGTTGCAGGTATTTCTCTTCATGTTTCCTCAGTAAGTAGTTACATTTCGGATCTATCCAGCACGCACAGAAGTTTGTTCTAGAAAGACACAGTGGCTCACAAATCTATGCTACTGAAGAGATTTAAAGACATGTAGCGGCCCTCTGGACCCCACTCTCTTTAACTTAGCATGTGTTTGAAATTAAAAGTTAGTTGTTGGCACAGTAATTTACTTTGGCTGAAATACTATTCCAATGCGACATTCACAAAAATAATTTTAAAAAGAAGAGAACCAAAACAGTGTGTAGGGACTATTTTTCGCTATACATGGCTGTTACTTTGGACTATAACTTGGGATCTGAATTTGATGAGGTTTGCATTCTGTATCCTGAAAAGAGAACACTGATAAGTGCCTGAAATTAAATAATCATACGTAATTAACTATATTCTCGCTGGGCTCCTTAAAAAGTTATTCCTGCTCAGATTCTTTCTAAACAAATTAGCAATGTTGTAAGACTACTTTTTTTTTTTTTATTCTACTCTTTACACAACTGCTCTGCAAGATTGGTTGGAGCGACCCTGCGCTACTGATGCACAAGTACGAGAAGCGGTTTGGTTTTTAAAGGCTTTCTGTATCCTCAGTCAGTTTATTACACCCACTACAGGAAATCATGGGAAAGCACCTTTTGACACGCCACTGGCACTGCGCTAATGTATGCGCCTCTGATGTATTTGTTAGTGGAAGCCGAGTTCAAAACAAGTTTAGTCACATAATCAGTAACAACACTGTCTATCTATTTTCATGGTTACCGGCTTCTGGCGCATTCATTATGTTTTTAATTGTTCTCAATTCTTGGACATTACATTAACACTTGCACCGTTGCTATAGCAGCTGTGCTATGTCAGCACACCCATGTTCCAATCTAATTCTGTGAGAGGGCCTGCAGGGGAACGTCATATGTTCTGTGGCAGGATGTTTTGTTTTTTTTCAAGCCAGCGTCTGGTCAATATAGACAACAGATTTTCGTAGACTATTACGGAATCCTTCCTTCCTGCTTAAACTCGATAAAGAAATGCACCAGTGACGTTATTCAGTTATGCAGGACAGGAAACAAAATGCATTGAATTAGAAAATGTACATGTGATTAATTTATCCGTTGACATCAGACGCTGACCAGTTCAGTTTACTGTTTTGGATTCAGAACAGGAGAAAATGAGCGTGGCAGCCTGCTGAGCTGACCACACGCTCGTGCACAATGGCCATGTATTTTCAATTATCGCGTCCGGGCACGATAATTGCAAACAGATGGCGGCCGAACGGGTAACCGCACGGAAAAGGCCATGACGCACGAGCGTCTGGTCAGCTTTTTGAAGCCCCTACATAAAATCTTCGCTAGAGCAGCGCTTGCGCGCTACTCTAGGCTCGACCTAGGGGGAGGAGACTTCCTTTCAGCTACCTGGGCCAGGTCTGCTTTCAACAATGCTGTCTCCACCTCCTGCCAGGAAGCTGCACCAGTGTGGACAGAACTGGTTTTGGCCAGGTACAGACACTCTCTGCCTTCAGAGAACAAAGACTTTTTGAGTATAAATATTGGGGCCCAGACCCCAAGACTTTAGATCACTTCTGGGAATCAAGACGAACCTTTGCCAAGGAGAAGAACCAAGGAAGCTGAAGGATTTGACTGCCCCTGTGCCATTGTGCTATTTTCTGGGGTTGGCCTGCAGTGGTTTCTTATCTGCCAAGGAAAGGAGAAGGCACTTTTAATGAACTTTTATCATCTTGAAGAAGAATCTCCAAGGGCTTGAAGTGTGCTTGCCTCCTGCTGAAGTCTCAGGGACACAAGACTTCACCACCAGCTCCCCCCTGAATTTCCTTGCTGGGAATTCTGTCTGCAGAAGCCTGCGGATTGTTGGGAGCTGGAAGCGTGACTCAACGAGAAGAAGCGTGACGCCGCCGCAGCTGTTGCCGTCGCATCCTGGAGAAGCGCGTCGCCACCGCAAGTGTCGCCGTCGCATCACCGAAGAAGCGTGTCTCCGTCGCAGCGGTTTGTCGTCGCATCACCGGAGAAGCGTGTCACCACCGCAGGGTCGCAGTCGCATCACCGGAGAAGCGTGTCGCAGGGCCTGTCGCGGCTCAGAAGTTACAGAGTTTGCCGCACGGCCGTCGGCGTGCACACATCGCCTTCACGTCGTCGCATCGCATCAAAGACGCCATCTTGTCGCATCGCACCGGATCGTCGCAACGCGGTGCCATTTTGTCGCAACGCAGTACGAGATCGACGCATCACCTCCTCTCCGGTAAGGAACAGACGCATCCCCTACTTTGCGCAAGCATTGAGTAGACGCATCGCCTCCCCTGAAGCAAGGAACCGACGCATCACCCTCCCTGCGAACCTTTTGTTTGTTTTGCGTTACGCATCCAAGGTACTTTGTGAGAAACGTGTTGCATTTACCATCACCTTTGAACTAAGCTATTTCTACCATTTAAAAGTCATTTTCTTTAATACTGTATTGTGGATTTTTGTCGTTTGGGTCTTGTGTTAAGTCTATATAAAGATTACTTATTTTTCTAAACCTGTGTGGTGTCCATCTGTAGTGTTTTCACTGTATTACTGTATGTGTTCACAAATGCTTTACACACTGCCTCTGAGATAAGCCTGCCTGCTCGTGCCAAGCTACCACAGGGTTGAGCAGGGGTTATTTTAGGAGTGTAGCCCCCTTACCCTGACTAGAAGCAAGGGTCCCTATTTGGACAAAGGTGCCAACCATTGCCAACTAGAGACCCCCAGTTCTAACAGTCACCAACCACAGGACTAGACGATCTTTGTAGCTCCAAAAATCAAGTATTTTGGTCTGATCAACATTGAGCTTGAGTGCATTTGTATCCTTTAAAGAGACTATTTCGGCAAAACAGGTTTTAAATTATGATTCTATTGTTGTATTCCTCTTAGGGTGTCCGTATATAGGTTTTCCTGTATCATGTCCTTATATAGGCACAATTCACCCTGCCCTTATATTGGCATAAAATCCAAGTCCTTATTTAGGCATTAAACCGTGCACTCCAAATACAGGCATGGTCTCCGACATCCGTCCACCCTAACGTCACAACGAGTTCTTGAAGAACAGACCCTTAGGCTTCGGGAGTTTCCCTAGCACAGGACTATTGATTTCTTCAAGGACTCATCTATTATGCATGAACCGTTATACCTTAAGGGTTCATTCATGACGTCTTCCGCTGTCCGATTCACGTCAATGCTAACATTCTGAGGTACCTCTCAGGTATAAATATACCTTCCCTAGCCCTTGTAAACAAGAGGAGACCTCGACTTCAGAGGAGCCCGTTTCCCGGCCTGACGCACTGAGAAGACGCTGTCATCCCTGCACGCAGAGAATCCAGCTTCCAGTGATCTGACTTCCCTTGCGGGGTGTTGGAGTTTGAGTCTGGCAAGAGATTCCCACCTCTCTCATTCTTAAGGTATGGAGCCGACTAGAACCTAGAGGGACTCTTGGCATACTAGGCATACTAGACTTAACATACTCTTAGTATACCATAGTAAGGAATACTTCACCTACTTCATACCTCTCCCTACACCTAGGTTAGGTACATTGGGATAGAATTAGCTTAGAAACGCATCGTATGAGTACTCGCATTTTTAGTCTGTTATTTATATAAATGAATATCTGCTAAATATAATGCTATCGCAGTACTATTTATTTCTACTGCTTACGCTGTACATTTATCTCGCATACTGTCTTGTGATCATAACAGCACATTTAACTTACACGAGAAACAAGATTGTTCAATAAATCTTTTATTGAAACGCCCGTCTATTCTTTCTGTGTAACTTTGAGGAAAACTAAGTATGCACGATTGAGCTGAGTGAAATAGTTATCTATTGTTTCTACGACTCTGGGACACGTTCTGATTCTAAAAGGAAACAAAGTTGTCATGTTTTGCGGCTGCCAGAAACTACTCCCATCTTGTTATCCAAGGAGTTTCTAGTGGCCTCTGAGCTAGCTGGCACAAGTAATTAAGTTTAATATACTCGATAGGGACATACCGACCTCAGTCCTATGTCAAGCCTATAGGGTATATTATTCCAATGCGCAGAGCTTATTAGGGAAATAGGAGCTACACTACATGGCGCCCAACGTTTGGTAAGGCAGTAATTTAACGCTAGATACTGAGTAACTCAGCCATGCTTTTTCTCTCAGAGACCCCTACCCATATACTCCAAAAGACGTCTGGAGTGGGCAGGGTTAAGTATCCGCCACGGCTACATAGGGAAACACCCTATATATTAGCTGTTTGGTTTGCTCAACGTTGAAGGATACAGTGTTCCAAAATATTGTGCACCTTATCTTTGTTTCCTTGAAACTTGTTCTACATTTTTCAAACAACAAAATGCCTGACTCCGACACGGAGACCGGAAACGGTGGAGCTGCGGATCAGCCAGCTGCAACAGCTTATAACATCACAGGTTTTATTGAAACCGAGGAGGGTGTTATAGACATCCCTCTAAACTTAAGAGCCATCACTCTAAAACTCATAAAACATGGCGTACCACCAAGAGGCGGTAGAGCAGTTTTCGTGATAGAGGAACACAAATCCTTTCAGACAGAGGTATTCTATTCATGGGTAATATTTCCTGAATCAAATTCAGTAACACACACGTTTCACTTCTACAAAGAAGATGATCCACCAGAGGAATATATTCCTTTCGAGGATATTGAAATTCCATTAACATACCAGGAGCATCAGCTCTGGTTTAAAGGCGCCCTAAAACATCACAGAAACATTACCAGGCTCGGTCCACTAGGTAGACCAGGAGCAACATGGCCGATTCTAGCCGGTTACACACCTCATCCTGACATTGAAGAGATGTCAGACGAGGAATTACTTACTCAACTCACAGAGTTAATAAAAATCTACAGACAATTGGTTCAATATGTCATGCGGACTTTCACAGTCCAACAACCATTGACACTTCCAAATCAAACTCCCCAACAGGGGAATACACTAAACATTACACCACAGACTCTATACGCAGTCATGGGTAAAATGCCCACAAAACGTGAGCAAATTCCATTCTGGATAGCTCAAAAAATTACTCAAATCGAAGCAGTATTTCCAAATACTAGCCCGTATGAGAAACATAGAATCCTAACAATCAGTTTACCAATGGGGATCACACCACAACTGGAAGACTGCACCACTTGGGGCTCAGTCTTTGCTGCCATCTATACTAAAACACATGGCATTCCGTCAATTGCGGTAATACCAGATGTCCTGAAACAAATTCAAAATGAATATGGGGCAGAGCCTGCTCTAAATTTAGGTATGAAATTACTGAAAAATTTCGACCAGGTCTCAACAATAATATTATCTAATATTAAAGGGGAGGCAGCAGCAGTGGCGATCCGCCAAAAATTAAGGGAATTCGATGTTACAGAACATCAGACAGAGCTACCCAGAATTATAGAACAATCTTATGCAGAATTAGGCATAGATAGTTTGGGTGGAAGACCAGTGAAGCCGAAACTATCTGAAAGTCCTGAGAAGGACTATTAAACAAACTCCTACATCTTCTAAAAAGAAGTGGGAGACTAATAAACAACATTCAAACGAAAAACGTTCTCAATCCCGAGGTAGGTCTCCTCAAAAGGAGCCCTCTGAAAGGAGGTATAACCTCAGGAATAGGGATAATTTGAGAAAACCTGACAGGTATCAAGATACTGATACACGTTCCTCTCGTCCCTTTCAGATCTCATCACAGACTTCGGAAAGAAGAGGACGATCAGAACATGGAGAAGAACGTGTGAAATCCAAAGAAAAACACGCTACAAAAAACAAAACCTCAATTCTCCCCCAAAAAAGTAGCAGGTCTAAAGATCAGACATGCCGAGAATTCTGAGAACACAACTCAAGAACGGAGAATGGGCTCAGACAATGCTGGACAGTGCAGCAGAAGTCACAATAGCTCGCCAGAACCTGAAGGAACTTCTGGAGATAGTGGACTTGAATGAGTACATTACAGTTGAGACTGTAGACACCAGGGTTAGTACTCCACAAACGTTATATGAAATAACACTCCGGATGGAGGGAGACAAACCTAGACAGGTGAAAGCACTTTTTTGGGAAAGACTATCGAGGGGCTATGACATACTTCTAGCAGAAAAAGACTGGCCACCACAATTTGTCAGGGAGTGCCCACACGGCGAGGACATTATTATGCCTGCCTTCTCCAACCATATTCCAATACACCTAAAATACACATATACCAGGAAATGGGCAGTAGCCCAGGCCCCAGCATTATATAAAAATCATGTAGGATGGGATGAGGACTCACCTCACCATAAAATACATCTGAAACATGAACCGACTGCACAAAGGCAGTACAAAATAAAGCAAGAAGCTAAAAAAACAGGTCAGGGAGATCTTAGATCAACTTGAATACCAAGGGGTGATTGAAACATGCACCTCCTCAATGAACAATCCTTTGTTTCCTGTCTCCAAACCAGACAATACATATCGTTTAGTTTTGGATTACAGACACCTAAACACTTGTTCAAAAACATTTGCAGTGCAAAATGCACATAGCACAGCATTAATGAATAACATTGTGCGTAAAAAATATAAAACCACATTAGACATCTCAAATGGTTTCTTTTGTCAAAACATAGCACCTGAAAGCAGGTACTTAACAGCATTCTCCATATTGGGGACCCAGCGTCACTTTTGTCGACTCCCACAAGAGTTCAAGAACAGCCCAGGTTTATTCTCAGCGAGGGTAACGGAGTTACTACAAATGTATGACAATGAGGCATTGTCCTATGTCGATGACATATATCTGACAGACGATGACCTGGACAAACACGAACAGGGTGAGCACCATTATACTGGGCTTCGCCTCTGAGGGCTACAAATTCAACTTTAAAAAGTCCAGAATTGCCCATCTCAATGTCCTATTTCTAGGATATGAGCTTTCAAGTGAAGGCAAGAGTTTGGCAGCTAACTTTTTAGAGTGTGCGCTGCTCCAACCTCCAAAACGCAAAAAACTTACAATCCATCCTGGGTTTCCTAAATTTTGGAAGAACATACATTCTAAACCACGCAAAAGGGTTAAACCTCTCTACGCATTAATCAAACCTGATTTTTCAATCAAGAATTGGACACAAGAAGACACAGAAATCTTGCGTTCACTACAGGCTAACATGTTAGCAACAAATCACTTACAAACACGCGTAAGTCAACGTAACCTGGTGATCCGAATAATTTCGGGTCAATGCGGATTCACCTACTAAACCTTCAATGAGGGTGAAAAAATACCAATCTCATACACACAAGCGGAAATGCGATTCACTTCAACTGAAAAAATTCTGACAGCAGTTCAAACCGCTGTAGCAAAAGAAAGAGCCCTAGCACAAGGGAAACGCATTATTGTCGTAACCCCAGTACCAGCTTTAGAAGCGGTAACAAAAGCAAGCATTCCAAATGCTAAAGCATTACATCCAAGATGGATACAGTGGGTTAATTCTCTTGCTGCAACAGATGTTGAATATGTTTTTGATCCTGATTTAAAAACACAAGCATTCCTGCAATATGAACAAGAATGTCCTCTGCCCACTGAAATTCTGCCTCTCGATCAGTACTAATTCATAATTTACAATGACGGATCAGCACAGCCCGCGACAGGGATTAAGCAAACTTACAGTGCAGCGTGTGCAATCGTTAAAGGTCGCATGCGAGATGGCATCTTCAGACCTATGGTCACAAAAACTCAATCTCTAGGAGTTTGTACAGCTCAGCGAGCTGAACTACAAGCATTCAAACTGGCACTTGAAAGTACAGATCGAGAATTCCCCACACTGATAGTGTGTGATTCCTTTTACTGTGTTCAGTCGTATAATGAATATATACAAAACTGGCTTGAAAATGGTTTCAAAGATGCGAAAGGTGGCACAATAAAGCACAAAACACTTTGGGAACAAGTAGTTCAGTTGAAAAACGAACTACCAAAGGCTCAGGTGATCCACACACAGTCATCAACGTGATGGCGTTCACGTTGCAGGGAATTCATTGGCTGACAAAGCCGCGAAGGGGGCTGTTCAGACGGCTTCCGTAGCTGCGATCACTCGTCCAAAAACAAAAATAGACGGTGAGATAATGTTGGCTGTCAATGCTTCAAGCAAGGGCAGCAGTGCAGCGTTACCAAAAAGGTTTCCACTCAAGTACTCTTAAATAATTGATGCGAACAACGTTCCTTTTGCTCGAATCCCTGGAGTAGGGGATAGGGTAATTCCAAACATGGAAAGTAGAGCGGCTTTGATTTATGAAACACATTTGGGGGAGGGTCTGTCACATCAAGGGATCTCTAAAACAATTTTGATGTTAAAAGAGATGTACTGGTTGCCTGGAATGAATACAGAAATTCACATATTCATCAATAACTGCTTAGACTGTAAATTACAGCGAGAGAGCCACCAGACACCATGCTACACATGTAGCTGCCCAGTACAGACACCAGTGTTAGACAGCATTAGACTATCTACGCGCATGCGTCTTTCTGGACAAATGCAATCCCACAAATACTGAATCTAGGTTCCTATGGATATGGCCTCAGCGCTCGGCTGACGCTCGAACTTATAAAAGATTTGCGAGTCTTTATCGGCACATGCGCAATAGGCACGCTACATTCTGACCAGGGCCCTGCGTTTAGCTCTCGGGCTTACAAAGAAGCCATGGCCAGTCTGGGCGTTGCATTGCGGTACTCCTCTCCATTCCATACGGAGGGAAATTCGGTTGTGGAAAGGAAAAACCGGGACATAAAGCAGTCTATAACAGCTAGGGTATTAGGTTCGGGTGATGGGTGGGTCAAACATCTTTATGGGGTCCAACGCTCATTAAACAATCTGCCAAGAAGTACTCTGGGGGGGGGGGTCACTCCTTATAAGGTCCTATTTGGGACAAGAATGTGGGTACCAGATCTCGATGACGTAGGCACAGTGGTGGAAAATAAAACGTTTGATATCAAAGATCGTTTGGCTGTTTTACAGGAACTGAATGAGTTAAGAACGAAACAAAGCAACGTATTCCTACAGCCACCCACCAATGGGGAAAAACCTGCGGTCCCACCAAGGCCTGTCTGGATTCCAAAAGTTGGGGATCCAGTCAGAGAAAAGATTGCGGACAAGAAGGAATTTGGACCTTCTTACAGACAACCAGTACCCGTCCTAGCAGTTCAAGGAACAAGAACGGTACTTCTGCCGCCCCTTGCTGGAAGAAAGGAGAAAAGATTTCTGTCCATCGACCTCATCAAACCACAGTATGTGGCCAATACTAAATAATAGGCCTCGTGGACTCCGACCTAGTAGCAGACGCACTCCTCTCGCTACTATCCAAGAGGTTCAGACTGAAAGACTGATAACACTTGGGACTTCAGCAGTAACAGATGAAGGACTAAGCAATAATGCAATGGAACTCATCCCTCTTGAAATTCAAGTAACAGTTCGTCCAAATACACCTGTCTACACCAATGTAGCAAGTGATCAACTGGTTCCAGCGATTTCTACAAATCCTGATGCAATTCCAACAATTGACAGAACTGCTTCTGGCTATTTCATTAACTTTGATACGTTCTCAGAAGATCAGAGTGAACCTGAAACGACGTCAGCATCAATGAAATTTAAGCAGCAAGTACAAGACTTTCTTCACTTTTTGAAAAAGACTTATTTGGTTTCTCCATGGATTGAACTCTCGATTACATCTGGACTATTTGTTTTCCTGCTCTAGCTAGCTTTGGTTACAACTGTGAGCGTGCTTATAAGTGGCAGATACATCCATGTGAATAATGAAGGAAAAGACGTGAACGTACTTTTGAAACGTCATAAATCTTCCCATCGTGAAGCAAGAGACTTGTCTGCAGTGAACATCACAGCCGTTCCTATACAGGATGGTATAGTGTGGGACAAAACAGATTTTGATATCTTTGGCCCGACGGAACAATTGAACATTCCACAATTTTTTAAAATTTCACTAAGTGATCTCATTTCGTCCAGTACCTATTCTGATGATTGGGACTTTGAGACTGTTAACGACATAATGTTTGACCTAGAAAAATCTGCTGCATTTTCTAAAAATGAATATTTAGAGGGTTCATCAGACTATGAACAACTATTGTTATAACCACTATGGTCATCATTATTTGCCTACATCTGCATACCCTAGAAATGTGTTTATGTTTAACCAATGGGAGCATTGTCCTTCACCACCACAAGGTAGTTCAAAAACATTTGCTAACAAGTTTCCATATTTTTCAGGGTACAATACATCTGATCCAGAAACGTTTTACTATAAAAATGTAAACAAAACAGGACTGAAAATTATGTTAACAAATACGAAACAGATTTACTCTGCAGCATTTATTGCCCAACTGTCTAGACAGGGTTTCGACTTATGGAAAGACACAATAGACACAAAAACTGTCTGGGGTACTAAAGATTGGCAAGTGCAAGGAATAGAAGCTTTATTTAGAGCCTGTATCATCCCTGAACAAATAATGTTTTTGAATGAAACTGTCCAACAAACATCTTTTCTTGGATTAGCCAAGATCAAAGAGATGAAAACACCTTCTGTACCAACACCTGCAAGTGATAATACACAGGCAACGGTGACAGTTGACAATATACTACAACTCAACAGATCTAATCCCGATTGGAAAAAATGGTTGATCTGGCCGACAGACACGAACAACTGTCAGGAAAGATTCCTGAATACAACTCAGGGCTTTACTATTCATAGGCCAGACCCAAGATAGGTCCAAAGACAGCATCCGGGGGTAGTAACAACATACAGTGTAGGAAAATTATGCCTCGATTGGCTTCAGAAATCTACACTACAGGATGTGAAACAACACTTATCCTTACTTAAAGAAGACGCAGACCTTAGGGAATTCTTGCTTGGACCAAGAAAACTGCGTCAAAAACGTTTCATATATGCCGGCATTTATGCTGCCTATAATGAAGCATGGAAAGTGTCACAGATGGAGGCCGCAGAACGAATACGTGAACTTGATCGTATTAATTTAGAGAAAACACTCACTGTGGTTGACAATGGGTTAACAACTTTGTCCTCCAGAATATATTCATTGGACGGCATTGTATCCTCTGCTATCGACATACTGGAACAAGATTTGGCGATGTTACAGCAAGGCCAATCTCAATTACGTTCTATTGTGTTATTAAGCTGGACGCTGCAATCTTTGCGTGCGGGCTATGTGCCTTGGCGTTTTATCAACTCAGCTCTGTTTGCAGAATACAATTTAACTGATAACCAGATCGAACTGGCACAAAGAGGAGCAAAGTATACAGTGCTGAGCATTGAAAAACTGGAAAAATTACCATTCACAGTGGCAGAAAAACCAGCTACAGAATGGCTCATTCATGGCAAAATAACATTACCTGTGACTACTTTTCAGTTTCAGTATTGCCTCAGACAAATGCAAGCAAGCAAATATGAAAGGTAGGGTAAGGAATACATTAAGACCGTATACATATAGATGTTGGAGTGGGGATCGTGAAGTGTTTTGGAGCGGTACACACTGTAAACGTGCACGGAGCGGTTCACTTATATGTCAGGACATTTCTTTACACGGGACTTGCAATGGTTCTGTGGCAAATTTGTCTTGCCATCAGCAGGGTACACCAGCTGCTGTGATTAATCCAACGTTTGGACAACTTTCTAATGGGAGTTACCTCATGTTGAATGATCAGAGTTGCTGCGGCATGTTGCCAGGCATCCCATATCTAGTAACGGTCAAGTCCAGGGTCACTTGCTGTATGCAAGTATTGTTTGCCCCAATAGACACAGTCAGGGAGTCACCTTTGTGGCCTTCGCTAAACGTCTCTTTTATAAGATTTGATACTTTGAGCAGAATGAAAGCCATGCTTTTACAGCAAACATTGCCTTTGACCTCGGCCAAAGAAACCTATGATCTACAAGTAGTAAGGACTTCGGCTGAGATACAGACTTTAATACGTACAAACTGCCCTATACATTTCGTGGAAATGATAGGACGTATCTTCAACATGTCAGATACAAGTGGAATTGTACATGTATTTAAGAGCATCTGCTCCGGTCTGTTAGCACCTTTCCAGGCAATACTCGGAATCATCCCGAACTTTGCACATTCGGTGTTTGGTGGCATACCATTAATTCTAGCACTTGTTGCCGGAATTCTATTTCTCTTCCTGAAATTACGTTATGGCCAGCCTATTCGCAGACATCACTCCGAGCGAAATGGAGAAAGCTCTCCTTGAACGAAAGTGCCGTGTGCGAATAGTACAGCTTTTGGGCATGACTCGTCTACGGGACCTTAATACCACGTGGTTCCTGTCATTCAGACCAATCTGGCAAGATTGCATCTTACCTGTTCTACGATGCCTGCTATGCGGTGAAGAATGCATATTGGACACCTGTCTAACATTTCCATCAGCAACGCCAACGGATGTCGATACTCTGCTGGTCCCGATAACGGCCCATGCTCTGTGTTGTCCCCAGAGGCTACCAATCCTGATGACAGCGTTTATTGAGATCTCACAGATGCTTCCGGCTGCTGCTGAGGTACGAGAAAGATCTACAGGCACACAGGTAACAACGGACGCGAACATTGCTGCGGCATCCTATGCTGAAAGCGATGCTTCACATCTCTGTGCAATTAATCTACTACAAGAGGTGTTCCAACTGACACCAACTTCGGTGGACGATATTTTGTCTACAGAAATAGATGATCTCATGTTTACACCAGACCCGTAAACTGACTGATTCAGCCCACAGTGTTCCAGAGATGCAGTAACAATTTGGCCTTCATATTTCAAAAACTTGGAACTCTTCCCAAAATTGAACTTTTTCCCATTTTTCGAACTAAAATGGTAATTCAATCTGCTTGAAGTAGAACTAGCCTTATAGTACAGACTTCGCGGTACTTCCATAGACAGTTATCTTGTTTGTCTAAAAAGTTTATTAATTTCCATGACATGAAATGAATTTGATTTTGAACAAACTTATCGATCATTTTTTTGTCACATGTAAATATTACTGCTTCTTTCATTCATATTGCATTTTATTTAAAATTATATGCCTGAAATGAGAAGCAATGCTTAAGATGTACAGTACTTTTTGCATTCTAATAGGTTTTTTAAATGCCTTTTAAATGGTTTTAAGAAATATTTTAGCAATATGCGGTACTCCATTTAATGTTTAGCATTTTTTAAATGTTTAGCATTTTAGTATTATCGTATACACGAAAGTAGAGTGGGTGTTGTATTCCTCTTAGGGTGTCCGTATATAGGTTTTCCTGTATCATGTCCTTATATAGGCACAATTCGCCCTGCCCTTATATAGGCATAAAATCCAAGTCCTTATTTAGGCATTAAACCGTGCACTCCAAATACAGGCATGGTCTCCGACATCCGTCCACCCTAACGTCACAACAAGTTCTTGAAGAACAGACCCTTAGGCTTCGGGAGTTTCCCTAGCACAGGACTATTGATTTCTTCAAGGACTCATCTATTATGCTTGAACCGTTATACCTTAAGGGTTCATTCATGACGTCTTCCGCTGTCCGATTCACGTCAATGCTAACATTCTGAGGTACCGCTCAGGTATAAATATACCTTCCCTAGCCCTTGTAAACAAGAGGAGACCTCGACTTCAGAGGAGCCCGTTTCCCGGCCTGACGCACTGAGAAGACGCTGTCATCCCTGCACGCAGAGAATCCAGCTTCCAGTAATCTGACTTCCCTTGCGGGGTGTTGGAGTTTGAGTCTGGCAAGAGATTCCCACCTCTCTCATTCTTAAGGTATGAAGCTGACTAGAACCTAGAGGGACTCTTGGCATACTAGGCATACCAGACTTAACATACTCTTAGTATACCATAGTAAGGAATACTTCACCTACTTCATACCTCTCCCTACACCTAGGTTAGGTACGGTTCATTGGGGTAGAACTAGCTTAGAAACGCATCGTATGAGTACTCGCATTTTTAGTCTGTTATTTATATAAATGAATATCTGCTAAAGATAATGCTATCGCAGTACTATTTATTTCTACTGCATACGCTGTACATTTATCTCGCATACTGTCTTGTGATCATAACAGCACATTTAACTTACACGAGAAACAAGACTGTTCAATAAATCTTTTATTGAAACGCCCGTCTATTCTTTCTGTGTAACTTTAAGGAAAACTAAGTATGCACGATTGAGCTGAGTGAAATAGTTATCTATTGTTTCTACGACTCTGGGACACGTTCTGATTCTAAAAGGAAACAAAGTTGTCATGTTTTGCGGCTGCCAGAAACTACTCCCTTCTTGTTATCCAAGGAGTTTCTAGTGGCCTCTGAGCTAGCTGGCACAAGTAATTAAGTTTAATATACTCGATAGGGACATACTGACCGTAGTCCTATGTCAAGCCTATAGGGTATATTATTCCAATGCGCAGAGCCTATTAGGGAAATAGGAGCTACACTACACTATGTACCCTGAAAATTCAACTAACTGGATAAACTGTGTATTGGCTGCATAGGTCACAAGTATAAATCCAAAGGTCTAATTAGGTGGGTGAAAAAGGGTAACATATATGTTAAACAATGTGAGATTTAGAGACTATTCTCTAGGTTCCCTTTGACTCACTGATTTAAAATCAGACACAAAGGATGACATTTTGATGCTTGACTTCTGTCCTTGATGTATGACTGGATCCAGTCTAAAGCTGCACTACGAAAAGTGCATTCATAGTCTGATGCTTCAAAGGATGACAGATGATTGAAGGCATCAGAGCGGTCTAAAAATAAGGGCTGCTCTGCTGCCATTGTGAAGCATTCAGTAACTATCATCCACAGTGGATACGATTGCGGTTTCCACATTATGCACTAATCAAAAAACAGATTGTGCTGCGTCCCAGGCTGCTGACAGATATATGATGTTAAGACTCTGAACTAATAAATCGCCTGCCACTCCTCAATTATATGGATATTTGCATGGCAACAATAAGCTTAACAGACCGAAAGGGGGGAGGATGCAATTTACTTTTGCATATAGGATTAGGTGGTACTTGTTACGCATTGACATGACATGCAAGGGTTTTGAATTGGCAGTCAGTAGAGCACTTCACCATCTGGGGACAGGGTCGCAGCAGGCTAAGGAGGCAACAGTATTTTCGCATAACCGTAATCTGGCATTCAGGGATGCCTGTAAAAAGATTCTCATCTGGTTGGTGCCTTTGAGGCTATATAAAAGATGCATAGAAAATAACCACAGGGAGCAATGACAAACTACTAAATGTATTGTTCAGCCCCAAAGTGGGAATTTTAGACCATACAGTATATTTTAGGTTTACCTTTTTTGTCACCAGTAAGCACCCAAATCTTAATGTCCGCTTGCGCCAGTTTTGAGATTGTATGTGGAACTCCATCTTGCAGTTTGTCTTCTATAGCTGTAGCACCAATGAGCTGAAAGATATTTAAAACACAAATATTGTGATTAATGTTTTTAATACAGTATTAAGTCCTTAAAGCAGCATTCCGAGGCAACAGCAATAGTGGCAGTGTGTCAGGTTCTATATTTTCAGTTTACTGGAAAGGTAAAAATCACCAAGAAAGAAGGTCTCTTTGGGAAAGAAATCACAAAAAGTTCATATGATGCATTTGAGGTAGTTCTCCGTTTATTTCATGGCTACAGCAAATAGACAGCGTAAGTTGGCGCCAGACTCCCTGGTATAAAATTTGAAAAAATGTCAACACAATGTCTGCCTGTCATATACTAGAGCTCATCTGCCAACTTGCTTAATTCTTCACACGACTTACCAGTTACCAGTTACTGTTCAGAAGAGTAAACCAGCTGCTTCAGTTTTAGGAAAAATGAGGAAGTAGAACTAGGGCATCCTCCATCAGGGAAGTAGAACTGGAGCCACTTGAGATTACAGCACTAATGACATGTCATAGTACAACAAGGGAGAAGCACTAAATGGTTGATCTTGCTCTCTCTTAATGAATCATCAAAATGACAAGCCACGTATCATTGATCCTTCGCGTGATTAAATTACTTCTTAAAGACATTACAGTTTGACAAAGAGAAAAAGTCATCTTCAAACATGAGGCATGCAATCCCAGGACAGTTTGACAGGCTTTAAGGAGTATGAGGAAAGACTCACAGACAAACTTCCACATAAAAGTCTTCTTCAAATGAGGCAGAGCAGGACCTATGATTTAAAAACATCCTTGGCTTCTTATCATACAGTCTAACAAAAACACTACCAAGCAAACAAATATCTTAATTTTGATATCTACGTCACCCCTTTAGCCAATTCCCCTACCTTTATGGCTCTAGAGTCCATGCCCCCATGCTGATCAGAACTTGCCTCTCTCTACTACTTCTTTCCCATCTCATATGTATGTATTGTACTATGTTGATCATTTTCATCGGATACATTTCTTTCCTCAATAGAACATGCCCATCCTATCTTGCCATAAAAGGTAGAGGCATTTGAAAACTGCTTTACGTTTCCATCATCCAATTCTGTTCTTTGGGCTCAAATCAAATGGTTCCCTGCTCACTTCCTTCCACCACTTGCTTTTCTACTCTCCTCTGCATCATTCACTAAACCACTCATTTCAATCAACCTGGCCCAGTTAGCACCATTACATGATTTTCCTATCAACATATGACCGGCCGATCTAGTCTGACTTTTCCTGCCCAACTCTTACAGTTTTAAAAGCAACTGTGATCATCTCATTCTTCTCCATGGCCAACATATTTCAAGTTTCTATGCCCAGCTGGTTTTATATATTTTTTCTGCCTCCACACCAACCACTTTTAAATCGAGTAACCACATATTTGAAGCTTCTCGTAACTATCTTCCCAATGTAATGATACAAACATGATAAAGTGAAGACTCCTATTCTCGCATTCTTTCACACCCCATAAACAAACATTTTTCATACTACTGTTTGCTTGCTAATTGTCAAAGGACTTCAGAAGTCTCATTCTACATTTATCTCTTATACACAGCCACTAAAAGCAAAGACACAAGAATCTATGACGTTACATCGCGGTCTTTACACCGCGATACGTCTACAACGCAGTCATTACAACGCAAGTCGTAACAACGACTTGCGCTGGAGGGCGCTGGACTTGGGAATAGTATGATTTACTATTCCAACTCCAGCCTACGTAACAGTAGGGAAGGTGTTGGAATAGTAAATCATACTATTCCTTAGTGTATAGCGCCATCCAGCGCAAGTCGTTGTAACGACTTGCGTTGTAATGGCCACGTTGAAAACGTATTGCGGTGTAAAGACCGCGTTGTAACCGATGTTTCCCACACACAAGTACACCACCTCCCATCCCTCTCACACACTGGTTTCAGAACAGCTCTATTCTCCAAGATCCAGTAAAAACATTTTGTACCCATCACCATTCACAGTCTAACTGGATAGAGTAGATTCAATCAAAGCTTCCTAGTTAGAAAATCATTCTCAATATTACTCATGAAAGAGCGTAAACATTTCCTATGAAATTTAGCATCACTAATGGCAAACCTGCCTTGAGCTTCAGAAATAAAACTGCATTTAAAAAGTGACAGACATTTGGTGCTGCAAAGTGAAAACATGAGGCTTTGATATTCATAGGCTTTAGTCAGACGCTTTCCACTTAGCAACCCATGTAAAACATTTCACAATTAATTCATAGCTTGATTTTAATATGGCTAGTTTAAATTTTGTTCTCACTATAGAATGTGATTTTAATTTGTACATTTTTTTAATGTGTGCACTAGTAGAATATAATTTGTATTAGAATAATCACGATACTTTAAAATGAAGAAACACAGAAACAGCTCATGATTTAGCTCTTGCTCTGAAAGCTTCCGTTGACCTTCTAGATAAGCAAAGGAATTTTTCTCTCTCGTATGAAAGAAGTACTCTTGGCATAATTTACAGCATGTAACCTCGGAACCTTATTTATTTAGTTTCTGGAAGTATTTAAAAAGTTCATTAAAATATGCAGCTAATGTGTGTTTAGTTAGAAATAAAATGGTTCTTTAAAGGAAGGTTAGGAGATGAAGTTATAGTAAATAAGAATATGTCGTGGGAAGGATTTCGCTTGTCTGACGTGCACAGACAGCAGAGGGGTGGAGGTGTCCTTTTGGAGAATGCTGGATTCTAGTTGGATGCTGAACGAAAATCACGCCACATGCTTTGTAACATTATTTTAGATATAAACGTGTTCCTAGTTTAGGAGTTTCAGAACCCTTGCAGAGACCTTTGTGAGAGGCCGACTCAGACAGATTTAGAGGTGGGAGGATGCAGAGGAGTTTGAGACTTCAGAGCAGATGGGATTTGCAGATGCCGGGAAGGAGAGGGCAGACTTTGATGGAGAGCAGAATAGAGGCAGATGAAGGCAGATTAGATGCAGGTTTTGTTCCATTCTGACTTTTAATAAAATCCCCAAGCTTAATGCCTCGACTAACTGGCTTTGCCAAGGCTTATTTGTTCCATGCTTTATTTCTCTTAATGGGAGATTCTGCAATTATTAATTATTCATTTAGCTTCATGCTAATCTCACTCTTACTTTAATTTGAATTCTTCATGAGTTCTGACTGACATCATTTGTACCTCACTTTCTTAGAATAGGGATTCTATCCTTTATGGAACGTGCTGCATGTAAATTTATGATATGCTCTGTACTATTTTGCTATGATCAATTCTATAACCGGATTGATATCTGACTAATGAATGAAGAGTCAGAGAATCTTACATTTTGAATGGAAAATAAATTGCTTTAAAACTACTCAACTCATTATTGACAAAAAATGTTCATTTGAATTTGATTATTTGCCCAGGTTTATGAAGGAGTTCTTTTGGTCAAAACACGGTGGACAAGATCCATCACCTTGAGCTGAAACAAGGATAATGGTAATTAAAGGTAATGGTGCCACATTTTCTAAATTTCCAATGAGAGATTACCCTGAGATTTTCGCGTTATCAGTTTGGTAGCAGAGGTAAGGTTTTACACCTTGACCAAAAGGAAGAGAGTTTAGGTTAACGCCCTGAATGGAGCTACAAAAAAAATTGCCCAAGTTAGAATAAAGGCCCAAGTCCCAAAAATTCCTGATTCCAATGCAAAGAACATGAAGACTGGCAAAGCGGTATGAGAGGGCGGTACGAGAAGGCAGTTGCTGAAGGGGTGAGTATTAATAGGGAGCAATGCGTTGCGATAATTTCTGATTGCGGTAATTGCATTTGTGGTAATTGCGTTGGATTAGATCATGGTATGCGGTAATTGCATTTGCAGTAATTGCATTGGATTAGATAGTGGCATGCGGTAATTTCATTTGCAGTAATTGTGGTTATTGCATGAGTGTGCTAGATTGGGGTGATGGTTTGATGGTGTGATGTTTTGTGGAGTTGGAGTGTAAGTCGAGTGAACGTGGTTTTGGGCCGGATGTGGTCCAAGGATTGCGATTTGAGTTTCAGATCCTGAACTGGCCTAAGATCCCGGGATAGATATATTGAAAGGTGTAGAAGACACCAGGATTGTGATTGTCTGACCGGAGAATTGAGGAGTGGTCGTGAGACGTCGTCAACAGCTCCACCTAAAACAGGGAACTGTGTGTGAATGGGACGAATGCGAATCATGAAGTAGACCTTGTGCGCAAAGGGTAAACTATATTGATTCAGGTGGTTCCACGCTGGTCGAGGTTTCACAGCGAATGTGTATTCTTGAGTGATTGAATTCTATCTATCTTTTAGAAAGGCAGACAATTACAGATCTAAGATGATTGTGTGAGTGAATTTGTAAAGAGAAATTGTGAAGGAGGGTGAACTGCTGTGAGAGTGACGTCAGTGTGCCGCACTGTGATAGGTCCGCTGTGTGATTTACCGATTGGTTGAAAGTCTTCAAGAATCTAAACTGTAACGGGATTGGAGGAAAAAAATTGACATTTACAGAATCGAATCAACATTGTACTGAATTCATGCAAAAATGAAATGGGTTAAAGGCTTTAAGAAACTGTAGGGAGGTCATTTGACAAATTCGATTTGGGTCGATGATTAGGTACCACCTTATGGAATGCCTGCACATTTTAGGTTAACAAATTTGGGACGATATTCATGTTTGTGGATTTGCCAATGGTGCAAGGTTTCTTAGAAAGAGGGTCCTTTTAGTTTCCCAAAATATCGTACTTTTGAACTGCAAATTGACAGGTTAAGGGAAATGTTCTCTCAAATAAAGTCACCATCTAGAGTCGCACAATTTGAAGCCTTAAACATGTGGGAAAAGACAGCAAGAGACAAGGAAAGTAGACAAAAGGGAAGGGTACCAGATACAGGAGAAGGAAATTAAGGATGACAAAAGCCTCAAACCGCCAGCGATTTAGGGGATGAAATATTGGATGCATTGTTAACTGAGAGTCCACCACCTTATGTAGTCCCCACTACAAATACTGATAATAGTGTACCAGCAAGTACCTTAGTGGCTACTGCTTCTGTTGAACCAAAAGAAATACAGATTGAGAGAAACTTAGACATTTCAGATTGCCTGTTGACTCGATGCCGACAAGGATACCTCCAGGTGTTACTGCTCCAATTGTGACTGATTCAGTACAAATACTACAAACTGTAGCTGTACGTGAAAGACTGACTGATTCGGCCCAAAAAATATGAAATTGATGTTTCAGGAAATTTTACATTTCAGAAACGTTACAGGGTACAGATGGATGATGAAGCAATTGAGAACGTGTTCTTCAGGAATTACACATTACAGAATTGGTGAAATACATTTGTAAATGAAGGGTTTTGAAAAATTAGGAAACAAGTGGGCAAGGAAACATGAGAAGAAAAAGAAACCACCAGACCTAGCAAGGAAACATAAGAGAAAGAAACCACCAGACCTAGCAAGGAAACATGAGAAGAAAAATAAACCACCAGACCTAGTTGAGGGAAACAAACCGGATGAGGGAGAAGCTTTAGCTTATCCATTGAGAGAAATAGTGGAAGAAGTGCATCTTCATGTACCATGGCATGAAGGTGAACTGGCAGCCTTTGTGAACAAATGTAAGGAATTGAGAGACAAGCCTGTACTATGGTGCCCACAGGTTGATGGATTTGTTGAAATTTCAAAGGTGTGGATTAATTTCAAAATGTTCTTTGACACTGCAAAGCCAATTGAATTGTGGTCTGAATGTAAAGTTGTTGTGGAATGGCCAAGTGAGGAGACAAGACATTCTTGCACTAATGCACTATCTTCTGTAGTTGTGGAGGAAAATGAAGCAGTGATTGCTTTTCTGAAGGGTCGAGTGCCACGAAAAGATCCTAATTGGGTACAGATTAAAAGAACCTCACAAGAACTTAAAGAATCGGTTCATGAATTTTGTGAAAGAGTGTTTTAAGAGTTTCAACAACACAGCGGGAGAGAATGTACTGTACCAGTGACTTGACTTTCTTTGTGCCCCAATTTGTTATTGGATTAATGATCTTTGGTCAGATCAGTGTGCGCATACAGCAAAGTGTGGTTGCTTGGCAGAGAAAGTTAATAGATGGGATTGTGAAGGATGAAGGGTACTGTAGTGATGGAAGAGAAATGAAGCAGAAAGAATTTAAGGAGGAATGTATGATGGTTCAGAGGGAGGTTGTTCAGAAAGGATTTCAGAATAAGTCGTTTGCAGGGAATGAAGGTGAGATACAAGCAGGAGTAGAAGGTGCTCAAGGAGGATTTGGTGTTTCACAGGACAGAGGTAGAGTGGTTTTGGTTGGTCCAAATTCGGTTATGGATGTCACAATGCAGGGGAAAATGAACTTTTGCCATCTTTGTAACAGATTTGAGCATTGAAAGAGGAAGTGTAGATTTAAAACTGATGCAGTATATGGAAATGCGCAAATACAGGGAGAAATGCAGATGCAAAATGTGCCAGTTCAGCAAATGCAAATGTCAAATCTGAAACGGGTACCAATGACATGTTCTCCAAGCCCAGATGGTCCCGCCAAATATGGGAAACCCTAAATCTAATTTAAATTAGTTGTCCACAGCAAATTTGAATTCTTTTCAGAACCAAAATCAGAACCCGTTTCAACGGTCTGCTGTATTTGAAAGTGACAGTTTTAGCCCCAACCTTTCTGGTGTTACCAGAAGCACTGTAGGCCTGCTAGGAAAACAATTGTGGTGCAAATTAAACTGCACAATTTACTGTAGACAGGATGATGTTGAATATCAGACTCCTGATGAGGATGTACAGTTTGAAATGGCCCAACAAGAGACAGCTGTAGGACTGGTTTCAGAAATGACAGTTGAAAAATTACCCTCTGATTTGATAGAAACAGTGAACCCAGAAGTATGTGAGTTCATAGAGAAAGATATCTGATTAATAAAAAATAAAGTGCAGAACCAGTCTCAGTCAAATTAAAATTAGATGCTACGTATTCAGCAACACCATCATACAATTAAAAACGAGAGTTGCAGGAATTTCACCCGTAATTGAAGATAATCTGAGCGAGGGACTTTTGGAGGAATTGATTGGAAGTTCATGTAACTCTCTGATCACAGGTTTACAGAAACCCAATGTGAAGTGCAGAATAGAGCAGGAGATAAGCAGCATAATTGTTCATTGTTGTCCTATGGTTCGTAATCCAGCCAACATACCTTTTCAAATTGCATGTACTGGAGAATGGGTTACTGCTATTGATTTTTGTCAGGTTTATATCACAGTGCCATTACATGAGGATAGTCAGGAGTACTGCCAAAAAGAAGATCTGGGACATGTAATTGAAAAAGGAGTTAGAAAGGTGTCACCAGAGCGAGTGGAAGCAATTCACCAGATGTATCCACCTCGAACTCAGAGAGATTCATGATGCTTCTGGGAATGGTTGGCTACTGTAGACTGTTGACACCAAACCTTTCCCTACAGGCTAAGCCTTTACTTAGGTTGACACACAAGGATGAGTCTGATCCGCTTCCATTGGACAACAATTGCACAAAAACATTCCTAGAGTCAAAAAAGAAAGTGTATCGTGCCCAGGCACTCGGGATGCAAGTTAATTTGAAAGAATATACACCAATTTGCAGTGAGAGGGAGGGCTGCGCTCTCTCAGTGCCCGTTCCAAAACATGAAGATGTTCAAAAGTCTGATGTGATTCCCAACAACTCTTGACCATATCATCAGAGAAATGCCCAGCTGCCTTTAATTAGTAGCTGGGGTTGATGTCACTCACAAAAAGAGAGAGAATATAATGATGGAATGTCCAGTAACTGAAATGGTCCCTTACTTTGTGGAGTTGCTACTGAAAAATCTTGTGATCAAAGCATGTCTAAATTCAAATGTATTGAGTCTACTGTTGGTAAAGGAAAATGTTTGTGATGAAGCTGAACATGAATGCCTAGGTGTCATGGATCTATGCATGAAGCCAAGGTTAGACACTAATGATGAACCCCTGATTCAGCCCGATCATGTCCATTTTGTAGATGGCCAATGTTTAAGAGGTAACAATGGCACATTAGGAGCAGCATATGCTGTGTGCATCATGAATTATGTTGCCGAAGCTGCATGGCTGCAAGAAGTTACCTCAGCACAAAATACAAAATTGAATGCCCTTACCATAGCATGCAGTCTAACTGCTGAAATGGGATTCACTATTGTCATGGGAGAGAGAGATGCTAATTCAGTTGCACAATATTGTGTCCTGCTAGTGCTAGCCTACACACTTGAGGGAAATTTCACATGTGAATCTGAGAAGGACGCTGTCTATTCAATGTTGATGTCAAAAGCGTACACTTGGGAAGAGTTAAAAGGGGTACAAGAAAATGTTGCAGGGGCAGAACAACAAGGTTTGATCACAACAGATGGACATACACACTTAGAGAAGGATTCAATGAAACATCTCTTTAGAAAGAATAGATCCCACCAAAAGTTTAGGAAGCTTGCAGATGAAGGGTGTCATCGAGATGTGGCATGTCAACAAAAGAATGCAGGGAAAAGGACACACGCTACATTGAGTCAGAGAGAACAGAAGGTCCCTTCAATAAAATACAAAAGATAATCGAAATGTCTCATTCCTACACAACCAGAAGAAATGACAACCACATGGAAGCAAATGTGTTATTGCAAAACTTGATCTCCAGGTATACATTGTCAGTTTCTCTGAAATCAGATCAAAAGACCCACTCTATCAATGAGGTCCCGAAAATGTTGTGTGCAGAACTACAGAATGAACAAGGATTGCACTGTAGTTATCGACCTGAAGTTTCAAGCATTTTTGAGCAAGAAAAAGTCTTGCTTTGCAATAGTCTGTCTCAACATCACAAATGGCTTGATGCTGTTCCTGTAAAAGCACCTGTGAAAATCACAGATGAGAAGATAAGTCATTGCTGCGAAGGATTTGCTGATGTGGTGCATACAGTTCCTCACCAAGTTGCAGCTGCTACACGAGATCTGCATAGTGAACAGTGCGAAAACCTTGATCTGAGAGATGTTGTGATCAAGAACCACGCTCTGAAGACTTGGTTGAAACCAAGATGGAAAGGCTTGTTCCAAGTGATCCTGGTCACAACGGCTGCTGTGAAGTGTGGTGGCCATTCCGAACTGGGTGCATGCCTTCCATGCTCGTAGGGTCCAGTGTTCCCTTGACGAAATGGCTCCTCTTCCAGAAGAGACGCCAGCAGTGGTCGAAAGGCAACGGGAGAGAGTCAGTCAAGCTGTAAGGGAACAGACAGAGTCTGAAGAAGCACTAGAGCAAACTGAGGTGGGACTAGAAAAGCAAGAAGTGAAAAACGGCTCAGATGAAACGGGTATCGAAGTGGTGAATGAGTCAGGTCCAGCCTCTGATGAAGGAACTAGTGCTGTGGGCCCACACGCGGAGGTGAAAGAAAGCTTGCTAAAGGGGTATCCGAAAAGTCTGCAGTTGTCCCCTGAAAATACATTTGCACCCATAGCCGAAACATCTGAACCAGGACAAAGTGAAGACTAAGGTGGAAGGCTTGGGTTGAGGAAGCCCAAAAGATCGATTGTGCTCTGTCATCGGTATTCAGCACCTGAGTGGCCGTATTGCATGGACGAAGGACAGAACGTCAAATTGGATGAACTACGTCATGCAGGAATTGAACTGGATGAGCCACCCTGATTTCAAGCTGGAGACAAAAAGAACTGAGGAGAGCTGAAACAATGACTGAGCACTATCAAAAGCTAAAGAGAAAACAATAATTGGAAAAACAAAAACAAAAAACTTTTTGTTAGACCTTCATTATTTTAGTTATTATTTTATAGAAGACTAACCAAGGTCTGAGAAAAAGCTACAAGAGCTAGGGATAACATTTTTAGAAGAACACCGAGTAGGTTTAAGGATTGTCTATTTAGAAATCTGAACTGCTGAAAATTAACCGCTCTAAGAAGCTACTTACAGAGCTCTGCACTGAACTTTTGAGCCAGGCTATATATGATCTGATTGCAGCCAAAACTTGTGTTGCCTTAGGCATAGATGTAAAATTGTTATGAGCTCAATTTTTGTAATAACTCCGATTACTGATCATACTAGTTTTAGTAGGGTTCTTTTACACACCTGATAGAACTTAGGCCTACTAATGAAATTACCACACCAAAGATGAGTAGCAATATTTTAGTTAGAGAAAAATATATATTGATTCAACTAAAGATAAGAGTTTTTTAAATGATTTCACATGCGAAATGAACTTGGTGTGCTGATTTACAAATCCTCAGAGGTATGATGATTTACAAATCCTCAGAGGTGTGATGATTTAAATCCTCAGAGGGAGGACTGAAAGAGCACAAACATTTCCTATGAAATTTAGGATCACTAATGGCAAACCTGCCTAGATCTTCAGAAATGAAACTGCTTTTAATAAGTGACACGCAGACATTTGGTGCTGCAAGGCTTTGATATTTATAGGCTTTAGTCAGATGCTTTCCACATAGCAACCCATGCAAAACATTTCACAATGAATTCATAGCTTGATTTTAATATGGCTAGTTTAGATTTTGTTCTCACTATAGAATGTGATTTTAATTTGTAAAAATGTTATATGTGTGCATTAGTAGAATATAACTTGTATTAGAATTAACACAATATTTTAAAATGTAGAAACAGAAACAGCTCATTATTTAGCTCTTGCTCTGAAAGCTTCAGTTGACCTCGGAGATAAACAAAGGAATTTTTCTCTCTCGTGTGAAAGAAGAACGCTTGGCATAATTTACAGCATGTAACCTCAGAGCCTTATCTATTTAGTTGCTGGAAAAGTTTAAACAAAGCCTCATTTCATTCTTTGTTCTAGCGAGAATAGAAAACACACGTATTTTAAAAGTGCATTACCATGTTATGTTCAATGTTTCTTGCTTAATTAATAAGTTCTTTTGCAGCTAATGTTATGTGTTTAGTTAAGAATAAAATAGTTAGGAGATGAAGTTATATTAAATAAGATGCAGAATATGTCGTGGGAAGGATTTTGCCTGCCTGCCTGACGTGCGCAGACAGCAGAGGGGTGGAGGTGTTCTTTAGGAGAATGCTGGATTCCAGTTGGATGCAGAACCAAAATCACGCCACATGCTTTGGAACATTATTTTTGATATAAAAGCATTCCTAATTTAGGAGTTTCAGAACCTTGCAGAGACCTTTGCAAGAGGCAGACTCAGACAGATTTAGAGATGGGAGGCTGCAGAGGAGTTTCAGACTGCGATGCAGAACTGAACGGAGCAGAGGTGATTTGCAGATGCAGGGAAGGAGAGGGCAGACTTTGATGGAGAGCAGAACAGAGGCAGATGAAGGCAGATTAGATGCAGGTTTTGTTCCAATCTGACTTTTATTAAAATCCCCAAGCTTTATACTTTGACTAACTGGCTTTGCCAAGGCTTATGTGCTCTATGCTTTATTTCTCTTAATGGGAGATTCTGCAATTATTATTGATTTAGCTTCATGCTAATCGAACTCTTGCTTTAATTTTTCATGAGTTCTGACTGACATCATTTGTACCTCACTTTCTTAGAATAGAGATTCCTTCCTTTATGGAACGCGCTGTATGTAAATTTATGATATGCTCTGTACTAACTTTATTTTTCTAAGATCAATTCTGTAACCTGATTGATATCTGACTAATGAATGAAGAGTCAGAGAATCTTAAGTTTTGATTGGAAAATAAATCCCATTAAAACTACTCACAACTCTCTATTTACTAAAAATGTTTGTTTGCATTTGATTTGCCAATGTTTATACAGGAGTTATTTTGGCCAAAACATGGTGACCAAGATCCATCACCTTCTGCGGAAACAAAGGTAACGGTACTTAAAGGTAATGGTGCCGAATCTTCTAACTTTCCAAAGAGAGATTACCCTGAGATTTCCGTGTTAATCCCTCAGAAGACACCTATTCCGCACATAGGTCTGAGAACATCAAGATCTATGAATAAATTACACTGCAGGACCAGTTTCAGAATTCTTATACTGCCCCCCCCCCCAAGTCTGTTATCCTGAGTATCAGCTTAGGTTACACCCTCGGGTCTGATTGGTTTCTTTACTCCTACAGAACTCTAGGGGTTCAGAGACTCAGTTGGAAAAGAAATGAAAACATTCTCAACACTGGAAGAGAGACCACAGGACCTTACTCAGTGCATTTTGTGTTCTCCAGATATTCTGTACCAATAGTTATGGCTGTGGTGCCCCCTCCTCAGTGCTACCTTCTGTATCCATTTTTATTAGCACAGCAGCAGTTGTTTCACCCAGTCTGGTCGGCTATTCAAACCTTTCCTTCCAAGCTCCTAGCTTTCCCTTCCAGGAGCGCAACTCAATTTATTAAAGTGGGAGGAACAGGTTTAGGGGGATATCCATCCCTTTAAAATTCCCCGAATACAGTATATCGGTGAAGAGTTTTCAGCTCTACCCTAGAGCTTATTTGGCCAAAGAAGACAGCACTCTATTTTTTGTTCTTGCCTTGTTTCTGTGCTGCTGCCCATTCCCTACACCTGAAATTCGCTTTGCCCAACTAGCATCCTTTAGTAACTGATTTTTTAATGACCAGAGACATGAGGCCCTGTCTAGAAGTCCCCTTCTCCTTGAACCCTATGGTCACAGATTTACATTCCTGCTAGTCATGTTGTAAGCAGCGGTCTTCAACTTTGTGCTCAGGCGTCACCCTCACAGTCCACCCTTTTGGGCTGAAGCTGTGCCAAGTTGTTTAGATCCTCTTTCTCTTCACCCCCACTTGGACTCCTCAAACACTATAGGTTAGCCATGTTGTGGATCACCAACAAGTCCTCAACTGGTGCACATCTTTCTCATGATGTAGGAGGCTGGCTTAGTATATGGTGCACACTTATTTGAGTGAAGCACCCTGCACTAATCCAGGCAACCCTTGTGGTGATTTTAGTGGTCTTAGACAACCATAGAAAGCTCTCCAAGTGGTAGCTGTGGAGACCACCCATCACGCTTAGTCCAGAAAGAGTGTAAAGCAGCTTGTTCTACCAGTACTAATCATATAGTGTAGGTTAAGTAAAAAAGAACCACACAGTGTAGTTCTAAAAATATGTATTTATTATAAACACTCACTAATACATTGCAATATCTCCTCCCCGGAGATATAATCACAATACACGCAATACTTCAGTAACAGAACACGTAAGTAGCACAAATACACAGTGGTCTCCAGGGGGAGACCAAGCCATATACTAATAAAATGGAATGCGAACCATGACCTAAGTCGAGGCTAGACCCAGAAGATGTAGAAGAACTGGGGACCCAAGGAACCACCCAAGGTAAGTACCTAGGAACCCCACGGAGGTCGTGTACATAGTGGAATCACGAATGCATGCTCAATACAAGTCAATGGATAAGTCGCGGTTGCAGTTTTCATGAAGGACCCTTCCCAGAGGACCCTGAAGAAACCCTGTGGAAGATTGAAGGTTTTAGAGTCACCCCACCCGTGAACCATGATACCTACACCAGGGAAGTCAGGTGAATAGGTGCGAATTGACGTCGGAAACCGCCGTAGACCACAATGGAGGACTTCATTAAAGATGCTGCTGGCGAAGAAGGTGAAAGAGTCCGGTGGAATCCAAGGGTGGATTCAGGAAGAGAGGTAACTACAAGTAGAGGAGACAGAGTCTATGCCACTCAGGAGTGACCAGGAGGCCCGGAAGACGAATGCCCACCAATGTCGGAAGATGCAGGAGAGTGGACGGTGACCTTGGCGCTGCAGCTGTGCGGACCAGATGACGCTGTGGAAGACCAGGAGCCGTTAACGAGCTGTCCCACATTGGATGTCAAGAGCCAGGGGGTCAGTGTCCGGCGGAAGCACCAACAAGCCTTGGAAGTGGTAACAAATGTGGCAGACTAAAAAGGTGCAATGTCGGGACCAGCAAGGTCCAAGGGACTCACCACAAGCAGGTAAGTCAGAGTAGGCCCCAAGCAAACAGGGGAGTCCACTGGAGCCAAAGAAGACCTCAAGAGGACCCACAGGCCGGAGGCACAGGAGTCACATTAGGACCTAAAGCAGCTCACCAATGATGACAGGCCCACAGTGCAGAGGATGAGGTGAGGACAAAGATCTTGGTAGCAAGAGATGCTGGAGGCTGGAGCTTCTTGGAGCCCGAAGACCTCTGGAAAACAGAGTCAACAAGTCTTGGCAACTGCAAGTCGATGTGGTGCACAGGGGTACTGCTCCAGCAGTTCCGACGAGGGATACTGGCTTTAAACTTGCTGTGAAGACAGTGCAGGGCTCGAGGGAGTTGCAGAACCACCACCTGTGTTGCTGAATCTTTCAGAGTCAGTGGGAGCTCTGGAACAACAGACCAGTCCGCTTCGTTGCAGTGCCTGCAGATGCAGGGGAGTGGCTCCTTCACTCCAAGGGAGATTCCTTTGGGTGTCTTGGATGCCCACAGGCCTGGAGAAGAACCTGTATGGAGCACAGGCCCAAATGACGTAAAAGACTGGCAGGACAACGAGACCAGGAGCTGCAGGAGTCTTCCAGATGCAGTTTAAGTCCCAAGTGCCCAGACAGTTGAAGATGAAGTAGTTTTGGATCGGACTCTTGTCCCTCGACTAATCTAAAGACCCACCAACAGATAGGCCCTTAAGTTCCCTAAAGAAAGGGTTGGGATGATTCAGGGGTCCCTCCCAGAGGAAGGGCCGGACAGTGGGGAGGATACTCCCATGTCCTTTGTCCAGTTTTGCACCAGAACGGGAGCCAATGGCTCCCTGAACTGGTTCCAACTGGAGTATGCAAGGAGGGCACCAAATGTGCCCCTCAAAGCAGTCTAGTGGTGCTGGCAAGCGCCCCCACCCTGGCCCAACACACCAAGTCCTGTCTGGGAGGTGGTCACACCTCCCTGTGACAGGAAACATATTGTCCTACCTTCCCCTGCTTGAGCTTGGCTTAGTAGCAGGAGGGCAGAATCGTGTCTCTGGTCGGCAGCAGCCATAGCTTGCTGTCCGGGTCTGGAAGACTGGTACTTGGAGCACGGAGGACTTCACGGAGGAGCCCTACAGTGCATGGAATCTGGAGTATGATTCCAACATGTTTGATACCAAACATGCCAGGGTTTGTTACAGCCAGTTTAGAGTTGGCCATCGCGTAATGACGCATGACCACCCTATGTATCATAATGGCTGATGCACCAACGACTGGAGAATGGACTCCGGGAATTGTAGGGATGTCCTGCTCATGCAGGGGCACCCTCACACTTGTAACCAAGCACCCAACCTTCAGGATTGAAAGGCCTGCCTTAGGGTTGACTTATAGGTTTTAAGTGTAGTGACCTCAGATACAAGAAAACTTATATCTGTCGTAAGTGGTGCTAGCACCAGCTTACACAGGCTGCAACGGCAGGCCTGTAGTCACAAATTTAATGGTCTCCCATGGGTGGCATAATACATGCTTTAGCCCATGGGGGAGACCTGGGGAGCCTATGACCTGGGTACCTCAGTACCATATACTAGGGACTTACAAGGGTACACCAGTAGCCAATCTGGGGGTTACCCAAGTACTCACCATGGTCCAATTTAGGGAAGAAACAGACTTTGGTCCTGATTAGCAAGATCCCAGTCAGACTAGTCAGAAAAACGATGACACCAGCAAAAAGTGGGGGTAACCATGAAAGCAGATCCTACTACTTTCATACACATGAACCCTCCAGTACTCGCAAATAAATAACAGTGCGAGTAATCTGGTCTCTTCCTGGAGTAGTGTAAGGGAAATTTAATGATGCCTGGGAAAATTAGACACTTTCTGCAGTTGCGGTCAGTCAGTTTCTTGAAAAGTTCTAAAACATTTAGTAACTAAATTAACAGCACCATTTCTACTGTAGCCCTGGGAGGTACTCAAGGAAAACAACATCTCCCTGCTCCTCCTGATCCTGTACATTAAGGAACAATATTTGCTCCTTTTCGTAACACGTTTAGGTCTGGTTGTCCGTTTCAGATCTTGGTGCACCAGCACCATCCACTATGTAGACATACATGCCTAAATCTAAGAATATTTTCAAAGAAGTATGAATAGAGCTAGTGCGGATTACTACAGATGCTAATTTGTGATATTTGAGGATGTGAAAAAGTATAACAAAGGTACGTGTCCTGAGCCACCACTGGTCCATTGATACACAGGATAAGTTATTCTCTAAATAGGCACCCAGCAGTACCCCAACTTTTGGGTTCTCTCAACATAGGAATCAGTATCAGGTTTACATAAAAAATCTAATTTGCAAACAATAACAGACAAAAGTGCACCAAGACTGCAGAGCAACCATTTAAATAAAAATTCAATTTCTCAAACTTAAGACCACAACTCTTATCCCGTTCCGTGCGTCGGACGGCTGGGAGCCATCCAACGTCACGGTGGGCGTGTGCGTCGGACGGCTTCCGGCCGTCCTAGCACCCACCCACGGGGGAAGTGCTGGCGCTCCCCCCGTGGGCCGCCCTTTAAGGTGCCCCCACCGGGGAAGGCAGGGGAAGCCCTTCCCCTGCCTCCCCCCGGATCCCCCTCCACGTCATCTAATGACGTCAGCGCGCGAGGCGCGCCTACGTCATTAGATGATTCCCAACGCGCTGGAAGCCATTTGATTCCAGCGCGTCGGGAAGAGAGGAGGTGAGTTTCTCCTCGGGGGAGGGGGGTATTTAAACAAAAGAGGCATCGGGTGAAAGGAAAGGGTTTTCCTTTCCCCTGATGCCTCTTTTGTGCATTCCTGCTGCGCGATCGTGCAGCAGGAATGCCCACTAGACACCAGGGAATCTTTTTTTTTTTTATTTGAAATTGAATTTACTGTTTGGGGGGAGCGGCCCCTTAGGCAAGGGTCGCTTCCCTTTTGGGGGCAATGTTTTTTGGCTTTGTCTGCCACCCTGGGGGGCAGATTTTGCCGTTTTTTTTTTAAGTGGCCCACAGGACCACCAGGGAATAATTTGTGGGGAGTGGCCCCTTGGGCAAGGGTCGCTCCCCTTTGGGAAGCATTAATTTGGCCGTTTCTGCCCCCGAGGGGCAGATTGGCTGATTTCTTTTTTGTATGGCCACTAGGCCACCAGGGTTTTTATTTTTATGTTGGGGAGTGGCCCCTTGGACAAGGGTCGCTCCCCTTTATGGGAGGATGATTGTGGCCATTTCTGCCCTCTTTGGGTGGCAGATTAGCAGTAAGTTTTTAGGCCCATCTGCCCCCAAGGGGGGCAGAAGCCACTAGACACCAGGGGTTTTTAAATTTTTGTGTTGGGGAGTGGCCTCAAGGGCAAGGGTTGCTCCGCTTTTACAGGGGTGAATATTTTATTTATACTCTTAGGCCCACCTACCCCTTAGCTTGGCTGGTGGATTGTGTGTGGACTGGTGCATTCTTTGCATATGTGATTGTAATGTTTTTTTCTCCTTTTTATTCCAGTGTAAAGCTTTTGATTCCTGTTTGCGGTTTCGGCAGTGGTTGTTCTGCAGTTTTGCGTAGTTGCTTTTTTTGGTAAGAAAAATTTTTTTGTTGTATTTACTCCAAATGAGTATTATTGTCATGTATGAATGAATTTTTTTGTAAGTGGTGTCATAATGGCTGCATATTTAGTTAGTGTTTTGAGCATGAAATTCTTTGTGATGTGTTTTGCATTGTCTTATGTGTAATTTTCTTTTCTTTTTCTTTTTTAGTGGGATATTGTTGATCCTTACTGTGTCTGTGCAGAGTATGTGGGGGTGAGTCTAGCTGCTTCTGGCAAGTGAGCGGTATAGTTTTGGAGTATATAGGTCTTTGTGATAAAGACGCATTTTGTTTATTACTTATTTTACAAAGTGTTTGTTGTTGTTGACTTGTTTGACAAGTTACCTTTATTAGTAAGGATTATGGCTAGCCGTAGAATTACTGCTCAGCAGGTGGTTGGTATGCTTTTTGAATCTTCATCGGAGCAGGATTATGAGGGAGAGGAGGGAGTGCAAGATTCTGGCAGTGAGTTTTCTGTCCACGAGGAATCATCTGATGATGAAGCTACTCTCAGTGCGGATGAAGTGCCTGTTTTAGAGCAGGACACTGATGTGCCGATGGTGCAGCAAGAGACATCGGTATTGCAGCCTGATGCTGCAAGGCTTCCAACTGGAAGTGCTGGACTCTGGGTTGATCCAAACATGGTGCAGCCGGTGTTGCCTGCCTTTAGTGGGGATGCAGGGTGTAGAGTGGATTGTGAAAATTGTTTGCCTATACATTTTTTTCAGTTGTTTATGGATGATGTATTTTTGGCTGAGATTGTTGAGCTGACTAATTTGTAAGCTGAACAGTTTTTGAGGGACAACAGTGCCAGACTTTGGACCCGCGCTCTAGAGCTACCCGGTGGACTCCAACAAATCTGGATGAGATGAAGAAGTTTTTGGGTTTGACTTTTTTGATGGGCTTGATAAGGAAGCCGTCCATGGCTTCATATTGGTCTACCAGTCCCTTGATGGCAACGGCCATATTTCCTGCAATTATGAGTCGTGATCGGTATTTACTTTTGCTTCGGATGCTGCATTTTGTTGATAATGCTTTGGCGTTGCCACGAGATCACCCTGACTGTGACCGTCTTTTTAAGATTCGGCCTGTTCTTGATCACTTTGTAGATCGATTTCAGAGATCTATACTCCAGGGAAAGAAATAGCTGTTGATGAGTCTTTGGTCCTGTTCAAGGGCCTTTTGGTTTTTAGGCAGTACATTCCTAGCAAGAGGGCAGGTTATGGAATTAAGATGTATAAGTTGTCTGAGAGTAGGTCAGGATATGTCTATAATTTCCGGGTGTACACTGGTAGGGATTCCACTATTGACCCCCCTGGTTGTCCGTCCACTTTTGGAGTTTCAGAGAAAATTGTGTGGGATCTTGCTAGAGGACTGTTTAACAGAGGCCACCATTTGTACCTTGATAACTTCTACACTGCTGTGCAATTGTTTAAGGAATTGTTCAAAGTGGACACTTTTGCTTGTGGCACAATCCGCTCTAACCGTAAAGGTTACCCAAAAGAGCTTGTTTGCAAAAAGCTTCAGAGGGGACAGTGCAGTGCCTTGCTTAGTGAGGAACTGCTAGCTGTGAAATTTGTGGACAGGAGGTATGTGTACATGCCGACTACCATTCATGATGAGAGTACTTCACCTGTGACTGTTTGGGGTCAGGTTGCTGAAGTGCGCAAACCTGTGTGCATTGTAGACTACAATAAGCACATGGGTGGTGTCGATAGAGTAGATCAGAGGTTGGAACCTTACACTGCTGTTCGTAAGGCTTACATTTGGTATAAGAAGTTGGCCATCCATCTCTTCAATTTAGCAACTTTCAATGCTTTTGTTGTGTTCAAGGAGTGTTCTCCTGCGTCAAAGATGACTTTTGTTCAGTTTCAAGAGTCTTTGATAGGCCGCCTTGTTGTTGTGGAACAGGCAAGTGTTCCTAGAGTTGGAGTGGTGGAGGATGTGGCTAGATTGAAAGATCCCCACTTTCCTGATTTAATTCCTCCCACTCCCCAAAAACACAATCCCTGTAAGAGATGTAGAGTCTGCTTGCGAAGAGGTATGCGGAAGGAGACTCGTATGCACTGTGCCGATTGTCCTAATCCTGGGCTGTGTGTGCACACATGTTTCAGATTGTATCACACTCAAAAGAGTTTTTGGGAGCAACCGTGAGTTTAATAGTGTACTGCCTGGTCTGTATGGTTTTATAGTTGTAGTTCAGTTTCACATTTGGCAATAGAATGATGTCTTTAGTTACTGCTGTTGTTTTTGTAGTTATAGTTTTGTATCTAGTTGCAATTGGTTTGTGTTTTCTTTCTTGTAAAAAGAAATGTAATAACGATGTGTGTGGACTGGCGCTTGGCTGGCGGTGTGCGTGGACTGGCGCTTGGCTGGCGGTGTGCGTGGACTGGCGCTTGGCTGGCGGTGTGCGTGGACTGGCGCTTGGCTGGCATTGTGCGTGGGCTGGCGCTTGGCTGGCAGTGTGCGTGGGCTGGCGCTTGGCTGGCAGTGTGCGTGGGCTGGCGCTTGGCTGGCAGTGTGCGTGGGCTGGCAGTGTGGGTGGGCTGGCGCTTGGCTGGCAGTGTGGGTGGGATGGTGCTTGGCTGGCGGTGTTCGTGGGCTGGCATTTGGCTGGCAGTGTGTGAGTAGTGACTTGCTGCTGGTCATTACACACTCTGCTAGTCAAACGCCACTGCAGACACTGTCAACCACCAGCCAGTGTGATTGCCGAGTCAGTCATGTGGGCGTATGAAAGTGATGGGCCCTTGAATGGCGCGGTCTGTTGATGTGAATGTTGTAATGTGCTGGGCCCACGGCTGGCGGTGTAAATGGTCTTGTGTGTCACGTATGAAAGGTGTGTGAATGGCCTGTAAAGAGGTTGGTGCCTTGCCGTGGCTTTACAGCTCACGAGCTGAGAGTCATTGGTTCTGGTTTTTAACCTTTTAATTATTAACGGTGCATTTCGTTTATGTGAAATCTCTTGTTAATAAAATATACATTCTGAACCTTTCACTCACCCTCGTGCCAAATCCAACCAGCATGTGTGTGTACTTGAGGAACAGGTGGATAGGCAGTCATATTTGTCTCATTTGTCTTTCTGTGCTAAGGTGTAGTCTGTCTCTAGGGAAAATTTACCCACTTTACATATTTCTGTAAAGTAAAAAAAAATGGGGAGTGCTGGGTGGTGTGCCTCTAATGGATCCCAACATGTTTTTTACTCACGCCATGCAAACCTCAAAATGTGACTATAGTCACTCATTTTCCTTGCATTACTGTGTCATAATATTCTGTTGTCAGAAAAACCACAATTTTCCTACCACCCTGCATTCCCCCCGGTCTCCCGATAAAATTGGTACCTCACTCGCGTGGGTGGGTCAAGTACCCGCGACAGGCAAGGGCCCAAAACCTATTGAGCCGACATTAAAATTACCTATCGCAAAACAACCTGGTTTTGCAAGGGGGGGCCCATGAGTTTTTGGCCCCAGGCTCAGTGGCCATCTAGGGATACCTACCAAACCCACACATTTCTGAAAACTAGACACCCGGGGGAGTTCAGCGAGGTATGGCTTGCGTGGGTCCCCCAACATCCCCCAACATTTTCCTACCCAGAATCCCCTGCAAACCTCAAATTTTGCTAAAAAAAAAAATCACTTTTTTCTCAAATTTCTGTGTGGGAAAGTTCTGGAATCTGCATGGATCCACAAATTTCCACCCACCCAGCTTTCCCCCAGGTCTCCCGATAAAAATGGTACCTCACTTGTGTGGGTAGGCATAGTGGCTGCAACAGGAAATGTCCCAAATCGTACTGTGGAGACTTCAAAATTACCTATAACAAAACTACCTGGTTTGGGGGGGCACCTGGGATTTTGGCCCCGGGCTCGCCGCCATCTAGGGAAACCTACCAAACCCACACATTTCTGAAAACTAGACACCCTGGGGAATCCAATGAGGTATGGCTTGCGTGGATCCCCCAACGTTTCCCTACCCAGAATGCCCTACAAACCTCAAATGTAGCTGAAAAAACCCACATTTTCCACATATTTTTGGGTGGAATCACCGTGCCGGCACAAATGTCCTACCCCACAGCGTTCTCCTTAGTGTCCCAAGTAAAATGATACCTCACTTGCGTGGGTGTCCAATGCAGAATTGGCTAAAAACGTATTTTAAAACAAATATAGCGCTTAGAATTCTCGGTGATATACCCTTAAATCCCTATGTTTTGGGCTCTTCCCAGTAACAGGCCCTTGCCCGACCCACACAAGTGGGGTAGGACATTTGTGCCGGCACGGTGATTCCACCCAAAAATGTGTGGAAAATGTGGTTTTTTCCAGCTAAATTTGAGGTTTGCAGGGGATTCTGGGTAGGGAAACGTTGGGGGATCCATGCAAGCCATACCTCATTGGACTCCCCAGGGTGTTTAGTTTTCAGAAATGTGTGGGTTTGGTAGGTTTCCCTAGATGGCGGCGAGCCCGGGGCCAAAACCCCAGGTGCCCCCGCCCCCAAAACCAGGTAGTTCTGTTATAGGTAATTTTGAAGTCTCCACAGTACGATTTGGGCCATTTCCTGTTGCAGCCACTATGCCTACCCACACAAGTGAGGTACCTTTTTTATCAGGAGACCTGGGGGAACACTGGGTGGGAGGAAATTTGTGGATCCACGCAGATTCCATAACTTTCCCACACAGAAATGTGAGAACAAAGTGATTTTTTCAGCTAAATGAGGTTTGCAGGGGATTCTGGGTAGGAAAATGTTGGGGGACCCACGCAAGCCATACCTCGCTGGACTCCCCCAGGTGCCTAGTTTTCAGAAATGTGTGGGTTTGGTAGGTTTCCCTAGATGGCCGCCGAGCCCGGGGCCAAAAACTCATGGGACCCCCCTTGCAAAACCAGGTTGTTTTGCGATAGGTAATTTTGATGTCGCCTCAATAGGTTTTGGGCCCTTGCCTGTCGCGGGTACTTAACCCACCCACGCGAGTGAGGTACCATTTTTATCGGGAGACTTGGGGAAACGCTGGGTGGGAGGAAATTTGGGGATCCACGCAGATTTCAGAACTTTCCACCACAAAAATGTGAGGAAAATGTGTTTTTTTTACAAATGTTTAGATTTGCAAGGGATTCTGGGTAACAGAACCAGGTGAGAGCCAGTCAAGTAACCCCATCCTGGATTCCCCGGGGTGTCTAGTTTTCAAAAATGTATAGGTTTGCTAGGTTTCCCTAGGTGCCGGAAGAGCTAGGGTTCAAAATCTACAGCTAGGCACTTTGCAAAAATAGGTTCAGTTTTCACTGTGAAAATATGATGTGTCCACGTTGCGTTTTGGGCCGTTTCCTGTCGCGGGCACTAGGCCTACCCACAGGGCCGGACTGGGAACTAAAACCGGCCCTGACAAAGTGCTCGGCCGGCCCCCCCGGGGGGTTGGGGGAGCGACCGAGCTCTTTGCCACGGCCGGTTTTCGGCCGATTTTGTTACAGGGCCGATTTTGCAGCTTTGCTGCAAAAACGGCCCTGTAACAAAAACGGCCCTCAGGGGCCCAAAACCGGCCCCCACCCGTGCGGCGCACCGGGGGATTGCCCGGTGCCCGCTACGGCCAGTCCGGCCCTGCCTACCCACACAAGTGAGGTACCATTTTTATCAGGAGACTTAGGGTAACACAGAATTGTAAAGCAACTGTTATTACCTAGTGACTTTGGATGCATTTCTGCCTTACAAATGAAAGACAATGTGTAAAAAAGAAGTCATTTTGAAAAATGACCTATAATTCTCATGCTAGTATGGGTACTCACAATTTGGGAAATGTGCAAATAACTACTGTTTCTAAACTCTATATTTTGTTCCAATTTCAGAAATACATAAGTGTCTTTCATACCGATTTTTCCATGTATATATTTTCCCAAATTAATTGCTATATACCCGGTACATAATGAAAAACCATTGCAAGACGCTGCTCAGTTATTGGCTCTGGGTTCGTCGGGTTCTTGGTGAACCTACAAGTCCTATATATCCCCACAACCAGAAAGGTCCAGCGGATGTATCGGTATATTGCTTTCAAATAGCTGTCACAATTAGAAGAAGTTACAGGTGAAACAGTTGGCACAAATGGCTGTTTTTTTCAACTAATTTTCAATTTTTCCTATATTTAACTGTTAGTTTCTATAAAGAAACCTTGAAGGATCTACACAAATGACCCCTTGCTGAATTCAGAATTTTGTCTACTTTTCTAAAATGTATAGATTTCCAGGATCCATTATTGCTTTCATACCCATTTCTACCATTAACTGGAAGAAGGTTGAAAGCACCAAAAATAGGCTATATCCCAGTAAAATGCCAAAACTGTGTAAAAAATGTTGGTTTTCTGACAAAAGTCTGTCAGTCCCTAAAAGCTGGGAAAATGGTGATTTCAGCCCCACAAACCCTTTGTTGATACCATTTGCAGGGAAAAAAACAAGACGCTTTCATTTGCAGCACTTGTTTCCCATTTTAAAAAAACAAAAAAACATTTAGCTGTATTTTGGCTAATTTCTGGGTCTCCTCCAGGTGAATCCACAAACCCTGGGTACCTTTAGAATCCCCATGATGTTGGAAGAAAAGGACGCAAATTTGGCTTGGATACCATATGCGGTCAAAAGGTTACAGGGGCCTAAGCGCGAACTACCCCAAATAGCCAAAAAAAGGCTTAGCACAGGGGGGGGAAAAGGCCTAGCAGCGAAGGGTTTAAGATACAATTGTGTAACATGGATAAACTGTTCTATAGCTTACACTTTGCACAGTACAGAAACATATGAATGGAAATGACTTACAATGAGATCCTTTTCAATTTCTTCATACACCTGATCCAGAGCATCATCTCGGTTTACTGATACCACTGACGCTGCCTGATACTTCACATTCCATTTATCAAACTCCTCCTGGCTGATATCTTTGTAGCAAAGGCATAATGTACGTAATGTGTCACTTGCAAAAACCTAAAAGCCAAAATCAATTACATTCAGTCATGCTTAAGAATGGAAATTTAAAATTGGTATACATCATGCATATATAATAATAAAACACATTTCAACAGGTGAACACTGTAAAATAAACATTAGTTCTGTACCTTTTGTAACACTGGATGATGGATAGTGTGTGCTATTCATTTTTTAACTATCCAGGACAGCAGGAGAAGACGACAGCAAAACCTATAATTTTGTCTGCAAAGTTTTAATAACTTGCTCTGCTTTACATTTTGTGAAGTTTGTGAAGTGGTAAAAGCTTGGTCTGCAGACAAATGAATATAAAAAATAAAATACACACCAGAGTTCTATGACAAAAATATGAGTTTCACTGAGATTCCTGTCTGCAAAATTTACACATGAAGGTTTTTTTCCAAATACTTTATTTGAAAAGTTCCAGCCCACTCTATATTTTAAAGCATTAATAATAGTATGTTTTGCAGACAGCTGCACTGTGATGCATGCCCTAAAAAGTGTACCAAGAGTCCAAAATGTAAATCAACATTTACCAGGGATTCTAAATGGAACAACCTAAGTTGAAGCCAACAGTAAGTTTCAATGACACTGTGCAGTCATATGCAACACTCTTTGATATCTAGTTTCCAGACTTCAGAAATCAAATTAATCACAAAAAATGATGTTCTAGTTTCCTCAAAGACTTTAAAATGTTCTATGTGAATTGCTTTGGTGCTTTTTTAGGACAGACCTTATTTTTTCAGCAAGATCAGAAAGCACCATGCATGGTACAATAAATTAGATCATTCACGTAGCACTAATTATGTTACCCGTTTTTCATTATCTATTGCACATTTATGCTTTGTGATGGAATGTACGGTTTGGGTAAAACAATGTTAAGTATATTAGCTCTATCTCATGCCCATCAACCCTGAACACAGTGGGCCAATCTTCAAATGTCACTATTTATTAGAGAAAGATTCTCCATTTACACAATGCTCAAGGATGCCATCAACATACATTCCGCTTGTAATCTAGCCCCAACCCACAACAGATTTTGTAAATGGTGAAGATGAAAAAATGCCTTTATCACTTTCCTTTTACTTGTTTTTTTTAAAAAAAATTAGGTTTTCAAAAAACAGCAAAATCACCTTCCTTTTAAAAATAAGATCAATAAACCATGAGGTCATCGGAATATAAAAGTAACAGTGTTGCTGTCCTGCTATTGTTTTCATACATTCTTATGCACAAACTACAAGAGCCAGTTGAGTTCCAGAGTCCTTTGGCCACTCAATATCAGGAGCCCATTCAATGCATGAGATAGAGTCCACACTGGCTGGTGTCTAGCTTGATCTCGTTAGCCATGCTGTTACCGACAGCACCATAGGATGCTGTGGATCATTACCTGCTGCCCTGGCTGGAATCAGCAGCTCTTTCAAGACCAGGTGCATACAAAAGAATACTTTTCAGTGACTGGGGTGTGTTCAGAAACACCCACTGAAAATCCTATAAGAAGGAGCGGAGACATTTTTGATAATGTTACGACATCCCTCAGCAGCTGTGCAACTCCAGACCCGTTTTAAGTTGCCATCGGTCTTAATTTTCTATTCGATAAACTTTCTAACACCCAATATAAATGCTATCATGATGGATACCATTACAGCTCACCTTACCATCTGGTTTATGAACCCTCAATTATTCTCAAGCATGAAAAAGGCCCCTCGACAACATCAGGCACAGACATGGGAATATTTTTGTGGCGTGAATTGGGATATGTGAATCTTTTTAATGCAAGATTTGATGCTTTATAGATCTACTTCTCCATTACCCTTTTGTTTATCAGTTCTGAGTGTTTTGTTTTATAAATATTAATAAACATATGAAAAAGTAGAAAACACCCCTGGTTAATGTTCTTTCTCTTAAGCACAAAACATTTGGTAAAGTCATAGGACGTTAATCTTTAGTTTCCTTAAATTTAGCTCCAACAGTTTTTAAAGTCAAATTGGGGGAGACTGGGTCTTTAAACTTTTGAGGACCATGGAAGTTTGGTTCTCTCGATTATTGCTACTTAAGCAGGTTGTGGTAAGAACCTTCAACAGTAGACTTTTGGGCCTGCACAAAACCAGACCACATGCTTATAAATAAATCGGAAACACTGGTACATGGCTATTATTGGGAGCAAAAACATGAGCTCACCTACATCTTCAGTAGCATACAAAGTAGAGTTTTCACACGCTGTTGGCAGAATAACTCTGTAAAACTTGAACACGACAATGCATAAAGATCACGTGAAAAAAGTACCTGCTACATTGCACCACCGTTCTGATTGTTGGAGAAATCTACACAGACAAGTTTGTGTTTTTTCTTCTGACACCGCTTTGTTATTTTTGCTGCATCATATGCACATCAGTGTTTTATGTAGACATTACTTTGCTGTAGATACTACATACTTTAAACATTTCAGTTCCTCACATTGAATTAGGTTTGTTGCATTTTTTCTGGTATAGTTTTCCATATATGTCAACATTATTATCAAATACTACAGTATTAAAGCTATCAACAAAAACTCAGGTCAGAAACCTTATTGTTCCCACATGTTGCATTTGCGTCCATGGAAATGGTGATTTGAGCTGGCTCATCTTTAGACGGGTATTTTATGAGTTGGTTTTTCTAGCGTTTGTTTATGCGGTCTATAGCAATCTATGCATACAGTATATAAATATGTCCACTATTTATAGGTCATTGGGTCTTAACATGCTTGATGCTAAGTTTGTGTTTTATCGGGTAAAATTCAGCTGTTTGAACAGCTGTAGGCAGCACAAATAAAGGATTAAAGCTCATCTGTTTCAATATTATTTCTCCTATCAAGGAATAAGATGATTTTTTTCCTCATTAGATGACCGTATCTATGTTGCAGAACACCTATATAGAAATGGTTGAAATCAGTAAAGGACAACTCTAATTACATTGTGCAGTACCACTTTATATAATCAGTGTATTGCTTAATAGACTGATACATACACACAAAGGAAAAAAAGAGAACGGTCATTGCAACCAATCACAGTATTTGTTTTGTGCGAATGCATAGTAAGGGGTGCGTTCACCCTCAGTTCAATGCCCATTTAATACTAAAGTAAACTAAAGCATTCATAAAGTGCAGAAAACAGGAATGGTTTATTGATGTTTAAACAAGATGAACTGTCATCCAGCTCAATTGATACAGAATATCAAATTATTTGATGACTCTTGCTCCAAAATCATAAACTGCGACGACTACAACAATTACTGGAACTATTAACATAGAAAAAAAAAACTTCTATTTATTTCAAATATCGTATTTGTATGGTACACGTCAAGTTTAAAACGTGGGTTCCCTCTTTCTGGCTCTTCGCTTGTCATTGAGTGGAGTCAAAATGTTCTGTGCATATTGAATTTAGTTGTGTTCACGATGTTATAAATGAATCATACTGGATAATGGCTGTTTGCTATAACAGACTGATGTATTGTTTAAGAACAGCTGTGCCCAATTCGTGTAGGCGATGGGCACTTGCACTCATTTTTGGGGACCTGGACTTCATTTACATCGCCAGACTGAGACAGAAAAAAGACAAAGGCAGAGAAGGAATGAAGAATACAGAAATAGAATGTCCCAAAATATTCAGAAGGTGATGAAATAACCAAATGGTTTACAGCCTTTGAGAGGACTTGTCAACTGAGGGAACACAGTAATAAGTACTGGGGTTCTCTGTTCTGGGAGGTGTTCTCAGGGAAGTGTAGGGATAGGCTCCTGACACTGAATGAGGCAGATGGTGGGTCTTATGATAACTTGATTGAGGGCTTTGGACTCACCACTGAGGAATACAGGATCAGATTCAGGGAGACTAGAAAAACCCAGAGTCAGACCTGGGTAGATTTTGTACACTTCTCAGTAAAAACACTAGGTGGCTGGTTGAAAGGTAACAATGTGCATGATTATGATGGGCTTCACAATTTATTGATGAAAGAGCATCTGTTGAGTAATTGTTATCAAGAGAAATTGCATCAGTACCTGGTAGACCCAGGTCCACTTTCTACTCAAGAGTTGGAGAAGACCATTGGGTCAAAATAAGGGTGACCAAAACTACCGCTGGTGGGGGTGACCAAAAGAAAGAGGCCAAAAAGACCCTCCTAGGGAAAGATGGTGATCAAACAAAAGAAAAACAAAGTCTTCTAAAGCCCCCCCCAAAACCCTGTTCATGAGGGTGGGCCCAGAAACTCTACACAGTCTAAGGGTGGGTACCAGGGTAATCCCAAAAAGGCTTGGTGTCATGATTGGAGAGCTCTTGGACACCGAACTGGAGACCCTAGCTGTAGCAACAAAAGGAATGCCCCTAGTACTCCTGCAATAAATGCAATAGTGAGTCTCCAGATGGGATCTCAGTTGAGCTCTGCATATGTCAAAGAGCTCACTGAGGCAACTCTAGTCTCAGAGGGTGGGGTGGATGTAGCTGCCCTGTCTGTCTGACCCAGTAATCTGGAAAGATACAGACAACAGCCACAAATAAATGGGATGAGGATGGAGGCACTGAGAGACACTGGAGCCAGTGTCACCATGGTGGCTGAGCAACTAGTGTCCTCAGAACAATACTTGACTGGTGAGACCTATACACAGTCCTCAATGCTGATAATCAGGCTAAGGCACAACCCATGGTGATGGTATCCTTAGAATGGGGAGGGGTAACAGGCCATAGGATAGTGGTGGTATCTCCTGAAATTCCTGTAGAGTGTCTGCGAGGCCAAGAACTGGAGTCCTCAGCATGGGCTGAAGTCTAAAGAAAAACCCATGCAGCAATGCAGGATATACCTGAACGGGTGTGTGTGATAACCAGAGCATAGTGTAGAGCCCAGGGTTAACAAAAAGAACTGGAGCCTGGGATAATGGCTCAACCTTTCAAGAGAAAGGGCAAGAAGAATGAGAAACCATCTTCTAAACAGACACCAGATTAGGTCCCCTCTCCTCAGGGAGAAGACCGGTCAGCCCCAGAGGGAACCGACCCCAGGAGCTTGGACCTTACACTACAGAGCTCTGGCCCAGGGGGACCCTCTAGGGAAGATCTGTGCCAGGGGCAGAGGACCTGTCCTGCTCTTGAAAGCCTGAAACAGCAGCTGCTGATCAAGAAAAGGGAGAGGTCAGTGGCTCCCACAGGACCTACTGGGAGGTAGGACTCCTTTACACTGACGCCAGAGACCCCAAACCTGGTGTCACTAGGAGAATGGTAGTGCCTCAGCTGTTTAGAGAGTTTCTCTTCACATTGGCCCATGACATCCCCCTAGCTGGGCATCTTGGCCAGACTAAAACTTGAAGTAAGTTGGAGAACAACTTCTACTGGCCAGGTATGTCCCAAAAGGTGAAGGAGTTTTGTAACTCCTCTGCCACCTGTCATGCTAGTGGCAAGACAGGTGGCCACCCAAAGGCACCCTTAATTCCACTTCCAGTGGTTGGGGTTCCCTTTGAAAGGGTAGGGACCGATATTGTCGGTCACCTTGACCCTCAAACAGCCTCAGGAAAAAGATTTATACTGGTAGTAGTGGATCATGCTACCAGGTATCCTGAAGCAATTCCCCGAAGGAGTACTACTGCTCCTGCAGTAGCTAGGGCGCTCATTGGTATCTTTACCAGAGTGAGTTTTCCAAAGGAGGTGGTGTCAGACAGAGGTACAAACCTCATGTATGGTTACCTAATTTACATGTGGGCTGAATGTGGAGTGACTTACAAGCTCACTACCCCATATCACCCCCAAACAAATGGCCTTGTTGAGATTCAACAAGGCCATGAAAGGTATAATTGGTAGACTCCCTGAAAAAAACAGAAGGAGATGGGATGTCTTACTGCCATGCCTACCTTTCACCTACAGGGAAGAGCCACAGAAGGGAAGGTTTCCCCCTTTGAACTTCAGTTTGGTCATCCTGTAGGGGGACCATTGAGTCTTGCAAAGGAAGGATGGGAGAGGCCTCTCAAAGAACCTAAACAGGATATTGTGGATTATGTGCTTGACCTTCATTCCAGAGTACATGGAAAAAGCAAATAAAAACCTTGTGGCCAGCCAAGAACTCCAGAAGCTCTGGTATGACCAAAACGCTGCCATCGTGGAGTTCCAATCAGGGCAGAAGGTGTGGGTTTTGGAGCCTGTGACTCATATTGCTCTCCAGGACAAATGGGTGAGCCCTATCCTAGAAAGAAAAGGGGAAGTCACCTATCTGGTGGACCTTGGAAGTTGCAGGAACCCGAAGTGGGTCATCCAGGTTAGCCACCATAAATCCCATCATGAAAAGGCTGAAGTGGCCATGCAAATGGTCACAGATGAGGATCAGGAAGCAGTGAGCGAACCTCTTCCTGACCTCTTCTCAAACAACCCTAACAATGGGCAGTGGAAGGAGTGGTCTTGTCAGACACCCTCACTGACCAACAGCAGGCTGATTGCAGGCAAGTCCTACATCAGTATGCTGAGGTCTTCTCTTTGGCCCCTGGTTAGGCCAACTGGTGTACACATGATGTGGACACTGGGGACAGCCGACCTGTCAAAAACATAATTTACAGGCAGACTGATCATGTCAAAGAGAGCATCAAAGCTGAAGTAAGCAGGATGCTGGAATTGGGTGCCATTGAACCCTCTGAGAGCCCTTGGGCCAGCCCAGTTGTAGTTAGTCCCCAAACCTCACACCCAGGGTGGAAAGAGAGTTGAGCTTTTGTGTGGACTATAGGTGCCTCTGTGGTGTGACCAAGACTAATGCACACCCGATTCCTAGGGCTGATGAATTAAGTGACAGGTTAGAGGCAACCAATTATCTCTTTTAATCGGACATCAGGGTATTTGGCAGATAGGTCTGACCCCTGGAGCAAAAAAGAAATCAGCATACTGTACCCCAGATGGGCATTATCAGTTTAGTGCTGTGCTCTTTGGACTAACAAATGCCCCTGCCACCTTACAAAGGTTGGTGAATAAAGTCCTTAGTGGGTTGGAGACCTTTACTGCAGCTTATCTTGATGATATTGCTGTCTTAAGCCCCTACTGGTAGGACCACCAGATCCACCTTGGCAAGGTCCTTGAGGCTCTGCAAAGTGCAGGCCTCACTATCAAGGGAAGTAAGTGCCAGATAGGGTAGGGCACAGTTGTATACTTGTGCTACCTTGTAGGTCGATATCAAGTTCAACCCCTACAACCCAAGATCCAGACAATTTTGGACTAGGTAGCTGTGAGAAAGGGCCTCTTTTGCATGGCTAGCCCACCACTTATTGCCTGGTTTTGATGTGGTTTAAAATGTAGTGCACAGGGTCCCTGCCAACCAGATCCCCTGTACCAGAGCTTCTTTCCTAAAAACACATTTCAATTGGTACTTCGACCCCCTGTAAGTCCCTAGTAAATGGTACACTGGTGACCTAGGGCCTGGGAGCTGAAGAGGGTCCCTTGGGCCCCCCTCCCTCCATACTGGGACCATGTCACTGCATGCGCAGCTTGCATGCCCCTGGGAGGGAGAAAATGACAAAGTCGACATGGCACCCTGCCTCGGTGCCATGCCAGCTAACACTGCTTGAAGGCATAGGCAAGTCACCCCTCTAGCAGGCCTCACAGCCCTAAGGCAGGGTGCACTATACCACAGGTGACGGCATATCTGCCTGAGCAGATATGCCCCTACAATATTGGGGTCCATTTTCCTAATATTGCAAGTGCCAGGGAAGCCATAGAGAGTACATGGGCTGGGAACTTGACACCTCGAGTTCCACAGCACCATGATGGCTTCACTGAACACAGGAGTGTTTGGTACCAAACTACTCCGTACAATAGATCTACACTGATGCCAGTGTGAGATTTATTGTACCATGTACTCAGAGGTGCCTCCAGAAAACCTACCCACCCTGGTGTGGTCTCTGACCGGTTGCAGGCAGCCAGCCACCACCAGACATGTTTCTGGACCCCTGGATAGAGAGCCCTTGCTCTCTGGGACCAGAAACAATGCAAATCCTGGGCAGAGGGGTCATGCTTCCTCCCCCAGGATGAGCCAGTGCTCAAAGAGGGAAGCTTCAAAGGCCTGCTGCCTTTGTAATGTGACCACCAGCCTCTTCTGCTAGCAGCAGATGGCAGCCCCTGGTTTACACCCCCACTTTGGGTGGGAAAAATTCAAAAGAATAAGATGTACCCACCTTTGCCAACCCCACCCCTAAGGTGGGGGAAGTTGAGTTAGGGACAACTTTGTTTCCGCCATCTTTAAGATGGGGAGACCCCTTCAATCGGGGCTAGGTCTATGTCCCCCTCCCACAGCAGGGTGGCATAATAGAGGGTATGGTCAAAAACCAAGTAAAGTGCCCATTGGCCCTACCTGCTACTCCCCTAAAACACCTCCTAAATTTAGTATTTAGGTCGCTCCCCCACACCTAGAAACTAGATCTGCGATGACCTAAGCAGAAAGAAGACTATCCTGCAGAGAACACTGAAGACGACGACTGCCTTGGCCCCAGCCCTTCCGGCCTGTCTCCAGCTTCTGCAAACCTGCGATCTGTCTTGAAGCCAGCGACCTCTGAAACCCCTGGGAGGACTTACTTACCTGAAAGCAGTATGGCTCCAGGTTTCCCCCGTCTCCACTGGAATGCCTTCGATCGAACTCTGATTTTGACCTCTGCACCCGGCCGCCCCTGTGCCTCTGGTGGTGCAGTTTTGGTACTAACCTGACCCAGGGACATCTTCAGGATTTTGGGGGCCCTGGGCCCAATGTATTTTGGGGGCCCCTGTTTAGAACAGGTTTGAACTTGTGGTCCAACGTCAGGTTGTTGATGCCCTCTTTGGCCAGGTGACCAACACTGCACAGGAACACTGGTCCAAATTCTGAATAGGTTTCTATATATTAGTCAGGGGTTATGTCGAGTGTTTTCAATATTGTAACACCAGCAGCTCACTAATATTACTGCAAATAATCTCTATGACTGACTGCCATTTCTCATATGAAAGGTCCTGTTTTGATCTAAAAGTAACTTTTTAATGGATGTTGCATGGTGCTGAAAAACACAACATTCCTATGCAACATGTCTGCAATAGACTCCCACACATCACTAATATTAAAAATAAATTAAAGGCAAATGGTATTTAAAGCAATCTATGTTTAAGAATTATTAAAATTCATCCAGGCAAGACTCTCTGCAGAACAGAGCTGGATCTATCAGGGGGCCCCTGAAAGGCTTGGGTCCCTGGGCCAGAGCCCACTTTGCCCATACCTTAAAACATCTGACCTGACCCCTGGACCTTGCTGACTTTTGGCTCTGAAAACTGGGATTCTAAGTACAGTACTTACCTGTTTAACCGCGATACTGCCTTCCCCATAGGATAACATTGGACTGTGTTCAAATGTTTGTGTCGATTTTTCAAAGTGAAAAGTATTTTTTAATTAAAAACATACTTGCCTTAATACGAAGTCCTTGGTCTTAAAATAAATAAAATACAAAGTTTATTTTACTAAAATTGGTCTGGATCTCCTTCTTGAGTCGTGTGTCCATTATTGATCACTGTTGTGCAATAAATGTCTTACACTCCTCTGTGTTAGGCCTAAGGCTGCTCACCCTCACTACCACTAATAGAGCACTTTGGGGTTTACATTGAGCCCTGTATACTTTTGGGGAACCCCTGGACTCTGCACGGTATTACCACCTTGTGGCAATATCATATACAGAGCCAGGTTCCTACAGTAACTCCAACCACACACATTCCAGTCCTGGCGTTCCCTGGCTTAACTGGTTACTACAGGAGGTTTGTGAGGGGATATGGGTCCATTGTGACCTCCCCTCACTGAACTGACCTCCAAGAAGATGCCAAAGGAAGTAAACTGAACAGAGTGCTGTCAAAAGGCTTTCGACACCCTGAAGGAAGCAATGGGCTCAGCATCCATTCTAAAAACTCCAGATTCCGCCAAGCAGTTTATAGTGCAGACAGATGCTCTGAACATGGGATAGGAGTGGCTCTATCCCAAATAAATGATGATGATGGCCATGACCAACCTGTTGCTTTCATTAGCAGATTACTCTCCAGAGAGCAGCGTTGGAGTGCCACTGAGAGGGAAGCCTTTGCTGTGGTTTGGTCCCTGAAGAAGCGGAGGCCATACTTGTTTGGCTCTCACTTCCTTATTCAAACTGACCACAGGCCGCTCAGATGGGTAATGCAAATGAAAGGTGAAAACCTCAAACGGTTAAGGTGGTCCATATCCCTTTAGGGAATGCACTACAGTGCAACACAGACCTGGACTGACCATGCCAATGCAGATGGCCTTTCCAGGTTCTTCCCCTTAGAAAATGAAGATTCTCTTAGAAAAGAGTAGCTTCATCCTCTTTTGTGGGGGGAGGGGAAGGGGGAGACTGTCGAAAGTGCCCCTTCTTGTCATGGTCACCCCCCACCTTTTGCCTAGTAAATGACGCAATTTCGACTGAAAGTGCACTGGGTTCCTGCTAACCAGGTCCCCAGTGCCAGAGCTCTTTCCCAAAACTTTACAATTGTTCCCACAATAGGCAAAACTTTTATCACCCTCTGGAAGTCCCTAGTAAATGGTACCCTGGTGCCTGAGGTACTCAAGAGGGACCCTAAGGGCAGCAGCAAGAAATGTGCCACCCTAAGGGACCCCTCACCAAGCACATGCAAGACTGCCATTGCAGGCTGCGTGTCTTGGTACAGACAAAAGTGAAAACATGACATGTCACACATCCCTGTGTGCCTTGTCCCCTACCATTGCATGGGATACTTGTAAGTCACCCCTACAGCATGCCAGACTGCCCTAAGGCAGGGTGCTTAGTAGTAATATGAGAGCATACCTGCATGAGCAGATATGCCCTCTGTGCTGACCATTTCCATTACTGCCAGCACAAGTGACCAGGGAAGCCATATTAGGCCATGTACTGGACACTGGTGAAAATGAGTTTCCCAGCTACATGATGGCTTCACTGAAAAGAAGGATTTTTGGTATCAAACATCTCGCATTGGCAAACCCACACTGAAGCCAGTGTTGGATTTACCAATGCATACACACACAGTTCACTTTAGAAGTGCCCCCTGTAAACTTACCAGCCTCTGGTGTGCTTGCAGACTGGTTTCTGCCAGCCTGCCACCCGAGACGCATTTCTGGGCTCCTAGGGTGAAAGCCTTTGTCTCAGGAGACTCAAAACAAAAGCCTGTCCAGGAAGAGGGTGTAACACCCCCTCTCATAGGTTGACTTACTGATTAGCCTTCATTGGGCAGCAAGCCTCAAAGGTCTGCTTCCTTTGGGATGCCAATCTGGCTCCCCCTCACGAGAGGAAGCAGACCCCTGTGACCAGGACCCCCTTGGCACTTGGACAGGCGGGAAAATTATCTAGTCAGACCGGCATGCCCCCTCCAGGCTAGTACCACCCCTAAGGTGGGATACTGTGAGGTGGACGCAATTTTTTCAGAAGTAGCCATCCTTGTGATCACAAGCTTAGGAAATCTAGGAGAGGGTTGGGATCACTTCCCACAGGAAGTGGTCATATAGGGTGCGTAGTGACCCAAAGTGTCAGTAGCCCACTGGCTACTACCCTACACTCCCCCAACACCCCTAGACTTAGTATATAGGGGAGCCCTTGGAGGCAGATCCTGCTGACCTAGGATGGACACCAAGAGCCACGAAAGCAGAAGAGAGCATCTGATCTGACCCGAGCCCCGCTGACCTGTCTGCCGTTCTCCGTCTACCCTGCGCCAAAGTCAACTCGGCCTCCAGAACCTGGGAGGACTTCCTGCCTTCAATAAAGACCAAGACCTCCCATAAACAGCTCCAAAGGAAAGACTCCTAAGCCTACAGAACTGCCAAAAGACCAGACACCCGAAGTCACCTCTGCACCAGACACCGACGGCCCAAGTTGAAGTGGCTCACCGGTGTTAACAAGGTTCCCCAGCGCTCCAGAGTCCAGCATGGTCTCACCCCTCGCGGACTCCCCGACATCACCTGCAGCCTCTGCGCGCAGGCCACCTCGACCACGACTGCTCCTGGTAAGGGAAACCAGATGCCTAAAGACACCTCTGCATCAGTCGCCTCCGGGCCGTGGAGAAGAGGACCCCTGGTGTCCCTATGTCTCAGGAATAGCAAGTTGACCCCCGCCCCCCCCACATTGTTGGTTCGCCCTGACTGGCCTCCCAGTCAGAGCCTGCAGCCTCTTTCCACAGTGACCGATCTCCATTGGACTCCCTATGCTGTTTTGCACCCTGCACCTCACCACCCTCATCACCCTCTTGCCGCTGGTGGTGGTGTACTGCTTTTGCTGCCTTGGACCTTACCCATAACTCACCCTAACTCCCAGAGGTTGGTCCTGTAAGTCGATGTACTGTACCTGTTTACAGAATCTATTTTTCCTGACATAGGAATACATTGCAGAACTCAACAATTGCACTATGTCCACTCTTTGAAATGAAAAGAATTTATATTTAAAAATGTACTTACCTGAACGATTGTCTTCTGATGTCTAAACATATATAAAGATCCTTGCAAATTTTTATAAATTGGTGTGGATCTCCTTCTTGAGTCGTGACGTCATTTATTAACCATTGTGTGCATTTGCAAATGTCTTGCACTACTCTGAGTTAAGCCTAAGGCTGCTTCACCACACTACCCCCTAATAGAGCACTTTGGGATTGCATAGCAAACTCTGTCCATTCATAAGGGAACCCCTGGACTCTTCACACGATATATCAGATATTTGATATACCACATAAAGAGCCAGCTTCCTTCACCTTTCAATTAAGTTCATAAAAATCCTCTCCCTTGGACAGACTGGATTGGTCATCTCCCTGCAACATCTCAGTTACAGACTGGAGAGCGGATCTGGAAAAAAACAAAATCTACTGAGTTTCTGCCCTAGTCTCCCTTTATGCCTGGCTTTGGCACTTACTAAGGAACTCAAAAAAAGTGATGGATGGAATGCTTGATTTAATCTCAGCCACTGGTTATTACTCGGGCTCCATCCCAGTCCATTGATATTTTGCACACTACACCTCAGTTTGGACCTAGCCATATGCAAATGAGTCTTGACCCTGATCCAGTGGGAACAGTCCAGCCCAACTGCCAACCCAGGTTCTTCCTGAAACGGAATACAAGCAACCCAAGACTGGTTTCGACCTAGCTAGAGCCCATCAGCCAGGTAAACTGACCACCATCATATTGCACCTGTGCTAGAGTGGATGCCAGTAGAGACACATTTTTTAGTTTAGCCAAAAAAAGCTCTAAGCAAAAAAAAGATCTATTTCACCTGCTTTTCAATCTCCAGTACCAAAAAATAAGTGAAACAGGGGAAGCCTTTGACATTTATTTGTGGCGATACCGTTATTGGTCTGTTAGGCTGACAAATTACCAGCCGAAAACCACAACACAGACTACATCTTTTTTTCTCTTTCCTCATATCAAAACCAGTTCCTGGGAACGGTTTAATCAATTAAGCATAAATACAATTTTTAGTACATCAAAACAGAAATCAGTCAGTCTCATCGGATATTTCAGCTCTGAATTTCGTCGAGGCTACATAGTTAAAGTAACAATCTTTGTCCACGAATAAATACATTTTTACATATACTTTTAACTTAAGTAACTGAAATGAATAACTTTTGACAGCAGACGGTGATCCGGTTGAAAATGAGATCATATTGGCGTCTTAAACATGTAGAATTACAAAATAAATTACAAGCACTGTTTGGTAAGAAAACATGGGGGAAATGCTGTCATTGATATTCTTGGTCTTATTTTGAAGGAAATTGCTTGTACACCTAGCTTACTGGTATCAAGAGGTATTAAATACATATCTAGGTTTATTTTTCAAGTACTGTGACTAATAGCCTTTGATTAAAGACAGGGCAATGGCTAATTATCATTACACTACTTGGTTTCAACACTTAGACAATTTCTGATCTATGTTCATGGACCTTTATCACAAAGCAACTGTTGTCGCGATATGTGGTCATGTGAATCATAGCAAAAAATACGACTGCGTACTCTACACATCAAATAATACTTTTTACCATAAATGTAAAATGTACCCTTAATTGTGGAATGTCATTACATATAAACATATTTCTAAAAGAAAACTTACATCTAGTGCTACTTGCGTCTCTTCTTTCAAGGGATTATTGGGACTCAGCCTCTCATAAATGACAGTATCTGCACCTTTGCAGTACAATCTGATGTTGCCTGTAGGTTCAGTTACTATTAAAAAATAATTACAAAAAAAAAAAAAACAGTTTAGATGTAATAGCAATTCCAACTTTATCATGGTTCATAAACTGCTTTCCTTCACAGAATCCATCATGTTCGTTACACAGAGAAAAGGTCCAATGACTTCTACTTAAACATTAAGCGACATAACTCTACTTCGTTACAACAATTGTTCATAAACAAGGTATAACAACTCAACTAATTCCCCCTGGATTGTGCTAATGTCTGCTACTTGGCATTACCTGAGACACTAATCAATAGATTTCAAGTAATTCAGAATGCCACAGCAGGTACGGTCTTTAAATGTCCTCTCAAAGAACACATCATCCTAGTTCTCGTTCAACTTCACCTGCTGTATGTGGAACAAAGAATCTGTTCCATGTTTTTAATAATTCTACACAAAGTCCTACAAGGTCAGGCTCCTCCATTCCCTTTTTTTTTTTTTTTAAATCAAGAATTTTATTTTTTATCTCAAATTCCATACCAACAGTATAAGGCATTGTATACAATGCTTCTAATAAGCATAACAATCTTGAGGGAGGTAAGGAACATACACAACAATCTATCAGTTAGATGTGCCCTGCATTGAGAAACCGTATGGATTACAACAAGGAGCAAGCAAGCGTGGTATTACAGACTGTGTGACAGTACTACAACCAGGAAGCAGACCAGCATCCTACTCACAAGGTGTGCAGGACCCTCCATCGCCACCGGCAGATTCAAGCATACTCTGCATCAAAGTCAATGGATTGCTGCAGGAGATCGGTTCTAAAGGGCTGCCATATTCCATGGCCTTCAAGAGGGGGGCTAGCATTTCAATTCAAGTTGCTCATTGAAATATGTCCGTAAGCCATTTCTTGAATTTAAGGGCTCGTCCCCTACCCCATTTGCACGACACCAGCCGTTTGGTCAACAAGAGGCCCAATCCCACTATTTTCCTGTATGACACTTTAACATTTTTGATGTTGCCTAGAAGGTCTATGCACGGATCCAAGGCGAGCTCACCGCCGATCATCTTGGCCATGGCTGAAAAGACCTCTTCCCAGAATTCATATATTGCAGTGGGGTGGAGGAATCCCGCATTTACCATCTCACACTGCAGGCATCGGTCATCCCCTCTTAGACCATAGCTATATAAGTTCTTAGGGGTATAGTAGGTTAGCTGCAGGAAGCATAGCCTAGTTCTCCCCCCCTCCTCTTCTAACCCACAGAGTCGGGGCCACCAGCTCTTCTTGGGTATTGGAGTATAGAGTGTGGTAATAAGATGTCTAGCAGTTTTAGAATCAAGGAAGTTATCCAGGGTGACAAACGCAGACTGCTCACTTGGGAACCCCAGGATCCTTCTCCTACATCTACCTCCAGTGCTGTGATACATGAAGACCACCAGAGGAGTACCTGGGCCATCTCCCAGGAAGTCCACCAGTCTCAAAAAGCCACCTTGTCTATACAAGTACCTCCCCCAGTGGCGCAGATCCCATTCTGGTCACTGGGATTCCACTAACCGCTTATATGTAACTGGTAGTAATGGTTAATGCCCTAGTTGTAATCACGTGGTTTAAAGGGCAAATACGCTTGTCTTTCTTCTCAGCCTGTTGCACGCTCCATTGGTACAATCCAGTGTAGTGCCTAGGGTTAGTGGTGTTCCAATAAAGGACTATAGCAGGACTGGCATCATGTGGTCTGACTGCACCGCTTAGTGAGAAACGAAAGGTGTGGGTTGGTACTAGTGGTATGCAATGTGAGCCTGAGCACACAGATGATAGCAGTCCAGGTCTGGAGCCTCAAACCACCTTTATGAAATGGCAATGTGAGGGTTTCCCATTCTATTTGTGGTTGTTTCCCAGCCCAGGCCAAACGGACAGTCTGTGCCTTGAGCTCCGAAAGAATGCCGCCGTCAATGGGAGGGGTATATTAAAAAATTAGTAGAGTAGTTTTGGTATTAACATCTTGATTAGCCCTATGCAACTTGCCAGGGACAGCGGATGTGATATCCACCTAGAGATATGTTCTGTGAACGTGGCAAGCGTGGTGCCATAGTTTGCCCGTATCACAACTTCTCTGTCCCGGTGTATCCAGATGCCCAAGTGTTTCAGCTCATAGTACACCAACGCAGCGGAAAATCTTGCATGAATTGCAGGGTATATGCAGTTAACGGGGACATCCAATATTTCTCCCAGTTAATGTGTGTACTGGAGCATGCAGTGAATTGTATAAACCTGCGCTGAATGATACTAAGACATTAGTTGGGCTTCCTTCGGTACAGCGTGATATTGTCCACATATAGAGATACCAGTATATGCCTGCTTGTGTAGTGTAGTTCCTAAAAATACATGGGATTTGTGCATTTGTAGATAAACTAAGGGATTGGTGTCTAGACTGATTCCGGAAACGCCCAAAGGATATGTCAGCCTATAGACCAGCTAGCTCACAGTGCCACCATAAGCCCCCTAACCTTACAAAGGAGCGAATAGTTTCTGGCAAACATCAAACATGACAACCCTGGACCCTTCAGGGATCGTGGAAACAGTACAGTACTTTTCGCTCAGTCAATCGTGCTCCCTTAGTCTCAGAGAGACACACAGAACAAACTTTGGTGACGTTTTCAATCAACATTTATTGAACCAGCGTCATTCTAGTATAAAACATGTGTGCTGCAACAACCATGAGACAGAAACAAATGTAAAAGATTACAAGCACCAATAAAGTAAATAGAAGGTAGAATTCTACCATGGTGCTAAAACAGTGAATATAAGCAGGCATATAAACATGACCATAATCAAGCGTATTCCTACTATGCGGACCCTACTTAAGTGTACCCCAGTGTGCCTAGCATATATATGGGTGTAAAGCCAAGAATCCCCTAGGAAAGAGCCAACATTACCTGATGGGAGAGAACGAAGGACCCTGTGTTGGTCATGATTTGGACAGCCCACAAGGGATGTCAGACCGATGCGTGTTGAAGCTTCAGCAGGCAGGGACCCCAGTGTCTTGTGGAAGCGTATGGTTCTTTTATACCATGAAGATAGCCTCGGGTTCCTACCACAATTGATATGTTGTGAGTACGATTATGTAAATGAGCCTAAATCAATACCTGCAATTATGTAAAGTAGTTCTATCACCCTAGGATGAAGATGACCATGACTTTTGTACAGAGTATGTTAATCCGGTTATGTACGTAATGTGAAGAGGACTTTTCTAAGAATCCTCATGCATACTAAATGAGGCTAGTTTCAAGGAAACCGATCAACATTTATTCAGCACATAACTGGGTAAAACTTCAGTGCTAGAAGCTTTATGCAGAGCCAGGTAGGACAAATGTAGGTGAAAAGTTGTTTGCTACTTCGGCCTAGTTTGGAGTACATAATACTTGTACAAGCATATTTAGAGTGTTATGTTCCCAGGTTAGGCCCATGTAGCAAAGCTGCTCATTTCTTACATTGTCCTCTTTCTTCCATGAACCTTTGCACATATTTGCATACACAACAATGTCGGATTAGATTCCCTGAAACTACTTTGTTTACACATCTATGTACAAGGCCTCGTTACGCACTATGTACAAATGCCATTCTACCTTCATCCACAGGGCGACAGAGCTATCTACATATTCATAACATCGCTAATCTACAACCTACATCACAAGGCTGCTTTATATTATAAATAATGAGCATCCAGATAGATTAGCAGAGGATGCACTTCAGCTGACACCGAGGATCCCTGCATGCTGAGACTTCACCAAGCAGCGGTCTGACATCTCACAAGGAGTGTCCAGTTTGTGACCAAGACAGGGTTCTTCATTCTCTCCCGCCAGGTAAGGGGGTTGGATCGTCCATAGGGTGGGGGGGATTCTTAGCTCCACACCTACACACACTCTACGTACACTTAGAGGAGGGTACTCCTAGTAGGAGTACACCCGATTACTGCCTTGTTTGTATGCTTGCATAGAAACACTGTTTTAGCACCATGGTAGAGCTGTGCCTACTATTTACTCTTTTGGTGCTCGTAATTACTTTCATCTGCTTCTGTCTACAGATTATTGCAGCACATGTATTCTATACAAGAATAACATTGGTTCAATAAATATATGGAAAACGCCCCACTGTGTATTCTGTATATTTCTCTGAGCACATGTAGGCACGAGTGACTGAGTGAAAGGTTCTAATCTGTTTCCACGATCCCTGAGGGGTCAGGGTTGTCATGTTCAGTGGTTGCCAGAAACTATTCGCTCCCTGGTAAGGTTAGTGGGGGCTTATGATGGCACTGTGAGCTAGCTGGTCTCTAGACCGACATATCCTGCGGCGGTGCCCGGAATCAGTCTAGGCACCTCGCCCAAAGCTTATGTTGTCCAACAAACACGCAGGTCCAACGATTAGTGGGAACTACACGACAGTAGAGCTGCCAGTGTCTCCTTTGCCAGTGCAAACAGAAGCACCAAGAGGAGACAACCCCTGTCTAGTGCCTCGCCCTAGCTCAAATGGCTCCGACATTTCTCCGTTCATGCAGACTATCACCATGGGCTTATGATACAGAAGCCGTATCCATCCCTTAAAAAGGCAGGACACTCCCATCTCTCAGTGACAAAGAAAAGGAAGTCCTATGCCAGGGAATCAAAGAGCTTGGTGGCATCAAGGAATATCGCAGCCAACTCCATTTCCGGGTCTGTCAGCAATACAGTAAATATTGTGTGTAGATTGTGTGCTGTTGAGCGTCCTGGTACAAATCCAGACTGATCCAGTCCGACCAAGTGGGACATAAGGAGCGCAAGCTGTTTTGCTACCAATTTTGCCAATATTTTAACATCATAATTATGCAGAGAAAGTGGCCAGTAGGATGGGGTGTTTGCCTGGCTTCAGGAAAATTATGTTATGAAAGCCGACTGCTTTAGCAAGGTCTCCTGGCTCTCCAGACTTGGTGTTTTACTCTTTTGGGTTGCCAGAGTTGTGGGACCATCCGGATTCTACTAACTTCCCATCCAAGGATTCCCTGCAACAGCACTACTGGGCAATCTTAGCCAATGAATTCCGAAAAGCAGTTTGCTCTAAGCCAACTAATGACTATTTATTGTACGAATTTATTGGTTTGTACTTTTATGGCCCTGGTGGCTGAAAAAGTCATTTGAACTACCTCTGCTTCACGCATGGTACGTGGAGGTGTTACTCTGTCGGGACTCCCCATATACTGCCAGTAGTCTAATTGCTGAGCATACAGCTTATAGAATTCTGCTGGGATATCATCCATTACTGGCACTTTACAAGTAGGAAACAATGCTATAACCATCAAGATATCGTCCACTGGAAAGGGCTTCTCCAGGAAAAGCCTGTGACCATCACTAAGCCATCCCAGTGCCGCCACCTCGCGATAGTGTGCTAGCGGCTCCTGGGGTACAAAACATTGAAGGTGTAAAGCATCTTATAATAGTCTAAGAATACATTCAATATACTCTCCGGATCCCTATAGGTTGCTCCTTGTGTGCTTTTAATCTCGGTTATGTCATTCATGGTTCTAAGGCGTTTAATCAGTGCGGCTAAGGACTTCACGGGTCTCTCCCCCTAACCGTAGCTTCTGGCTCACACATATCGACCCTTGTATTTGCCTTCTCATTCTGCCACAGAATTGAATTTGGTAATTTTTGTTCCAATTTGTCCTATGATATACCTTCACACCCCTTCCCCTAGCCAGTGCTATTTCTAGGGCTTTGAGTTCCCCTTCTAGCCGCACTAAATCTCTATGCAGGGAGTAAAGAACTCCACTGTGTAACCTGAAAAGTGACCATGAAAGCCTCCCAGACAGTGGCAATCGAGTCTACCGACCCCTCATTCTTTTCAAATAATTCGGCTATTTCCCCTTGTAGTTCGTCCTCAAATACAGTGTCTAAGACGGTCTCAGGGGCGAACCGCCAGCTGCCCTGCATGGAGGACGCATCAGGCAGCCCCAATCTCCGCAGCACCGGGGAGTGATCCGAGTGGGTGCGTGCCTCACAGACAACGCTGTGTGTCCAAGTTGCCACCTCCCCCATCAACAGCCATTATTCCAATAATGACCACCCCCACCCATGTACCCCAAAGCAGAAGGTGCTCTCCCTGGTGTCAGGATGTCCGTCCCTCCAGATATCAATTAAATGGTGCTCCCTAATAATCACATTGTTATGTGCAGATGCCAAACTGGGGTAACGGGTGGATACGTGATCTAGTCTTTTTGCATCACACAGTTAAAGTCTTTCCCCCTCAATTAGTGTATGCAGATTAGTAGCCAAGATCTTTCCTTGCCAGTTTGTCAAAGGATTCCGGCTTGTCTGCATTCGGGCCATATCAATTGACAAATTTTACCCTTGTAGTGCTCAGTCTCCCCCATGTGATGCCATATCACCCATGATCATCTGTGGAAAACCCCACATCACAGTAAGGGATTCAGTGTTTCATTATTATGGCCACTCCTCTAGCATATGTTGAACATCAGGAGAATAACCTGTGTGCCACCCACCTTGCAGCAAAACCACCAGCTGTCGTAGGTGCAAGGTGAGTCTCTTGTAGGAGCTCGATATGAACTTTATGTCGGTCCAAATAGGAGAGTACCTGCCCCATTTTGCGGGGGTTATTTAACCCACACACATTCCAAGAGAGACATGTCAATCGGCTAGGCAGTCCCATTCCACTTGTGTTCGGTAGCTAGACAAACAGATGACGACTGCTCGCCCACCTTTGTATATGCAGAATCTGCATGCCCACTTTTCCCCATACTCCGTTGCAGCATTAGGTCAACGTGGATACATACTCTGTTCAGCTTGTACCCTTAAAATCTCCCACCCCCTTTCACTTTAGTAGCCCAATCCCACCAGGACCAAGCTCCCCCCCACCCCCGAATGAACCCCATAAAATCTAAGTGGCTCAAATTAAGCACTGTTAGTATGTTAGGTTACATCAGTGCGTTGACATTCATTCTTCCCCCCACCCTGACAACAATGCGAATATTGAACAAAGAGTTCAGTCAGTTATATGCATCCTCTAGGTGGCCTGGGTTTATATTATACATGAATAACATTATAATTGCTCAAATCAAACACAGGAGAGGATTTTGTAAAGCGCACATCCTGAAATCTTATTTCAAGGTCCTCTTATATGTGCTCATTAAGAAAAAGGAGGGAAAGTGAAAACAATTGCCTAGGATCGCACAATTTGGTAAAGAGGGGAACACAGGATTAATACCAGGTTTTCTGGTTTCACATTGTGCAGTTCAGTCACTAGATATATATGCTTTGCTTCCCCTAAACCCACTGTACCGCAAATACCGCTCTGCCAACCCTCCTACCCTGACCACCACCCTGCTGGCATCAATGTGGCCCTCTGTCACATCACAGACCAAACATTTTCGCCCTTGGGAAGATGTTTGCAAGTACCCATGGTCTAAAGGCTGGCCAGTCACAGTTCTATTTCAGCAATCTAACTGGCAAGTCTTCCAATAAAGCAGGATATGTTTGTGAGTTAGGCCCATTCTTATCGGCTAGTGTCGGGCAGTCAGAACACCCCTGGAACAACCTCAAACTAGCCCGGTGCAAGCTGGTAATTTTGCAGCAGTCTAATGACTGCTGAGGGATTCCGCATGCTTTTTGTGTGTTTTTTGCTGGTAGGTGGAAGGGTTTTCTCCATGGGGAAAAATGTTTTACCCGAGAAGGAAAAAACACGGTACCAAATTGTATAATTCAGCACAGGGAATGGCAGATGGCATGGTTTCCAGATGTCATCTGTTTTTTGAACTGGGAAAAAGTGTAAAAATACATTCAGACGGAGTCATAGAACTCTGCCTGTACTTTTCTTTGTGAATCTAGGGTATTTGGCCACTGCAAAACAGAACTTACTGGTGCATTTAGAAATGGCGCAAATCGCACACCCTACAGTATGAAATACGGCCCCAAATGAATCTTATGCGCTGGTGAAATTTCCGTTATGCTTAGAAGTGCACCATCCAGTCCTCCTCCCCCTCCTCCCCCCCCCCTCCCATGGCCCCGGCCTCGCCCCTCCCTACACACGCTGGCTCAGAGCCAGCAGGTGAAAAATAAAACGATGATAGAACATAGTTTTATTTTTCAGCTGCTGGCCCTGAGCCAATAGGACAATACTTCTCCGCCATTGTGGAGGAGCAGCCCCTGGATCATGCCGCTGAAGGTGAAGCAGGATTGCTGGGAGTGATACAAAATGGTCAACCCTGTAGAAAACTGTGAATAGTTTTGTTTAAATAACGTGATTGTTTCATTCATTCGCACAGGTTAACACACTATTCACAACAGTGTACACCCTCATTCCGAAAGAATCGTGAAGCGAACAGCAGCTCTAATGATTATGTACAGCTGAGCCTCAACGGACCAGACTTTCTTCACACAACCATCCCCAGGGGATGTTTTGACTGTGGATTTTGTGAGCATGTCACAAGCCGAGTGCAGAGAAATGCTGAGGTTATTGACAAGGGTTCCTTGAAACCTGTGGCTCTGATCAGACACGCTGGAGAGGGCTGAGTCGACAGAAGCTTTTCAGCCAGATAGCAGGGTCTGCCACTAACCTGTTTAACAGCCACTGTTGCCCTCAGTTTGAGGTCTTGCAACTTAGCACAGCATTGAAGGAATACGGAGACAAACTAAAACAGCACTAGTCTAGTGCCGTTTTAGTTTGTCTCCGCATTCCTCCAATTTCGCTGGCACTTTTGTAAAAATTGCGCCTTTTTTTTTTACACAAAAGTGCCGATTTCGCAGCAAATCGCGAAATCCTGTATGGTCTGACTAGGATGGGCCTGGCTGGTGCTCCAGGAGGTAGGTTGTTGGCTAATGATCTATGGGCTTTCTCCACCACCAACAGTGGTGAGAGGACATCTGCAAAAAGGGTAGTTAGCATCCGTTCCCCATAATCTTCCATTCAGCCCATATTAGTGGACTCAGGTATCCCCAAAATGCATAGGTGAGATTGATGGAGCCCTAATATAGTATGGGAAAACATGTACAGCCTCCATGAGGGCGGGGGAGCCTCTCAAAAATCACTAAAGTACCCTTGGGCTGACATCAGGGCATGCCCTCCAGTATATGGCAAGTACGGAAACAAGTCAGATGCCAGTTAAAACCTAATCAATGACACTTGGGGGGGAAGCTGAGCAACGGATGGTGATGAAGTTGGTACTGAAGGTGGAGAGAAACACGTATGATTAGTCACTAAAGGAAAGGAAGACTGAGGAAGACAGTGGAGGAAACCTAGGGGGTCGTAGAGCCTGATGTAGGGATTCTGAAGAGATGCAAGGACCAAGGTGGTGTCCCAAGGGTAGACAAACCAGTCAGGAAGGAGAAACCTGGATTAGGGTGGCTCCAGGGTGGAATGAGACAGGGAAGTCAGCATCTGGAAAATAAAGAATGGAGTGATGAGTGAGGAATCTGTCAGGGTCACAGGCTGGCAGATCTTACGGACGAGTAGAGCGAGGCAGATATGTGAAGAGTCACACCTAGAGGTCCATAGAATCAAGAGAGTCAAGAACGCTACGTTCTGGTACAAATGAGGCAAAGAAAACAGGGTTTTGCATTGAGGTGAACCTACGACCTGATATGAGTGGCATACATTGTCTCAAATGTCACATAGGTACAATACCAGAGATATTGTACAGCTGAAGAACTAGTCCTCATACAGCCAGTATTGATCTCCTTGTCCTTGTTGAGACCATCTCTGATTGTGCTTTATTCCAGATTGCGTTCACTCTCCCGTCTGCATAGTTTAAGTTCTCGAATTCCTCCACGCGGATTTCTGTGCACGATTTCGATGACTATAAAAGAAAAGATTTTCTTATGTGGATGGAAGATATGAAAATGTTCCGTTAGTGGGTGGCCCGTTGAGAATTTGTGGATGTTTCTGTAGTGTTCCTGTATTCAGGTGCTCCCTCTATATGACTGATTACATGGGCAAAAATTAAATAGATAACAAATTTGCAGTTGCAGTAATCATTCAGATATTTTGATAGGTCATTCCACGTTGATAGTAACCTCTGCTGTTTTATTAAGTCCCAAATTGCAGATACTGCAATTATGGAATGTATGGAAACCTGCAGGCCTGTCGACAAATGTGCTTGGGGTGTTTCTTTTCTCCACAAATTCCGATTTGCACAATATCGGTTTGAGATTTGGTGCTCTGCAAAAGTCAATTTCAGGATAATCTTTTATGTTACCAGAGATGCGAGGATTATTTATGAGGAGATGCCATTGTTAATTCAATATAGCTCTTATTTTGTGTTGTCCATTATAGTAGTCCGCAATAAAAAACATGGGCTCAGTGTTGGTCCCAGTGGGATGCGTTTTGTGTTGGAGAGTTTCTAATCTGTTTATTTTCGAGACTTTATTCATGATTTTCTTGAGGTACTTGTGTTCAAATCCCCTATTTTGCAGGCGAGTCAGTAGTTCCTCTCCTTTCTGTTGAAATATTACCTCCTCACTACAGCTGCACTTTATCATGAAGAGTTCGCCTTTAGGTATATTTGGTATATTATGTTTTGGATGGCAGCTGTCAGCGTGAAGGACAGTTAGTTGCGGTTTCTTTCCTAAAGACTTTAGTTTGGATCTGGTGGTTATGCATGTAGTGTTAAATCCAGAAAGTCAATTTCTGTTAGTGAGAAATGGTTTGGATGTGCCATCCATGGTCATCTAGTTTACCCAGAAACGTCGAGTAGATCCATGTCACCTTGCCATATGCAAAGAATATCGTCAATGTAGAGCCCTCAGTAGTTTATGTGTGGGGTGAATTCCGAGAACCACTTGTTCCAGAGCCAGAATCTCTCACGTAGCCCATAAAGATACAGACATATGTAAGTGCAAATTTTGGGCCCATTGCGGTCCCGCTCAATTGGCGGCAGTATTGTTTATTAAACTGAAGACATTCTGTGTCAGGCAAAGGGTGAGCATATCCAGGATCATTTGATTTGATTCAAGGAGATTGTGGAGGGCCTTGTAGGCGTGTGGGAGCAGCTTGAAAGTTATTCTTTTCTTGATGGGGAGCCAGCGGAGGTCGCTAAGTTGTTGGGTGATGTGGTTGTGCGATGGGATATCGAGAATTAGTCTGGCTGCGGCTTTCTGAACTGTCTGGAGTTTGCGGAGGAGTTTTTTGTTGATTCCGGCATAGAGGGCTTTGCCGTAGTCCAGTCTGCTAGTGACAAGTGCATGAGTGACCATTTTCCTGGAGTCGAGGGGGATCCACTTGAAAGTGTGCATCTAATTGAGGCAATGCCATCTCTGTGTTCAATTGAAGTATACAGGCTGATGATGTCAATGGTGGCCAGAACGAAATCAGGTTCCCACCGTATGTCCCGCAATTTAGTAAGAACATCCTTTGTGTCCTGGATGAACTATGGAAGGTCTTTCATAAAATGTTGTAAATGCTTGTCGATTTATTCACCCAACCTGGAACACACAGTTGATACCAGCGATTATCAGTCTCCTTTGTGGAGGATTCCTTCCCATATGTATTTTAAGTAGGAGATAGCACGTCGGCATAGTGGGGTGTGTAATAAATAGATAGTTCTTCTGTGAGCAAATCAGTGAATCGGACTCTAAGAATCATATACTTCACTGGCTTACCTTTGAAAATAAAGACCCGTGGAATACATCACAAACTACTGCTGACTTGATTATATTAGAATTTACAATTCATTCTGACAACTAACTTAGAAATGTCCTGGTTTCTATACATTAACATTGGACTAATGGGTTAGAGGGTTCCCATTAATCAAGGACATCTGAATATACAGATCATACCCAATAACGATGTAAGGGCGCTGTTTGGAATTTCTACCCCTCTCACGTGGACTCTTAAAGTCCAGACTACGACCAACTACAGTTTGCATCTTAGTTGATATAGAGTGGAATCTTCTTCCTGAGACATAGCATTCTCAGATCTTGTCAGAAAGCAGTTGCAAACCTGGCCTTTTATCTACATTAGTTCTAGTGGTGGACATGAATTTTTTTTAGTGAATAGTCATTTCTTTAGTGCCAAGAAATAACAGTGTATGCTGTGTTCAAGAAATAACATAACATTTTGCACAAGTGCATATTCCATGTCTCTAGTATTAGCACCTTCACCTAATGGTTGAGTTAGGACTTAACATCCATCGCATCCTTATTGTGAAACAGGAACCAGTCTCTCAGGTAAGATTATGGACACAAAGGATTACAACATAAGATTTGTTTGTCTACCTAGAAACTATTAGGCTCAATTGGCCCTACATTTATTTGGATAATGTTTCATTTTAGAACCGAGGACAGCAATTTTCCATCCCGGTAGCAATAAGAAGGATATAGTATCTGTTACATCAATTATTTGATGTTATTGGCAACACATCACTAATTGTGGAGAGTGAAGTTTCTTTACAATCTTGAATAGTATAAATGGAAGGACTGAATGAGAATTGATTAAGCGTGAATGAATAGAATGTGTGAATTAGTAAGTTAAGGGTGCTTCTAACTATGATCCACCATACCAGATTATTGTATTGACAGACGCCTAGGGCGGGTGGCTTATGTTTGCTTCATTGGGATTTATTCTCGGATCTTTTCATAAGAAATTGATAAATATGTTGAAACAGGGAGGAGATTCTTTGATAAGGGGGAATAATGCTAAAAAAGTATTTTTATACATTTCTCTCCCGTTTCCATTTTTTTTTCTTTTTCCCTTTTTAGATTTGATGCATTTGTAGTTCCGCTAAGAGGGAGGTTCTTATCCTTGATACACCTTGTTTTGTCCTGAGGAAGGTGGGGCTTATAGTTCCAAGACCACCGAAACGCGTCGACGCTGACAACTCACTGAATCCAACTACGAGAAAAGATTATTGCAAAAAATAATAATGGACACAATACAGATATGAATTCTACGTAAAAAGTTGGATCAGGTCTTGTAACAGTAGCCTTTCTTTTGCTGTGCAATAAGGTCTCCGTTAGGTTGTGGTATTCTTTTTTTTAATGTATATTTTTGTGTAAAATGTTTTTTTATTAAAATTGACAAATTTGTTTTTATGATGCACATGTTCGTCGTAACAAAAACTTCAAAGAGTTGATTTTAAATGTATATTGGATTTATGGTGTCTAGTATGAACTGTTAATAATGCACATTAGATGGATTGTGTTTACATTTGTAACATTTTCAAGGTTTTTAAATAAGAATAGTGATGCTTAAAATAGAAGTCTAATCATTCTTGGGTCTGGTGGTATTTTAGCTGAGTGATTCCAGTATATGTGTAATCTCCGTATGTAGGGGTTGATGAGTTTGATTGAAGTTATATTTGTGAGAGTTTGTGTTTGTTATCCTTTCCAAGGGACATACTTTCTTTTCACTATTAAGTAGTGCCCTGGTCCCTTTGGTCAGTGGGGCCTCCTCTCTCTTTTACTCACTCTAGTATTATCACCAGATGTTTGCTACATCACACGCTTTTTGTAGTTGAGTAATACATCTGCTTTGCACGTGTGTGCTCTGAAATGAATACCACGTCATACCAGTGGCAGTCACACTTGTTCAATGAGAGTAAAACAGGAAAATATTGGGATCTATTCTCGTATTAAAATGTTCTTTCCTTAAAAATGGTTTTCCATTACTTGGTTTCCTACAATGCAGTTTCTCAGTTTTCATATTGCCATTAAATCACATATACCAGACTGACACAACACAAAGGGAGGTCGGAGCTAATGGAAGGAATTGTTATGATTTCTCGACTGCCCTCTAAATAGCTGTACAATAATGATGGTTGTATTTATCACATTAGGATGCAATTTTATGGAAAGACAGAAAATAGAAAATTAAAAGGAAACTGTTTAAAGGAAATAATTTTGAAGGAAAAAAACCAAAAGTACATTAGAATTGGATGGAGTTTTCGGGGCAGTGAGGGGGGTTTTAGGTTCAAGGGTGGGTGATGTTTTAGAGTGAGGAGATGTATTTGGGGGTCAGAATGGAAAGGGTTCAGTTGAAGAAAGGGTTTTTTAGGGCTCATGGATAGGTGGATTTTACAGGTAACATGGTGAGGGTATTTTAGCGATCAGGAATGGGTGAAGTTTATGGGAGTTGAAGAGTTAGGGTTCACAAATGTGTTGAGTTTAAAGGTGGTGAGGGGTTTTTCAGGTACACCAATGAGTGGAGTTTAGCGTAGGTGAGGGTCTTTTAGGGTTCAGGAATGGGTGAAGTTTAGGGGTGGGGAGACATTTTTAGGAGTCCGGAAGGGGTGGACTTTATGGGCAGAAAGTTTTAGGTTTCAGAGACAGTTGTAGCATAGGGGTGGTGAGGGTTTTTTTTTTATAGTTCAGTGATGATGGAGTTTAGGGTAAGAAAGGGCTTTCAGGGATCAAGGACCGGTGTGGTTTAGGGCTTATGAGGGTTATTTATGATTAAGGGATGGGTGGAGTTTAGGAGTGTGACAGGTTTTAAGGGTTCAGACTGGGCGGGGTATATGCCTTCGGGTTGAGTTCCTGCTACATAAAACAGCAAAAAAATGGCACATCAGTGTTTAAGTATACACTTAATGTGACCCGCAGAGAGAACAGGAAGATTGTGTTTTGCTTGGGGAGGCAAGCACTTGACCAGCCGGCTGGAAAGGTAAAAAGTTTGGATTTCACCACTTGCCCTTGCTTCTTCATGGCCCCTATATGCTCCTTTATGCTCTTCCCAGATCCAGAATCCTGAAGTCCCGCCTGATCTGAATGCATAAAGGTTTATTATTATTCCTAATAGTCTAATTACATTTCAGTCACAAACCCATCATAATACGTTTTGTAAATACAATCTGTTGAGACAGTGTTTAAAAGGGAGTTGTAATTACTGGGTAAAATATAGTTCCCCCAACTCGTAAATTTGACCCTTGCCCAAAGCAGGGTTTGCAAAGGGGGTGGAATTATACCGACCACTTTTAATCAGGACCTTCAGGGTTCAATTCAACATAGTGTAGGAAGTGGCTTGGCAACAGATATAAAGCTGATTCAAAGATCAAAGCAGAAAGTAACTGAAGCCTGCCATGAGAGATGGGAGTATAGTGGATATTTGGAAGAAATTCACAAGGACAAGAAAAACTACACTTTCTTGTCACAAGTTTACCAAACCTGCATTTATATAGATTATAAATATGGGTTTAACTCCACTACTAGGACAAACACATAGAAAAATAAATCAGAGAGGCCCTCATAAATGTCAATAAATAAATACAAGGGGATATACTACCTATGCTACCAACTGGGATGCACTATAATCCACTAAAAGGGGAACCATTATTGCTATTAAATCAAATAAGAAAAGGAAGGCGATATTTGTATGAAAACTATACACTGGGTTAAGGAAAATGTAGGTAAAAGACAAATTGTCTCATTACCGTTTACTTATTCCCCTCTGGGCCCTAAAGAAAACTAAATCAACTACAATTTTCAGATACATCCCCCCTTGTTAAGAATTAGTATATCCCTTCTTTCTCATATGTGAGCATTAAGTTTACTTTAGCCAGTCAGACAAGAAAATGCTGATGTGGTTCTAATCAAGTTAAACTTTTATGCAAGTATTCAGTATATTTTTCCTTTGTGTATTTTTACTATTTTAAATACATGCTGGTGGAAGGGGGCAAATTCACATTTATCAATCAAATGGAAAAGATGATTTGGCACAATGGGTACAGAGAATATAGCTATGAATGAAAATATTAGGTGGGTGTGGCAAGTTAATGGAAGCTGTATGTATTGTCGCTGGTACACATATGAAATCCTAATGAAAAAATTATCTGCTAGTTCATCTTTCTAGAGCATGCTCCTATTAATTTTGCAGTTATTTGAAGAATGATAAAATAAACTTACCAATGACAGACATGCGTTTTCTATCACTGTTGAAGTCTAAAAGAGCATGAAGAAAATATTTTCTTTCTGTTCCCATCTCACTTATTGTGATCGTATCCTGGGTTCGGGAGAGTAAGGCAAACCCAAAGTTTCTAGCAGCCGTTACCAATGCCCCTTCATCAGGAGAGGCAGCTTGATAGGTTAGATCTCCTATTTTAAATTTGAAAAAAGAACACTGCTTATGGACAAGAGCACTTGAAAAAAGTTATCTTTACCAGACGTTTCTTAGATGCCTTGTTTTGGACCTTTATATGTAGCCAAAAAAAACTTACCATCAGTGCGTTCAACCATTACAGTGTGACAAAGTGCGAGCAGTTTAAAAAACATATGAACAGTGGGGTCGTTTCCAGACTTGATTTGTTCAATTAGGTAATGATCAGTAAATGTAAGATTTCCATCTGCATACATGTTCCAGCTAAAATCAACCTGCTGAAATACAAAAGCAAGCCAGATAAATAGGTTTTTCAGTTTCCAGAAATGGAAACATAATTCACACAGGAATAATAAAATTCTTAAATCAAACTATAAATATTCACAGACATTACAATACAACTAAGAAAGAAGAAAACATTTTTAAGTAGCACAAGCCCTTTTCAAATGCTCAGGTACATACTTATTCTCCATGCCTCATCATAATGCTTTAATCAACTGAAAGATTGTTTCCAAGCATGCAGTTCCATGTTAGCAATATATCAAGTTTCCGGTCATGGCCAGAAATAACTGCTATATCCAAACTCAGCAGATTGATCATCCTGCAACAAATCATAACTTGGTCATGAGGAAAAGCAAGCCATTAAAAAGCTTTTTCTCACTCCTAAATGTCTTTTCAATGGCTGTACCACTTTCAATTTCCACAGTTGCCATTTGACAGTGGGTCAGTGAACTGACCTACCTTGTCTCCATTTTCCCCTTTACTGTATTACTGAAACAATGTTATCTAGCTCATGGAGCTAGGTGAAGGTTCATGAACATTATATTATCTTAAGATAGCGACTAGAGGGAGAGGCCTTGTGTTAGCAGTTTCAATGGGGGTAGTTTCCTTTAGTACCATTCAAAGACCTCAGAGTAAATCATGCATCTGCATCCTCAACCTGGTCTTTTCTTGGATATGAAGGTCCAGTCCTCAAAGAGTTGCTGGACTGCGGCAGTTGTAGAGGTCAGGGCTAGCTATCTAACAAGGACCTAGACTAAGGTGGACTTAACTGGAAGTTCAACAACTGGAAGTTTTTCAACTGGGACTTTCCTACCAAGATACCAGCCATTCCTTAGTACAAATGAATGAATATGGTGTGGATCCCGAAGGGTAACTAGGAGCTGCAATTTCCAAGTGGGTGGTTGTCCCATTCCCCTCTTATGTTTTAGTGTTTTCACTGGCTACCCTGACCAGGGTCCTAAACAATCAACCTGTTGGTGGATTAAAGGGCAGCTGATAGGTGCCTTTACTGCTATTCAGACATCTACTGCTGCGGCGGGTGACTGGAACCTTCTTGGAGTGGGGTAAGTGGTGAAAGACCCCTTCTCAGTGATCACCACTTCAGTGTTTCTGATCCTCATCGAGGCTGCCAGCTACCCCTCCTACAGCCTCTACCCTCCATTTATGTCCAAGAAACCACCAGCATTCTGCTCACAACCCAGTCACCCCCCACAGCCAGATACATGCAACACCTTACCAATATTTTTTATTTGCATCAAATATTGTGTTTTTTTCATTAACTTATAATAAAATCTTTTACTCTTAGAGTATTGCAAATCCTGATGTTAGCCCTAATCTGTGTTATATATTTTACATTACTATTCTTGGTCCCACCCAAAAGTTAACCAATAAAAAGCACTATGTTTTATATATTATATTAACTTAAAATAATTGACCGCAAACCTACTCTTTTTGTAATTTAATTAACTGTATATTATTAAATATGGTGTTCTTACCATAATCCTAAACCCCACCAATGGTCCTTAACAGTAAATATTGTATTACTTTTTTTTTAATGAGCTGGTTATGCCCAATGTAACAACATTAGCGGAAATGATGATGGAGGGCCAATCACAATGAGTTAAGTATCAGAAGAGGATTCGACAAAGAGACAAAAGCTAAGGGTGGGTGGCAAATTCTAATCCGCGGGTGGAGTTTGCGAAGTTTTGCTACTCCACGCTCCGATTGGAGGGCGGAGTTCTGCAAAAAACTCCGACTCCGCCACATGGCGGAGTTTACAGGCTCCAGCAGAGCGTCGGAAGAAGATGAGCCTTTACCAAGTAATTAACCCCTTGCAAGCACTATTTAGAAAATCCTGCAGATTGGCATGCATATTAGCGACCGCGAAGCAGCCTCCGCTCTCCAAGCCGGCCCGAGGTGCAATAATTGGCCGGAATAAAAATGAACAAGAGCTGGTTCTGAAATGGGGTGGCGAAGTGAGCTAAAGAACGATGGATTCAATCCAGATCGGTGACTGGGGGTGAGTGTCTGAAAAGGTTCAGCGCTCCATCCATCATCTCCTTGCGTTTGCTTTGTTCGCTCTAGTTGAAAGGTATGCCCAGACGTGGGTCCCTTGATAGCTTGCCCACTGGATTCAAGCTAGCCTGGCTGATGAGGGGTGCTACCACGAAACCGGTCCCAGGATGCTGGTTTCCGGTCCAGGGAAGACCTGGCTTGGCAGTTTGGGCTGGACTGTACTCATGAGGCACAGGGTCAAGACTGATTTGCACATAGCTCGGTCTGAACTGGGGTGGTGAAGTGATCTCAAGAACGATGATGGATTCAACCCAGATCTGTGACTGGGGGAGAGTATCTAAAAAGTTTCAGCGCTCCATCCATCCATCCATCCATCCATCATCTCCTTGTGTTTGCCAAGAGGTGATTTAGCCAGGAATGTGCGAGCACATGATGATGGGGGCTGTTTGCATTAATCTAGGAAGAGTTCAAGTGCTTTGAAACCATAGTCTGGGAGCCCTGATTGAAGCAATTAAAGAATACAAGAGAAAAAATGTCAGGAAAGGTGGGTGGCATTACATTTTTAAAAACCAATTAAACGCTTGCAACCTCATAACCTGCTACCACGTTGCACTCCAAAGACCAATTACAGCTATTGTAGCAGTGAATCAAGATGTTTATGGATAGTGCAGTGCTGCTCACCAGTCTTCTCAGCTGCCTTAGTTCCCCACAACACCAGGCATCCTTTGTCCCACTTCTGGTTCAGTGCAGCCCACGGTGTTACAATGCACTCCCCGGCAGCACATATCCCCACACTGTAGGTTTCAGCTTCCGTGCAGTCTCCAAGGTTAGAAACTAGTAATCATCACAAGTTTCTGTTTTGGCTCATAAAAAGTAAGCAGGCTATACAACTTAGATGTGATTGGCATAATAGTGCATTGTTGCTAAGGGTTTTCCTCTAATGCGCCCTGCTGGCTACTAACTGAATTTTTGGTGTCGGACTGCGGCGAGGACAGGCGGCCTAATGGCAAGAAACAGTGGCGTTGTGAACCCCCAACTCCAGCAGCTGGAGAGGGGGAAGGCACTGGACCCACTGAGCACTTAAAGCCGAACCGAGAAGAGCTCGTCACTGACAAAGTTCCCGCTCGGTTCGCTCGTAGCAGTGCGTGAGGTTTATGGGGGTCGTAGTCTGCAGGCCCAATCCTATTGTTGGAGGTTAGCCTGTGTACAGCTACAACCCCCAGAGGGCCTCTAAGTTCCAACTCGTCTCCCAAGAGAAACTGCGAGACAAATTCCATGAAGGCCAACACAGTGTCGGCTTGCATCTTAGAAGTCTTGCTTTGTTTTAATAGCATGCAATAAGCGCTGGAAAGTAGGATGATTCTGTAGCACGCCCAAAACAACCATGCTTGAGTTTCGAAGGTGAATGAGCAATAACCAAGCTGGTAAATGTTAGTTTTATCCTGTCAAGTTTGCTGTACTTTTAAAGACAGAGGTCAAATGTCAGGCTAGTACTGACAAATTGATGTGTAGTCTTTGAACTTGCAACTTGGCGTTTTAATTTTCTTCGACTGCAGAGAAGATTTTGAAAAGTGAAGCACTTGGCAATCTTGCTGGTGTAAAGGAACACACAACAAAATGTAAATACCTATAAATTAACTGTAAAAATGTTTAAAATGTATTAGCAGTTATGAATTCACAAAACAGTCAGTTTTGTCTTTAATTCCAAGTGTGAAGGAAACAATTATTTTAATAGGATAAGAAGTAATCAATTACTTGGTGTTGCGCAAATGACATATTTGCTGCAACTCAATTCCACACATTCTAATTTGTGCGCTACATAGCTTTATTAGTGAAATGTCTGTACAAAAATAAGTGCCCATTTCAATGGAGAATGTGCTGTCTATAAATGTCAGTGTGCTACCACACCATGCTTCTACAATGTGTGTGACTGTGTGATCCTAACCACACAGCCAGCTACATACCAGACCCATACCACTCTCTGGCTGAATAGACTTAGCTAATTTTCTACACTGACTTTGAGTGACACTTGAATTTTTCACAATCTGCATGAGTTTAGTGATGTAACATTGATGGCAGCACTCCCACTCTGACAATTGTTCCAGCACCACTGTTTGAAACAAGTTGTGTTTAACAGGAGAGCGAGCGAGGCCATATATGCCTTTTTCTCCTACCTCTCCTTTCAAGATGTGCATCAGTTGGAGTGTTTTGTCCATGTGGGAAAATTGACCTACATACTTCAAACCTTCTTCCTTTATGCTCAAAATATATTTCTATATGCTGTCTAAGCATTAAAAGTATATTTATGTAATTAATAAGTTGAAAACGGGGAATAAGACAGAAAACTTTTCACTACCAGGCTTTTAGGATTGCAGTAACTAGGTCACTCACTTTTGTTTAACACCAGAAATGCATATAGCTCACTATAGAAAGTGTTTGAACTTCATTTGTACCAGTCAAGACTAATTTTTCATATTTAATATTTATATTACTCTTCCCCCTTATGGAGGAAAAATAACAAACATGCCATTATTTTGTTTAACTTGCTTTTATTTAATCAACTGCATTACCTTTTAGTCCAAATCTGGAAACATATGGCACAAAACAGGGCTATCACACTGGCCAAAACAAAACATGTTTATTGTAATTTCAACTGTCCAGAAGCGAAGGAGAGAGACAGGAAAGCAGGAGGATAAGAGGGGTAAACAGGGCCAAATGGAGGGTTGCTATGGAAAGAAAGACAAATGGAAAGAGGCGTAACAGGTGAGAGCAGGGAAGAGAAAAATGGAACAGAAAGATGGATGAGAGAGGAGGAGCGAGGCAAATGTGTGATTGGAAGTGAGAGACTGGGCAAGACAAGCAGGGGGAGATGAGAGAAAAAGGGGTAGTTGTAAATAGAAGGGGGCAGGCAAGAGAGGTGAAAAGAAAGGGAGGGTAAGACAAGGAAGAGGTGTAGGGTGTAAATGGAAGAGGGAAGAGATAAAAGGAGAAGCGAGACCTGGGAAGGGGAGGAGAGATGAAAAAGGGGGATTAGAGGAAGGGCTACCTAGAAGAAGGGAGTGAAAAGAGAAAAGGTGGAAAATATGAAAGAATAACCCTTTTACGGCGAAACAGTCTTGTTCTCAATCTCAGCCATTCTGGATGCGGGTCCAAGTGGAGGGGGGGGGGTATTTATTTTTTCTGGCTACTCCCTTGGTGAGAGAATAGCGAAGAGGGACAAGACAACAGCAGTAGGTGAGAGATTTAGAGAGTGAAAAGAGAGCAGAGGAGGAAGACAGTGGTAGGAGGGGGGAGAGAATGCCATAGGAAACAGGAGAGATGGGGGATTTAAATAAGAATGTAGGTGAGAAAATGATGGCGACATGTTTTGGAGAGGGCAACGCAGGGTATATGGCACACTACATAGCAGTTTAAACAGACTGCATCAGCTTATGTGGGGCAGAGGGCTGCATGCGATTACAGTACAATGCAGTGCATTGTCTATAGTGTGCGCAGTTAGGGTGTGAATCCTGCTTGGAGCACACGCCAAGTTGACAGAATTTGCTGCTACCCTCCGTGACACTCACTGCGCACATAGATCTGACCCTCAGCAACAGGAACTCTGCGGTGATGGTACCAACCTGAGGCAAAAAAAACAACACTTTTCTAGCTGCCATGGAGTAATATTTCCTTCTGCAACAGCTCCCCCTGCTGGCTGTTCATGGCAGTTTTTATAAAGGAAGCCCTGCACAGTGTTCGGGTGTGCAGAATTCAGCAAAGTTTTTCAGTCACTCCGTGGAATTCCGGGGAGTGAAACTCCGCAAGCTCCGCCCAGGCCTATAATTAATAGCTTGACCCCCCAAGGTAATCCTCCACCAGCTTCTTAGCAGCAGTGGGACAGTTCTGGCTCAGATTCCCAGGATCCAAATACTCTTCTGTGAGGTTCTAGTTAGGTTCTTAGGTCCCCCACTCCACTGCAGCTCCATCATTTAGGGTGCTGAGGAAGATTTGGCAAACTGCTGTAATAGATGTAGAAAAGTGCCCCTTTTTGTCATGGTCACCCCCACGTTTTGACACTGGTTCTGATGATTGACTGATGTGCACTGGGATCCTGTTAACCAGGCCCCACTGCCAGTGCTCCTTCCCTAAAACAAGGTAAAATGGTCTAATTGTCACACAACTGACACACTCTTTAACACCCGTGTAATACCTAGTAAGTGGTACCTTGTAGCTATGGTATGGGTACTAAGGGCTGCAGCATGTATTATGCCTCCCTAAGGGACCCCCATACAAATTGCATACAGCCTGCCACTGCAGACTGCGTGTCATGGTGCAAACCGTGATTGAAAGCACGACATGGCACACTCACTTTGTGCATGCAAAAGTCATTGCATGGGATATATGCAAGTCACCCCTACAGCAGGCCTTGTAGCCCTAAGGCAGGGTGCATTATATTACAGATGAGGACACAACTGCATGAGAAGATGTGTCCCTGTTCTATCTAGTTCAATTACTAGATGATACAAGTGAACAGGGAAGCCATCTCAAGTATATGTACTAGCCACTGGTCATTACGAGTTCCCCAGCTACAGGATGGCTTCACTGAAACCTACGGTGTTTGGTGTTAAACACCTTGTTTCAATAAATCTATACTGATTCCAGCATTTGATTTATTATGACCTGCACCCAGAGGTCATCTTAGAGGTACCCCCTGAAACCTACTAGTCCTCTAGTATGCTGGCTGGCTGACTGGTATTGTCCAGCCTGCCACCACAGACAAGTTTCTGACCCCCTGCAGATGAGAGCCCACACTCTGAAGCCAAAATAAAATGCCTGCTCCAGAGGAAGGTGTTCACACCTCCGCCAGCTGGCTAGTGATTTAGCATATCAAGGCCAGGGACTTCAAAGTCCATGCCGCCTTTGAAATGCGATCTTGGCTTCCCCCAGACCTGGGAGATGCCACCTTCTGCCCTGAGGCCTATTTGGCACTAGGACAGATGGGAAATTAGTTTGCAGCAGGTGTGTCGCACTACCAGGCTAGTCACATCCCTAAGGTGGGCTACCTGATGTGCTCCACGAAAAAAAGATTCCATCATCTTGTTTTTGGTGGAATTAGGAACTCTGGGGCAGGGTTATGCCCACTCTCCACTGGAAGTGGTCATATAGGGGGTGTAGTGACCCCAAGGGTAAGTAGCCCATTGTCTACTCCCCTTAATGCCCCTAAATTCAATATTGAGGCGGCCCCGTGACACCAGGAACTCAGATTCACCTGACCAAAGAAAAAGGACAAAGAAGAGCTAAAGACAGCAAGAACTGAAGACTAGCTGTGGACTTGGCGCCACACCCTGCCTGCCTGCTTCAACAATTGCAAAGACCTGACTCGTCCTGCAGCTGTGCATCCTCCAAAAGCATCGGAGAGCTGCCAGCACTTTGCCAACCCATCAGCATCTCCCTTTAAGTGGAGTAGCCACTTCCCTGCAGCCACCGACGGAACATTCAGTTCACTTATCTCCTGACCACCGGGTCCACCAATGCAGCAGCCACCCAGGATGTGGTCACCATGCTCACGGAGGTCATATCGATCTCCCCACCAAGTTTGGAGATGCCAGGACCCCTAGAAGCCACCCTGCACTAATACTTGGGGTACCAGACCCCTTGAGGCTGCCAAGGCTTGTTCAGTGTCCAGCCCGGACACCAACACCACCAAGACTGACCTACTGACGAGGGACTTCAGCATCACCAAGGTCAGTACCAAGGGTGGCCCTGATGTCCCGTTTTGTCCCAATCTCCAGGTCGACCCCAAATGTGAGAGCCTCCAATGCAAGCGACTCGCCAGAAAAAACACCACTGCACCTGAGCCCCCTCACCCCAAGTTTGAGCCTACCGACGGTGCACCCTTCTTCCAGAGACCCTCAAGAACTGAACCCCCCCCCCCCTTTGGGTTTCCGACGGACTTGTCCCCAAGCATTTTTCTGCTTACAGTCTCTCCACAGACTTCAGCGGTAGCGTTTGAGGCTACCCTTGCGACCAGCACCTCTGCACCTGGATACACCAGGGCAGGCAACCCAAAACTACTGGTGGTTCTAAGGACCTTGGCCCCTACTTAACTTGGGTCCAGAAGAACTACCCTATAAGTTGTTTGGAAGTGACCCTTTGCAGTGAGTGTTTCTCCCATAGGATAACATCCTGCGAGTTTAAGGCTCATGCCTCAAACCCGACAGCTGTATTTTCTAAATGCTTGAAAATCACTAACTCGAAAAGCACTTACCTAATCTCGTAGATCTTGGTGTCTAAATTAATATATACAAATATGTTATTTTTCTAAATTGGTGTTGGATTTCCTTATTGAGTGTGTGTTTCATTTATTGACTGTGTGCAACAAATGCCTAACACTCCCCTCTAATAAGCCTAAGGCTGCTCGACCACACTACCACAAATAGAGCACTGTGGGATTGTTAAAGCAAGCCCCTGTATACTAATAAGGGATACCTGGACTCTCTATGCAGTACACTTCATTTTGGTACACTTTGTAGAGAGCCAGCTTCCTTCAATAGGAGGCTACGCAATGATTGCACTTTTATAGGATGACTGAAGGGCTCACTTAATGAATGAATGTAAGTTCTCAGTCCTTTGTTTTTGCTCATTTCTTATCTGGTTTTACATGGGTCCAATGTTGTGATGGACACAGGTAGGAGTTGCCAAGATGGACCTCTGGTCTCAAACTGGCATGCCCTAGAAGCCACAGAGCTTCCATTTTAAACAAATCTATCAAATGTGAGGCTGGAATGGGGATACTGTGATTAATTTTTGTAATCCCAGACTAAACAGCACCCGTACTACTAAGACTATAATTTGTGTTTTTTGCTGAAAGGCAATAAAATGAAAGCTTTAAACCTATAATAAACAAACACTTTGCAGTAGAAACTAGAAGAGGCAAAATATTAAGTAAACCACCCCAGATTACACAGGTAAGGATACTCTCCCAAAGTAACTAGCAAACATTCATTTTTGTTTAAAAGCAGAGAAAAACTAGGCCTAGTGGCAGCACCTGTAGTCCTACACTGATCACATTTTAAGGTCAACATATTGAGAAATATAGAGAGGCAAGGGCCAGCAAGCAGATGTACCTTTGCTTTTGTTGTTGCAGAGCAAGGTACCCAAGGAAGGAACATGTTGCTTACCCGAAACTACAGTTTTGCAGCTTTGAGCTCTTCTTGAGTTACCTGCTGAGCTTTATTATTCTGCCACCTAGGGGTTGGGTCTCAGTTGTCTTTTTTGCTTTTCTCTTGTGGAAGTCGATGAAAGGAGTTGTCATGTTGACCTCCTAAAATGCAGAGTGGAAGCCCTCAGTGCCCCAGTACCAAATTACATATTTAGCTTCTTTTCCACCATTGGGCTCAGAAGAAGCATCAAGAGTTCTGGTTTGAGTAATGTCAAAATCAACAAAAATGAAAACTCCGGGTCACCTGTTCAACACACAAGAGGGGCAGGGGGAAAGACCACCGCAGAGAGCTTTCCAGACCTTATTACTGTAGGAAAGTTGGTTTCTGTTGCAGTACCCCACCACTTTTTGCCTGGCTTTTGATGCAACTTTTACTGTGGAGTACTGTGTCCCTGATAACCAGGTTCCCAGTGCAAGTGTTCTTTCCCTAAAACTGTACCACGATTGGCACAACTTCAAATCCCCTGTAAGTCCCTAATAAATGGTACCCGCGGTACCTAGGACGTGGGGACTCAAGAGGGCCCACCCGGTACCACTCACCAAGCCCATGCAAACTGCCACTGCAGACTGCATGCCTTGGTGCAGACAAAAACGAAAAGTCAACATGTCAAAGCAGCACTGCCTAAGGTATAGGTAAGTTAACCCTCTAGCAGGCCTTACAAGCCTTAAGGCAGGATGAACTATATCTCAGGTGTGGGCATATCTGCATGAGCAGATATACCCCTACAATATTTAAGTCTATTCTTGATATTGTATGTGCCAGGGAAGTCGTAGAGAGTACATGGGCTGGAAACCTGACAACTCGAGTTCCCCAGCACCATGATGGCTTCAATGAACCCAGGAGTTTTTGATACCAAACCACTCCTCTTAATAAACCTACACTTATTAAAACAGGTACTCAAAGCCCACCTAAGAGGTGCCCTCTAAAAACCTACCAATGCTGGTGTGGTCTCTGACTGGCTTTAGGCCGACTGCCACCACCAGACATGTTTCTGGACCCCTGGGTCAAGAGTCCCTGCTCTGTGAGGCCAGAGACAAAGCCCACCCTGGGCGGAGGTGTCACACCCTCACCCACAGAATGAGCACAGTGCTCAAGAGGGAAGCTTCAAAGGCCTTGCCGCCTTTGTAATGTGACCCCAGTCTCTGCTTCTAGCAGCAGATGGAAGCCCTGGTTCAAATCCCCACTTTTGGCGGGAGAACCAGCGGGACACCTTAGTGAGAAGAGGCGGTGGGCCTCCCTTCGCCAACTCCACCCCTCAGGTGCTGGAGGCGAAGTGAAGCACATTTTTCAGTGCCCACCATCTTGAAGATAGTGGGACTTAACCAATCAGGGCTAGGGCTACACCCCGTCCCACAGGAGGGTGGCATAATAGGGGGTGTAGACACCCCCAGGTAACAAACCCATAGGTGTGGCGCAGTAGCCACAGCAGCTAACTCCAGAACACGGGGCTCACGGTACAATCCCCGGCGTCAGCTCAGCATTATGTGACTCTGGGCAATCGCTCACTTAATCTCCCCGACGGCCCCCCAGCGCCTGGATACACTTGGGGGTGATAAGTTTGGGCTTTACAAATGTGAAAATTATTATTGGTCCCTACCAGACACTCCCCTGTAACGCCACTAAATGTAGCATTTAGGTGGCACCCCAGACCCTGAAATCAGATTCCTGACGACCTAAGAAGAGCCGGACACTACAGCGTCACACCAGCAGAGAAGACTGCAGACATCAACTGCTGTACCAGCCTGTGTGCAGCCCTCAACGATCCTACACAAACAGACGACTCGTCCTGCAGCCCAGCGACCTCCAAAGCCTTGGGAGGACTGCCTGACTTCGACAAAGATCAAGATCTCCTGAGGTCAGCGGACCTGTCCAGAAGAAACCAACCTTAAAGAACAAAGACCTCTGCCACCGGACGCCCACGGCCTGAGTCCGAGTGGCCCACCGGAACTGTGAAGGTTCCCCGCGCTTTTGAGTAAGAGTCGACCGTGGGCTGACCCCGGCCGGACTCCACCGCGACGCCAGCAGCCTCAACTCGTCTACTCCCCCTGACTGCATCCTGCCCAGTAAGACTTTCCTGATGCCCAAGGACACCCATGCACCCGAAACCCCTGGGCCTTGGGGAGTGCACCCAAAAGTGTCCCTACGTCCCCTAGAATCTCTACTTAACAGGGCAGCTGTGGGTTTTCTGTGTCCGGTATCATGGCCTGAGCCTGCAGCCTATTTGAAAAACCGATCTCCCCCATTGACTTTCATTGGGCATCAGACGCTGTGTAGACACTCTGCACCCAGCCGCCCCTGTGCCGATGAGGGTGCAAGACTGGTGCTGACTTGTGGTCCCCCCTGTGCTTATTCTAACCCCTTGAGACTGGGATACCAAACCGCTTTACTTGCCTGTGAGTAGCATCTCTTCGATTCACCCCTTTGTCCTTTGGCTAACATTGGCACCAGATCCTGAGTTTGAATCCTGCACCCAGCTGCCCCGGTGACGCTGGAGATGCAGATTTGCTACTTACCTGAACCTTGTCTGGTGCCGATTCTTCATCCTGAAAACCAAGATTAAGTTCTAAACTTACCTGCAAAACCGCATTCTTGTTTTCCTCCCATAGGTTAACATTGCTGAACTAAAAATTGCAGTGTCCACATTTTAAAGTGAAAAATTTCTTATGAAAAAAGTACTAACCTTTTTACATATTTATTGGTCTTAAAATACATCTTGAAAGAAGCTTATTTTTATAAAAGTGGTGTGGATCTCCTTTTTGAGTCGTGTCTCAATAGTCACTGTGTGCATAGCAAACGTCTTACACGCCTCTGTGTTAGACCTAAGGCTGCTTGACTACACTATCACAAATAGAGCACTTTTGGTTTACAATTGAGCCCAGTACACTTCTGGGGGAATCTCTGTACTCTTTGCACGATATAACCACTTAGTGGTATATGATAGAAAGACAGATTCCTACAAATACTAGACAATGGAATAATGCACAGCATGTGAATCTATAAAAGATTCACTCTGAAGTTGAAGTACATTTGGTGGTACAGAAAAGATATAAACAATTTCAGACCACAGCTTCACACCCGAGTGACCAGAAAAATTAAAAAGCAAGGCACCGCCATGCATTGTTACAAAGTCAGTGGCGAAGTCCAGTAGCACGAGACATAAAATGAAGGACATCATCCAAAACATGAAAAGAAACTAGGACAGAGCTACAACGGCAAAAGTATTTCATTATATTTTAGCTGTATCTGTAATTCAAATGCTCTCTCAATGATTACATTTTTTAAAACAATGACTAAACTGACCAGATTTTGATTGAAAATGGCAATTACCCTATACAATAGCTTCTTTAAGATATAGCACGATTACTATTATACCATTACATCTCACTAACAGTCTGCGGAAGGTCATTTATTTTAACACTAATGGGTCTAAAGCGACTCACTAACAACAAACCCAGCTTTCTAAATAAGGTTCCTTGTCTCCCCATCATCTTTCATAAACTGTGCTAGCATGTCATAGCAAGTCAATTTAGACAAGAGAAGATTTCTTTCTTTTTTTGTTGCGCTTACTATGTTCGCCTAAGTGGCCAAGGTTATGCCCAGATGTGGGTCCCTTGCTCACTGTGCCACTGAATGAGGGGGTAATACCCCGAAACCAGTCCCAGGGTGCTTGTTTCCGGTCCAGAGAGGGCCTGGCAGTTCAGGCTGGACTGTTCCATGAGTAACAGGGTCAAGACTGATTTGCAAATGGCTGGGTCCAAACTGGGGTGGCATAGTGAGCAAAAGAACAATGGATTAAACCCAGCTCTGTGATTGGGGGTGAGTGGTTGAAACGTTTCAGCACTCTGTCCATCATCTTGTTGTTTACTATGTTCGCCCTAAGTGGCCAAGAGTATGGCCAGACATGGGTCCCTTGCTCACTGTGCCACTGCATGCAAGCTAGCCTGGCTGATTAGGAGTATACCCCAAAACCGGTCCTAGAATGCTTGTTTCCAGTCCAGGTGTTATATTCCCGAGTTAGGCCCATGTAGCGAAGCAGCTTATTTCTTCCATTGTCCTATTTTTCAGCAGTAACCTTTTGCACATATTTGCGTGTGTGACCATGTTGGATTAGTTTCCCTGAAACGAAACTTGTTTACACATCTAGCTTCGCACAGCATTTTCACAATGCCCTGAACATTATGTACAAGGTCTCTTTTCGCCCTATGTACAAATGTCATCTCTGTCTTCATCCACGGGGCGACAGGGCTGTTTACATATCCATAACATCCCTAATCTATACACACATCGTAAGGCTGCTTTCTAATATAAAAGATGAGCATCGCAATAGAGTAGCAGAGGAGGCACTCGATGCGGACACCATAGGGCCGTGCATGCTGAGAGTTCACCACGCAGCGGTCTGACATCTCGTGAGGGGTGTCCAGTTCGTGACCAAGATGGGGTCCTTCGCTCTCCCACCAAGTAATGGGGTTGGATCGTCCCTTGGGGGGGATTCTTGGCTCTACACCTACACACACATTAGGTACACTTAGAGTAGGGTTCGCATTGTAGGAGTACTGTTAATTACTGCCTTATTTTATATGCCAGCATATATATGTTGTTTTATCACCATGGTAGAACTATAGCTATTATTCACACTTTTGGTGCTTGTAATCACTTTTATCTTCTTCAGTCTATTAATCATTGCAGCACATGTATTATATACAACAATAACATTGGTTCAATAAATATATTGAAAATGTCCCACTGTGTATTCTCTGTATACAGCACAAGTGACTAAGCAAAAGGTTCTGTACTGTTTCCGCAATCCCTGAGGGGTCAGGGTTATGTTCAGTGGTTGCCAGAAACCGTTCCCTCCTTGGTAGGTTAGGGTGGGCTTACGGTGGCACTGAGAGTTAGCTGGTCTATAGGCCGACATATCCTGCGGGGTGTTCAGAATCAGTCTTGGCACCAAGCCCCTAGTTTATGTTGTCCAAACAATGCACACATCCTACTGATTAGTAGGAACTACACAACACAGGGAGGACCTGGCCTGGCAGTTCGGGCTGGACTATTCCCATGAGAAACAGGTTCAAGACTGATCTGCTTATGGCTGGGTCCAAACTGGGGTGGCATAGTGAGCAAAAGAACGATGGATTAAACCCAGATCTGTGACTGGGGGTGGGTGGTTGAAAAGTTTCAGCACTCTCTCCATCATCTTGTTGTGTTTACTAAGATTTCTTATTTACCAACTTTCAATCTCTACATGTCCAGTACAGCAAGAAGTGGTTCACTCAATAATATTACCTTTTTACAGAACAATCTGGTATATTGTCAAACACAATTGTCACCTCTTTCTCATGCAACAAAACCCTTAAAGTAGGAGGAGGGACAAACCGCCTAGCTGGCTGCAACACAGATGACATTTTTGTTTTCCATCACACATTTCTCAGAAACTTTTAAGTGTTAGTTCCTCCACTTGACTGCCTCAAGATTACTATATCAAAATATTAAAATATGTTCAAAAGGAGGTTATGTTAATGGTCATGCTACTGTTTGAAGCTGTTATGAGTCTAAACGCAATTATGACAGCATGGTGCTTATTATGGTCTAATGGGCAATAAAAAGCTGCATCTTGTTCTGGAAAACGTCTATGGTCATGCATGGCTATTTGCCTGTGTATTAACAATATATTTGAATTCAAAATTGCAAACATAGCCTACTTACCCCACTTTTTCCTGTTGCATGTCCTGAAAAATCCCTCTGTGTTCCTAAAGGTAAAATCATAAAATAAACATTTTTCCACTGTTGCTGATCTTGATATATGAAGTTCAGTATGTGTCTAGAAGTATTTAATCTAGTTAATAACTTAGACCAAATGTGTACAACCATACAAACAAAATGTATAGAATCCTAATAAACTACCTAACAATTTAAATTTAAAAAAGTAATAGCTGGTTAATTATGCAAATAAATTAAATGAAAATACAGCTTACCTTTTAATAAACATAGAACATCACTGCAAGCTCAATTGACTCAAAATCGTGGCTAAGCAGTCTTAAACCGAAAGTTGAGTTAATTTCTATTACAATTTGAGAAAGTTATTTAGGTCTCTGGCACAACTTTCCTTTGGTTCATAACCATTTTGTTACAGCCAAGAGTGGAATGTCGAAGGCGAAGTACAAATTTGACTCTCAGAAATGGAAGTATCAAAAGAGAAGTGCAGAGGACACCTTGCCATTATTACAAGTGTTTTTTGCTTGTTCTCTTGCATGGGATCTCTTTGGTATCGGTAGCTAAGACACCATGCCTCTCAAAAATGTTCTAGCTGCCATAGACTACATCTTTTTGTAGCTTGTCTACTAAAGCCTTGTTGTGATTATTTCAAGCTCTCATTTAAACTTATCTGAGTGGCTATGGGCTTCTTTGGGCTCTGCATTCAATTCTAAATGTTGGCTCTTTGGCCAGTCAGTTCACCGATTCCAGTTTTTGGGTCTGTTGAACTCTTTAAAACACAACTTTGGGACTTGGTTATTGTTTAAGCACCATTTTTTGAATTATGTTTCTTGTCTGTTGGGCCCCCCCTTTTCTATTCCTTTAGCCTTTATCGCCTAACGTTTGTGCTGAGGTATAACTTACCATAGTGTTTAAACTACAATCTCTATTCTTTTCAGACTTTTTAAAAATTATTTTCAAACTTTTCTCAAGACAAATGATATTAGATGATACACTAGAGAAAACGAGAGCTGGCTTTGGATCAGCCCCTTGTCCACGAGTAGATAGCTTGTCTATCCCAGTTCACTGCTCCTTATTCAATGTGCTTCCTTCCTATCCTTGTGTGTATGTTTGTATGTTTGTATGAAGGCAGTAAAGAGCTATACATGGTCAAATTCAAAGATAAGCCAAAAAATGATTGATGAGGAAGCTGTGTTCTGGGAGCAGAAGCTGACGGTTACTGAATTGTGACAGTGTTCGGTAAAGAGGAAGATCATCAGCTCTTTCCTAAACTAGAGCAATCTTTGCGTTTATCCTGCCCCTGAAGCATTTCTACTTTATCATGTTTCGGAATGGACAAGTTGCATCTTTCCACTGCTTACATCATTTTCACTTGGTTCCTTGGGTTGTCTCCCATCTGCTCATTCTACCTCATATGCCTACCCCTAAATTCTCTCTCGAGACTTCCCTTTTCTACTGCTTCTTTGTTTCTCCACTCCACATACCGCAAAAGTTGTTTATTTTTTAAATTAAATTAATAAAATTGCTTTGTTAAGGGCACTACAATTGTAGACTGCTACTGGGCCATTCACTACTATTGGCAGTCTCCCATCTTGGAAAAGTAAATTAAAAATGTTTTAAAATACCAAAATGGTTGCTGGTGCATCACGAACCATGTGCACACCTGTGTGCCAACCTTGAAATGTTTTCTTTTTAATGGGAAAACAATTCCATGCAAGCATGAGGACACACCCGTAGCCATTTCGGGACGATTTTTCTCTTAAACAATGTCCAAAAAAGACACCAATTTTTGTGCATATATTGTGACACACTGGCAGCCAACTAGGGAACGATTTTTCTAAGAGAGAAAATATTCAAAGATAGTTGGCCATGCATGTGCATGCATTGTGTTGCACCAGCAGCCATCTAGGAATTGTTTTTTTCTTTTTGGCCATGCCTACTTTAACAAGTAGTTGCAAAGCCAATAGCTCGGAAAACGAATTTGAAAGGAGATGCCTATTGGCTTTGACAATTTACAATTATATGAGGTCAGAAATCATAATGGACACTTTTGCTCCATAATGAATCCTAAAAAGTCCAAGGTTAGAATTGAGTTCAGAGATCTCTCACACCCTGGTCACCTGTGTACGTACACACACACACACACACACACACACACAAGCTGAAACCCCACCTGAGAAAGTCTTTTCAATGGCTTTATTGCATTCTCTGTTCTGTGGTACATCTTGAGGTTCCTTGCACTATTATGGTAGGTCTAATCTATATGCATATATTATATTTCATGGCATCCTTCTGACCCTTTGGGATACAAACAGTTTTGTTTTAGGTTTTGAAGTGGGCATGGGAGATGGAAGTGATTGACAATTATGAAAAGTTCAAAAAATAGCCATACGAAGTGACAGTAATGAGACAGGAGAGTGTAACTCTAGTTGCACTGTTAAACTGGAGGTTACACCAAGAGTAGTAAGGCGGCACTGTACGACAAGACGATTCCAGAGCAATCAACAATAGAGGCCTATTCACATCTCTTTCTGGTGATAAATATGCCCATCTTAACATCATATAGGGTTATATAATCCTTAACACGTGGTGTAGAAAGCTGGCTCTTTATAGGATATATCAAAATAAGATATATTGTGTAAGAGTCCTGAGGTTCCCTTATGAGTGGACAGGGGCTTGCTATGGCAATCCCAAGGTGCTCTTCTAGGAGGTCGAGTAGCCTTAGGCTCATCACAGAGGACTGCAAGATGTCTGCAAATACACACAATAGTCAATAAATGACAACTAAATAAGGAGATCCACACCAATTTATAAAAATAATTGGTATCTTTATATTTGTTTTAGCACCAGAATCAAGGCTTTCAGGTAAATACGTTTTTGAGTAGAAAAACTCTAGAGTTCAAAAAGTCAGTTTAATATTTGCAGGCTGCAATGTTAACCTGAGCAAGGAAAAACATATGTGATTTACCAGTTCTCTGCAGCAACTTACATGACCCAACTCTCGGGTTAAAGGTGCAAGAGGGACATGGTGCAAGGCAGCATCAGCAGAACACCTCCAGGGGCACTAGGGCGGGCGGGTCCGGTGTTGCAAACACAGTCGGGTGCCCAATGCAGTTTGATGGGGCTAGTCAGGTCACAAAGAGGCTATGGGGGGGGGGAGGGGGAAGAGCTGAGAAGTCAGCCCAGGGAAACCACCAAGTGGCTTCAGGTCTTGCAATGTGTGGGGACACCATTTTGGTCCTCTTCTCCATGGGCCGGGAAGACCAAGGGTAGAGGCAGTTGGCGGCATCGGATTCTTGTCACCGGTCGCAGTAGAGGGGGCCCGCACACAGAGATTGCAGGTGTTGTCGGAGGGTTCACAGTGGGCAAACCCAAGGTGGGCTTTGTTCCTGGAGGGTCGGGGACCACACGGACACTGTTGGCCCACTTTAGCTCGGTCTCAGGAGTACGGGTGCAGTGATGGCTCGGGGTGTCAGATATTTGTCCCTGTCAGCAGACCAGAGTCTTCAGTCAGCAGTTTGGGACTCTCGCAGTTCTCTTGGGGTACTTGCAGGATGCAAAGAAGCAGCTCCATCGGAGTTCTTGAGTCTTTGTTAAAGGCAGACAGTCATACCAGACTTTGGAGGCACCACAGTTGCAGGACAAGACGTCTTTGGTGCAGGGTCAAAAATGGACAGGTCAGCTGGGTTGGTGCTAAGTTGGTTGCTCTTCTATAGTCTTCTGCTTTTGCTGTTCTTCTGTGTCCTTCATTGGTCAACAGGATATGATTCTTTGCTGTTAGGGGCTTCCCTAAATACAAAATCTAGGGGCGCTAGGGGAGTGTAGGGTAGTAGCCCAAGGGGTAGTGGGCATAACCCTGTCCCAGAATTCCTTACTGTGCCAACCCAAAGATGTCTCAAACAACAAGAGAGTGGTCCACCTTACACAAAGGGACAGGACGCCAAATTGACAAATAAACAAAAACAATTCCCTTTGTGTGTATTTGGACAAACCAATAATAAATCATACACCATTGATCCAAGCATACCAATATCACCAAAGAGTGCTGACCGTTTGCAAAAATCCAATATATGAATGTTTAGTCTGTAAAATCAGTTAAAAAGTCATATAAAGAGTGCATATAATAGAAACATGGATGATTTCAAGATATGAAATACATACACAAAGGAAAGACGACCGAAGTGAGGCTGAAGGCAGGCGTGTCCCGGCATTGATTTTAACTTGAAGAAGTCTACCTATGTAACCACAGTAAGGAGGATCAATATATTTATTTATTTGAGTTTTATATAGCGCTGGCTAGACCCGGAGGTATCAGAGCGCTTTACATGAAGAGCAGAGTTACAGGCTAACATGTTACATTTGTTCTAGAGCAATCAAAACATAGGTAACAAAGAAAAGCGCAGAGTTACAGAAAATTCGTTATGGGAGGGGGAGGGATGAAAGAAACAGGGAGATGGGGAGAAACTGTGCCCAATGTCCGGCTGGGTAGGTGACGGCCGAGGGGATGAACCAGGGCCGATCTCCTCAATAGCTGAACCGAGCAGCTCCACCGGGCGTCGGACAAAATGCTCGGACTCCGCTGTCAGGATAGTGATCAGGTGTACTCAGAGAATGTCAGAGTAGCGCGGTGTGGAGTTGGGGGGGGTGAGAAACCATGGTCCGAATTAAATCCAGACGCCATCTTGAGGTCAGGCACCGCCCTGAGAGGGTTCTGTAAGGAAAAGTTCGGCTCGGAAAAAAGTCCCCTGGCCAGATCGATATGACAGGGGGGGGTTCCCAGAGAAGTCTCAGCTGCTATCATGTGGGAGATGCAATGTGTCATATCCGAGAGGGGAACTCCCATTCCGCACAGGCTCCCCAGTTGGATGTGGGCCCGCAGATCGTGAAGTGCCCGGGGAGACAAAAGGAGGATACCAGGCTTAGGGACCTGGCTTTGTAAGGGGGGGGGGTCATTCTGCCTTTTCTCTCCCATTCTGTTCTTTAGGACCATTGGGTGTGCCTTCCTTCCGAAGTGTAGTCCTCCCTTGTCACGGTCGTTTCTTTGACCGCCATTTTAGAGTCAGGCGGGCCGCGTTGGTGCATAGTTACGTGCTTGGTCGCTACGGAGGGGGTCCCAACCTCAACAACGATCCCTCCCGATGCGGGAGCTAGCGTTTGCGCCTTGACTCACCACAGCAAAATTGGAGATCAAGGATCCTTTCACCACCGCGTTGTTCCGATGTCCGCGGTCCCGCAGCCAGTAATCACCAACGCTGGAGGAGGGGAGCGGGACCGGGGGCTTTGGTAAACAGTACGCTGTCGGCGGGATGAATGCGCCCCCACGTCCACACCTCCTCACCTCCGCAGCAGGGGTAGTGCTGAGTAGTTAGACAGCCGGGTCCACGACCGTAACACTGGTGCCTAGGGCGAGTGTCAGCCCCGGAGTCTGGCGGCCGCCATTTTGCGGTCCGGAGCTGCTGGTGCTTAGTCGGCAATTATTTCAGTGCCCCTCGGCTCTCAGCTTCCCTGGAACACAGCGTCAGGTCCCCACCGCGCTCCGACATCGATGGAGCCAATTTGTGGAGCCCCAGGTGCACAGTGACAGGCAGGATGCTTGCACCGGCGGCGGAGCTCTAGCCCAGCAAGTCTGCCATGGCAGCCGGCTTGGCTCCTCCTCAATAATTTGGAGATTGTTCAATCCCAGAACTCGAGTGACAGAAAATTCAGAATATATTAAGACTACATTGCATTGAAGGCTCACAGAGAGAGCCCCACATTTGATGGGCAAACCCTAAAAACAGATGGGCGGCACTTGATCTTGAAGAGCCAGTTCCCAAGAGTGATCATTGAATGATAACATCACCAATTCCGATCTGAAGTTGTGGGAGACACCAAGTCTTTTTCCTGAAGAAGGTGGTCGGATCATTTCAACCCACCGAAACGCGTCGCGCTGGTTCTACAAAAGCACTAAATCAACCCTATCTTGGCCAAACAAGAGACTGGACAAAATAGTTGTTTGACCAATGAATTTCTTTGTGACTAGTGTGTAACAATGACAAAAGATTAATGTCTATGATATTCTCCCATGTTCATTTATTGTGATTTTTAGAACAATGTGTAAGATCTTTGTGAAATTTTGATGTGGCTCTCCATTTAGAGAGCTATTTTATCTTGAAATAATTCATGTTTTTATTATATGCACTCTTTATATGACGAACTGATTTTACATAATTAAATTCATATATTGGATTTTTGCAAACGGTCAGCACTCTTTGGTAATATTGGTATGCTTGGATGAATGGTGTATGATTTATTATCGGTTTGTCCAAATACACACAAAGGGAATTGTTTTTTTAAAAATTATTTGCCAACCCATAGATGGGGTGGGTGATTACACTCACTGTATAGCCTGCGCTCACCCTTGGGTAGCTTGGCACTAAGCAGTCAGGCTTATAACAGTGCAACACGTTGTCAAACCTAGGCCTACCATGGCAATTCTCTAATTCAATACCCTGAACCGGATGCTTGGCAGTTCGGGCTGGACTGTTACCATGAGGAACGGGATCAAGACTGATTTGCATATGGCTGGGTCCAAACTGGGGTGGCGTGGTGAGCAAAAGAACAATGGATTACAACCAGATCTTTGTGAATGGGGGTGAATGTTTGCATTGTTCGGCATTCCGTCCATCAATTGTTCCTTTTGCACTTTCTAGAAGTGGCATTTCTAAGCTAATAATGACAAAATTACCTTTACCACAGGAGAGGGTTTGTCATTGAGAATCCAATGATAGGAAACATTATGAGGCCGCTCCACTGCAATCCACTACTGCAGCCTGAAGTAATTTCCACCATTCTCCCATGTTAACCTATGGGAAGAGCAAACCTTATAGGTAGTGAAAATATACATGGGTATTCTTCACTACCTGGGCAGGGTACACACTTGTACCTGCCCTGCCTTTCACCTACCACTTCCATCCCCCCTCAGGACTTGCCCTAGAGGTGATCTAGTGGTAGTTAAAGGTTCCCTCAGGACTGGCTAGTGATTTAGCAAGCCAGCCTGAGCATAAGTGCTATTGCGCACACCCAGGCTTGCATAGCAGGCTGGACACGTGTTTTAAAACACCATAGGTTCAAGTGCGCGCACACAGGCCTGCAATGGCAAGCTTGACACATTTAAAATCACCATAGGCTCAAGTGTGCCTACACCGGCCTGCAATGACAAGCTGGGCACATGGTTAAAAACCACCATAGGTGTAAGCCCGCGCACACTGGTCTGCAATGGCAGGCTGGTGACATGTTTTACATTCAGTTAAGTACCACTTCCTAACATGGGTAGGAAGGGTGTGCGCACTTTCACACTGCATTTACAGTGGGAAAGTGCCCAGAACCCCAAGGCCACTACAAGAGAATCAGCAAAACCCAGGAGGGGTCCCCATGGGAAGAGCCGAACCTCATAGGTAGGGAAAACCCACTTGGGGGTTCTTCACTACCTGGGCAGAGAACATGCATGTGCACCTACCCAGCCGATTCATGCCTCAGGACTTACCCTAGGGATGCTCTGGTGGTAGTGAAAGGCCTGCTCTAGGTTGACTGAGTGAGAAAGGCCAGCCTAAGCATGAAACATGTTTGGCACGTTACTCTAGATGGGTGGCACAATCAGTGCTGCGTCTCACTACTAGCCAGTGCAGTACCCGCCCTGGGTATGTGGTGTACCTTTTTACAGGGCACTCACAGATGCAACACCCCAAACAATCAGGTAAGCACCCCTTCTTGGCATGTGTAGGAAGGGCGCGCACACTTTCCTAGTGCAGTACAGTGGGAAAGTGTCCAGAGTCCTAAGGCCACGAAAAGAGTCAACAAAAACCAGGAGGACAAAAAAAAACGTTTTAGGGAAATCCCGTAAGAAAAGCCATGTCCAACACTCGCCGACATAGGAGTGCTAATCAGCAGGTCATCCTGTGGGTGGGGAAGTAAACATCCTTTACCGGGCAAGCTTTGTTCCTGACCTCCTGAGAACAAAAGGCTCTCACCCTAGGAGGGCAGAAACCGGTCTCGGGTGGCAGGCTGGCAGAAACTAGTCAGCCAATAGACCAGAGCCTGATAGGTTTTCATGGGGCACCTTTAAGGTGCCCTCTGGGTGCATATATCAATAAATCCATCACTGAAATTGGTGTGTGTTTATAAATACGAGATGTTTGATACCATACATCCCTATCTTCAGTGGAGTCATCATGTAGCTGGGGAACTCGTTTTCACCAGTGTCCAGCACATGTTCTAAAATGGCTTCCCTGTTCACTTACACTGGCAGTGATGGAATTGACCAGCACAGGGGCATATCTGCTCATGCAGGTACGCTCTCACGTGTAATATAAGGCACCCTGCCTTAGGGCTGTAAGGCCTGCTGTAGGGGTGACTTACAAATATTACATGCAGTGTTAGGGGACATGGCACACAGGAGTGTGTCATGTCGTGTTTTCGCATTTGTCTGCACCAAAACATGCAGCCTGCAGTGGCAATCATGCATGTGTTTGGTGAGGTGTCCGTTTGGTGGCACAATTCATGCGCAGCCCTTGACGACCCTCTTTAGTACCTCACACCCTAAGTACCAGGGGTACCGCTTACTAGGGATTTACAGAGGGTGCTAAAGGTATTGCCAATCGAGGAAACAATTGTACAGTTTTGGGAAAGAGATTTGGCACTGGGGACCTAGTCAGCAGGAACCCAGTGTATTTCCATTCAAAAATCACATCACCTACCAGGCAAAAAGTGAAGCTGAACATGTAAAAAAAGAGGGCACTTTCCTACACGTGGGCATTCGAGTAACCTTAGGGAAAGTGGCTAAATGAAGTGGGACCACAAGAACAGCAACAGTGTTCACAAGCCATTCATTTTCCATCGTGGTAGCTATAAATTCCTGGTTTGTTTAAACAAAATACCTAAGCAGGCTATACTAAAGTATTAGATTGCAAAAGATAGAGTCTTTGCTGTTAGACAGGAAAGGTTGATTTCTGCCTTACAATCCATGCACGCTCCTATATTCAGGTAATCTGGGTGGAGCTTTAAGACAAACCCTTGACAATTTCAGATTGGAAGATAAAGCTGTAACCAACGTTGGAACTACAGGGCACCTGGGTGGAGCCACATGCGAGTAGGCACATTAAGACAAACATTTGCCTTTAAAGACCACGGAAAGGAATATATCCATGGTCTTGGTGGATCACAACCGTTCAACGAAATCACAGTGGCTAGAAGGACTTCGATTTAGAGAAAATAATTTATAAAATTAGAGACTGACCAAGCAAATGTGCAAAAATATAATCTGATTGAAAGCACAGCATTATCGTTAATGTTGTTGAATTTGCTTTTTAAAGGTTTATTACTATAAACCACCACCTCACCCTGAAAGAGTGGTACGGTGTGCACAAAGCCAAACAGCAGCAAACCAAAGCTGGCAAGTTACAGGGCATAAAATGGTGCTTGAGAAAAGCAAGATGAATGTTAAAAGAGCTTTTATTTATCTGACAACATGGGGTGTGGCCATCACAAAATGTAACAATGATTTTAGTTTCCCTTTCACGCCTCTACCCAACAATAATGCACAGGCAGAATCAACTTTGTTAGACACACACGCCCATGGGAGCTGCAGTTCAGCTCTACTGTGTCCCTGATGGAACTCCAACCATTCCCGAGTGCTCATGACAGATATTTCTTGTTTAATTTCATATTACTACTTTATGTTCTGTAGTACGTGTCCAAAGGATTAATGTAAAATTTGATTTAGTTAGAATTTTAGGGATTTATACCAGATCATTTCCACAAAATGTCATCATTATCTAATGATATGGATCCAATTTCTGTCAAATATTAACCTTAGCATGACCTTTGATCTTAATTTGTATACCCAAATAGCTCAGTTCCAAGTCTAGTATATTCTAGTTTCTCGATTTTGTTACCACTGGACCGGAATCGTTACCCAAATCCTTTTTGTCAATGTGCTTGCACTATGAAATGCAATATAAACAAAGCTCTCCAGATACCTTACTTGGATTGTCCAGCTGGAGAAAAGCCTGCAACTCTGATGCATAGAATCTCGAGCCTTGAGTCGAGCACAGTGCTCACACAGTTTAGACATGTTGGCCACACTTTTTAGTGTAAAATTCAAGTGCTAGAGGATCTGCTCTAAAAGGATGGGACTGCGCCTTGTTAAATGCAGTCTGGTTTGTGTGTCAGAGATCAGGCATCTGCAAAGTAGAAGAGTAATACAACATATGCCATTGTAAAAGATTAAGCTAACCTATTTTCTTTAGGATGATGCCTAAACTAAAATGATTATCTTCCATCATGACAAAAATGTTGCATTATCGTAGATGGTCCTAAGATTTCCTCCAGCCATGCCCGTGGTAAAGCCTATTGACTTTCTTGTATAGCAGAGCAGACATTTTTGGTAGCTGACCTGCCTATGACTTGAAATGGGGGAAATACCAACATGGCTGCTTTTCCTAGACTGAGAAACATGTTGCACCTTTTCAACCATTTTTCTTTTTAAAACTCAGTTGAAAGCATTTAGAAGTTAAATAACTGCTACTTTAAAAAAAAAAAAAAATATTGACAAGTTTGTGCCAGACTACCTTCTCAAGCATAAAAATAAATACACACAAAAATGAAAAGTTCATGATTGAAATTGGCACTGCCGATTAAATGTAACCAATGCTTACAACTTACCATATGTCTCTCCATTAATAGTGCATTTTTTGAACAGCATGATGTTTTGTGTGAGTGTTCCTGTTTTATCCGAGAAGATATACTCTATCTGTCCGAGCTGTTCATTCAAAGTTGTGGTTCGGGCTTTTGCTGGTGTATCTTTCGGAGTATAGTACATTTGTAGGTCCCAGTTTATAAAATAACTTTGACCCAAACGAATAACTTCAACGCTGGAAAAGAAAAACATGAGTAGGTTGTTATAAATTGTCTTTAATTACAAGTTAGTGTTGATACAGGTCATGTAGTAAAGTAGTTGGTCATGGCTATCCTTCATGACCTACTACAGTAACAACAGAAAAGTGTTCGTTACATATCACCTTAGTGTTGAGGCATATATAGGCAGATTCACATGCTGTGCACATCTTGCGCTGTAAAGGTAGGGCAGAAACATTACACCTGTTGTCTTTCATAGTTTCATTGCGGACATCACCAACGAAGGTCCGTGCAAGAAGGTCCTTCTGTGACAAACACCTGCATTGCAGAGTGCTCTGTAATGCCTCACACACTGGTGACGTCTTTCAGATGTTCTACTCCACCCACGTTAAATTTAGTCACAGTACAATAAAGAAGATTTTTAGAAGCAAAACAAATATCAAAACAAACAAAATTCGACCTTAAAACTGGGTTCTCAAATGACCAGTGCAGGCTACTTAGAGAAATAGTATACTTTATTATTTTAGGGATGGTTCTTTCAGAATGGGGGAGGGCTGGAGAATAAAGTCCTCTTGCCCTAGCTACCATCAGATTGTTTGATTGGCAATCTCCAGGTTTGCAATCGGTGTCACAGGATTCCAGTTACATCAACTTTTTAAAATCACATCTTCTGAATAGATGTTTATTTACTGCATTGATGAAGATGGTTAGGGATGAGAGTGCTATATCTTATGGAAGGCTTTTGCAGCGTTTTGGAGCATGAGGAATTGTGAATTCTGTGCTAGGTATTCTAGAAATACGATCAGCGGTCCCACCAAGACACAGATATGAGCAAAGTCAAAAAGAAAAAGTAAGGACAGTCTGATGCTTTAAGTGCTAAATGCATATGCCTACAGGAGTAAAGATCCTGCATAGCACCTTGGAACATGTGGAAAATAGAATAAAAAGTGCTCCTCTTTAGAATTTAAGAATGTTTTGAGAGAAGAGTTAAAATCTTAATACTGGACTCATTAATTGGGCATTCCCAACCTCGACAGCTTTTTAAAGCAAACGAGAGCCAGACACTGGCAGAAATAAACGCTCACCTATAACTATCTCAGACCCTTGAAGAGTAGGCTACTGCAGCCATTTTGAGAAAGAGAAGAAGCGTTGAAACGAGGGAACAGATAAATATTTATCTTTCCCTGGATCAATTATTTAACACGTATTTATTAAATTAATGAGGTGTTTTGTAGACCTCTGGATTGTCGCTGGGCACATGGATATTGGGTTCATTATGGCACGCCAGTCAGTTTTGTGGCAGTGAACACAGTATAGTAAGAACAGTGCGAAAGATCTTCACACAGTTTAGGTGTAGTTCTTTTAGAAATGGGGCAGGACAAAACAGCTACAAATTACTCTTGGAAGGAGAAGAAGGTCTTCAGAGACCTCTTGCAGGTTGTTCACTGGTACTTATGGCTCAAGCAGGTGGTGATCTTGTTTCATACCCCCAGATTGCCATCTAAAGAGTTATGTAGAATGGTGTCATCCATGTAGATTTGAATTTGCAGCTGCTGTTGTGCAATTTCCTTTACCAGCACACAATACAAAAGTAAGCCCCTTTTGCGAAACCATAAGTGCTGTGGTTTAGCAGTCAGGTACTGATTTTGGGCTTTTGTTCTTCATAAAAGAGAAATGATCAGCACACCCCTGGGGCTGCTTCAGTGACTCTAGCTATTTTTTGCTGAGCTATTGACATGATTTCATGGACTCCGGTGGCTTATGCCATTTATAGGTAGAAAAGGATTAAAATGTCTGTTTGTGTATGTAGGAAGCTGGTTTTTTTATATATCAAAATGAGACATGTAATGTAAAGAGTACAGGGGTTCTCTTATAAGTGGAAAGGGGCTTGCTCTAGCAATCCCAAGGTGCTCTTATAGGGGGTAGTGTGTTCATGCAGCCTTAGACTCCTCATAGAGGAGTACAAGACATCTGCAAATACACACAATAGTCAATAAATGAGACACTACTCAATCAGTAGATCCACACCAATTTATAACAAGCATTTGCAATGCAATAGGTCTCGCATTTAGGCGAGTTTAAGCTATTGGCATTGTAAATGACAATGCCTATTTTTGTTTTTTAAAGGATGAATTTCGCAGGTCACTTGTTTATAATTTCTCTCTTGCAGGAAGTGTTTATTTCTTATCATTTGTTGTTTTTTAAAGATTTTAAGAGAGATTTTTGTGTTCATATCTAGCACGGATGGAGTCCGCAAAGTATTTTTTTTTTTCGGTGTTCCCAGTCACAAGTTTGCATGCGTCACCAGGTTTAAATTTAGCACATATGTTTCATTTGACCGCGTTTAATTTGAGCACTTATCTGGGACTGGAAAGTCATGGGGAGTTTCTTTGGTGCAGGAATTTTATAGTTTATACGTTGGCACATTTAAGTTCACTCATGTAGTGTGTTTTATTAAGACACTAGGTGTGGTTGCATGCACAAGCATTTTATGTATATTTATTGCATGTGTTTGGCTGTAAGTTTTTGGGACAGAGTACGTTTGTTTTTCAATTGGTAGAAACGTGAAATCACCATTTTGAATAACTTGGTTTGTTCGCTTTTGTTTATTATGTTGATTATAAACACAGGAATATGGTTGTACATCTATTTGACGTCTTGATTGAATGTCATTCAAATTACATTATAAGATATCATGTTTATTTTGAAGTTGGGGACTGTTGATATTTACGGGATTTTTTTTATAACATTCTTTTTATTTTATTCAATACATTAATGCATGTTACATTATCACAACCACAGGTCAATTTATCATTCACAGGTTTTATACTCAGAGGATCTCATTATGCTTATCCCCACTTATCACAGTTCCAGATTATTTGATTGTGTGTCATTCAGTTACTCATCCTTCGGGCAACAGGCTCTTCTTAATTTTGCAGTTGAGTATATTCCCCTCAGTTACAGTCCTCTATGTTTAACCCATAATCCCCACACGGGATGTTCTTTAATCATAATTACCGCTGAGGAACGGCAGTCTTGCCTGAAATGCACTGGGTCTACATTTCCCATACTGCACTATGAATAACAGTGAACTAACGCGTGTTTTGGAGGAAAGCCTGATCGGCACCTGTTGAAACTGTTGTTGAACTATTTGAATAAAGACATGGGTAAATTTGAATTACTGATGGACTAAATCCGATTAAAACGGAAATAATCAGTTTGAACTCGTTTGACTGACAATTCTTTGGTGTGCATCCTAGTGCTTCAGGATCCTGACGAGGCTTGAGCATGTTTTCCCACTGGGATGTGCGTCATGCCATGTTTTCACTTTTGTCTGCACCAAAACACGCAGCCTGCGATGGCAGCCCTGCATGAGTTTGGAGAGGGACCCCTTAGGGTGGCACAATTTGTGCTGCAGCCCTTCGGGGGGCCTCTTTAGCACCTCAGGCCCTGGGCACCGTTTACTAGGGACTTACAGAGGGTGCTAAAGATATTGCCAATTGGGGGAAACATTTGTACAGTTTTGAGAAAGAGATCTGGCACTGGTGACCTGGACAGCAGTAACCTATTGCACTTCCAGTCGAAATCACATCGAATACCAGGCAAAAAGTGGGGGTAACCGTGTCAAAAAAGGGGACTTTCCTAAAGTGTAGAATTGTGCAATAGGGGCAAGTCACTGCGATATCCACTAAGGTAGCTTTGGTGCCAGCGCACAGCCAACCCGATTGCTAGTCATTCAGGAAGTTCATCTTCACAATGTAATCTGGGAGTGGGAGGTTAGAGATCACAATAGTTTACCAGGTCCTTGGGATCAACTATAGATGTTTTCAGAATTGTGACTGAGATGAGATGTTTTGGGGCATATCAAAATGACCTGTTGAAGCAGTCTTCCATGCAATGCTGATTGAGCGTGGCCAAGCAATATGGCTGGCAACACAAAGTAACCGGTGGCTCCTAAAGCCAAAAAGTTATTCTAAAGTACCCTGAGCCCAGATGGCTTGTGAGGGAGCTACTAGAGTGCTCTGAGGATTAAGTAGGTGCTCTCTCTTCGCTCAGAAGACCGCTGACCCAAGGGACTGCTACACATTTCTGGTTCAAATGGCCAGGCCCTCCTTTCCTAACTGAGAAACATGGTGGCACCACACAGCCCGGTCCGTAGAGGCCTGCCTCAGGGATGGCCATTCCCACCCATGTGGGAGCCTGAATGGATGAGATGGCCAATGGAATGAGTGATCCTCTGCCGTTCCCCCTTGGGGCTCTAGTTTTGCTGTGCAGTGTGGCGATCTTGAGACTCCAATTGGAGGGTGGCATGTGAGCAGCCTGGGCATGCTGCACATTTCTTGACCCTGCGAAGCTGACAAGCTCGTTGGATTGTGCTCCTTGGCCTGCTTCTCGGCTCCACCTCAAACTCAGGATCTGCGGTTGATTGCTACTGTTGGGTGGTGGCTGTGCCAGGCCAGAGGGGCCAGTTGTGGGGAATTGAGAAACCTGGGCCCGTTGGGTCTGACTTGTAGCCTGGGCTGCGCCCCTCGTGCATGAACCTGGCCCTCCCCCTTATTTGTGCCCTCGGGCTCCTCCTTGGGGGCTTCTCTGCATGGATCCAGCATCTACTGCACCTCCATTGGACTGGATCCTTCTGGACCTGGAGTCTTAGGTCGCCCTGTATTGGACCATTAACCGGAGGGTAATTGGACTTTGCTGCTATCAACACCACTCATTGAGATCTCGCTGTTCTGCTAGTAAGATTAAGGAACCTCCTTGTGTTAGGACCTAACTGGCTGAGCAGACCACCATAATACCATCTTCATCATAAGGGACAAAGCCCTCAAAGTAACCCAGCGAACTAAAATTAACCAGTACACAGCTGGTTCAAGAGGTGAGGTGGCTGCAGATTCGAAGGCTTCTGTGGTAGCCTCCACTGCACCAGCGACACTACTGGGGATCAAATTCTTCCTGCAATTGAAAGAAACAGTAGTACACTAAAGAAAAATATTGACGCCATATCTTTTAAGATCAACCTACTATGGACAAACTTAGATAAAGTTACTGAATGGTCTCCAGGACAGTGGAGGAGCTAAAAGCTGAATTAAATTAACTGAATAACTCACTTCAATCCCTGTTAGAACTAGCCAATCAGCTGAATAACAGAGGCGGAAGCAGAGGGGAGGTCATGTAGGTTCAATCTACAGTTCATAGGATTTCCAGAAAAGGCAGAGGTACAAGATTTGGGGACGTTCTTGGAAAGCTGGATAATGTACACTATCCAGCCCATTAAACTCTTACAGTGCTTTATAGAAGAGAGGGTGCCTAGGGCGCAAACCCCCTTCTACCCCTTCCAGTCCTTAACCCAAAGCCATCATAGCCAAAATATTGAACTATCGTTAAAGCCAGAAAAGTGAGTGAGAGGTGGCATGAGGCAGAGGTCATTAGAATATTTCAAGATTACACTCAAAGAGCACAGTATTTCCAAAGGTCCTTCAAGCTAGTGAAGCAAAACCTCAGGCTATGAACTTGAACTACATGCTCCCTTTCCCTGGCCAAACTGCGAGCGATACATGAAGGAAAATGGCACTTCAACTCACCTTGGAAGATTTGGGATTGGTTGGAACATGGGGACAGAATGAGCCACCTGCCAGGGGCGGGGATCACAAGAACCGCCTCATGGGAGTGTAAGATCCACTTCGCTGACCTCATTGTGAGATACATTGATAGCATGAGACTTCCAAGGTGCATGTAGGTTATTGTAGAAGAGTTGGAATCTAAGATAATGTTGGAAGGAATAAAAAAGGCGATGCAATCAATGCCTAAGGGGAAGTCAACTGAAAGTGACACTTTTCAGTAGAACTCATTCACTGATTCTCCAGTTGCCTGAAACATTAGAGACTTTCAATGCGTATAGACCGATAGGCAAGCTACCAGACGCAATGAGAGAGCATAATTTATATGATGCTGAAAACCTTGTCCTACAGACCTCGGACCATGAATAACTTAGACACCAAGGTTCTGTTTAAGGTCTTGGCCAATAGGCTATGGAAAGTGATGGACAAGCTGGTACATGAGGATCAGTGTGCTTTTATGCCATGATGTAGCACAACAATAAATATTTGTAAACTTACAAACCTACTTTATGTCAGAGCCAACTTGCCAGAGGAACTTGTGTTGGTAGCAGAGGATCTGTAGCCGGCAATGAGGTGGTTGACCAAAGATAATTGCGAAAAATTGCTACACAGGGATCCTCCACTGCTGGAGCTATTGATAATAGGGGAGGACATACCAGCCGACTGTAAAATGTACTTACCTAATACCTCAGACTAGAAAGATCTGGGAAATGGTAGGCAAAAGAATCCTGAAAAGACTGCCATTCGTAAGGGAACTGAATATATGGGCCTTACAACCTTTCCAATGCGAATATGCTATACACTGGGACACTTAAATCCTGATGAGGTCTTCATTTCTTCCCAGGAAAAGTTTGAGGTCCATCTGGATCAACTCCTGCAGTATGCCAGGAAGGCCAGGGAGATCTTGAGTGACTTTCTGAATTTGCCACCTGCATCTTAAAGGCAATCCTGTAGCTGGACTCAGATTGCCATGTGATATCTTTGGGGCAAAGGCCTTAAGGCTGGTAGGGCCAAGCCATCACGAAGAGCAGGCTTATATGAGAGAACAACTTTCATGAACATATTCCTGACAGGGAGTGAGAGGAGTCTTGCTTTCTGGTAAGTGGGATCTCATGGAACGCTAGATTCAAACTAATACACTAACTTCTTACACCACACAAATCTGACACCAGTAACATTGAGAAAGATTTATTACTTGGAATTTGACCAAAGTGTGGGGTTGGGGAGACTTCTTTTCTGCATCTCACATGGCTGTGTGATAAAGTGTCAAGTTTCTGGGAGTGAGTGATCATGAGGCTGAAGGGACCTTCAGTTGGAAGTTTCTCCCAAAGTTTATTAGGGGCTGTCCCAAACCTGAAGAAAAGGTAAAATGCAGTACAGGTTTTGCATTACTGATTTTGATATTGGCAAAACAGCAAATAGCCATGGGCTGGCTCTGTACTTGTGGTCCATCTGTAAACATATGGTTCAGGGATATCTAGGAGTGCGCTTTATTCGAGACGCCAAATATCGGAGCATCTAGAAGAGATAAGAAAGTAGCTGATGATCTGGCAACATGGGCACAGACACAATGCAGGAGCTCGTAGATGTGCAACAATCTGGCACACTGAATGCCCCTAAACATCAGAGTTGGAAGAGGAGACAAAGTAGGATGATAGCCTGGGTCTCTGACATACTCAGTTTCACCCCTACCCCTCAGGGAAACTTGAACAGCTACTGCATGTGGAGAGGTTGGAGGGAATATATTGAATGTGTATAACTATAATGACCTGTTGACTCTTGGATTGGAGGCGTGGGAGTTTGTGGTGCTTTTGTAATTTCCTTTAATTTTTGCCATATTAAAACAAATAACATTATTAAAAAAGCAATGCTGAAAGGTTAGACGACATGATGCTGATATAGTCTTTATGGTGGATGCTGCCAATGGTTTGCTCGGGTAGGCACTTGTTAGATGAACCGTCTGTGGAGAGAAGAACAAAATTATGAAACTAGTAGTTGCCTCTGAATGGCCAAGAAAGGCTATCCATGGCTTAGATTCTCTGTAAATCTGAGGAGTTTTAACCCAAACATGGTCTTTGATAGTTCCTCACTATTAAACAATACAAGGATGCTCTGATTGTTTAGTGGTGACCTTGTGATTTTTCCAAATGGTCAGATAGGCTGTCAATATTTGTTTCTAGGTAACAAGAGATTTAGTATGTGGTGAAGCACGTAGCTGGTTGGAGAAACAACACACACTGTTTGGAATATTTGCCTTTGAGGTGGAGCAATACGCATTGCAGGTCAAAGAAATTTTGCGTGGATGAACGTATGGTTACTTTAATTAAGGAAAGTAAAGAAGTAGTAGAACATTTGGAGGGGAAAAATAAGGCAATGTATTTTAGCATGTTGCAGAAGTAGAAAGGCTGGTGAGATTGGGCTGGAAGAAGAAAGGTGGGTTCAAAACTTTGTGCATTTGTCCATTAAAGTGTCAGAGAAATCATCAGCATGAGAATCAGGATATTGCTATACGGAGAGAGAGTTGTATCACCTGAAAAGGTAAGTAAACCATTAACACAGCTGGCAAATGAGGCCATCTGGGCCAGACACTCATAAAAGAAAAAGAGAAAAATTGGTGTTAGAGGATGAATGAGGGATAGACTATGATGTTTCTCAGTGGGTGGAGTGTTGTCCTGATTGTAAAAATATAACACTGAAAATAAACAGAAAACTGTATGTGGGCACATGGTTAAAAGAAGATCCAGAGGAAGCAGGGATTAAAGCAAATATGAATTGTTTGTGGGATGAGAAAAGGTTTGCATATGAAATACAAGCTCCCTTGAGAAGATATAGAGAAGATATAGAGTGAAACTGTACAATCCGCAGTCCGCAGATGGGACTACTCAATATGCTAATAGGCAGAGTAAAAGCATCATAAAAATGGGTCCCATGATAAATGGAATGTGAGGAGGGCAGTTTAAGAGAAGGTGTGGTGCACTATATCATAAGAGAGGATAGGACTAAGCTCATTCCAGGGTGGCTGGCAAACGGCAGGAAGAAAGCTGGTGGAAGAAAAAAAAGGGATAAGAAAGAATAAAGAAAAAGGGCACAGAGAAAGAGAGCATAAAGTGATGGGACTTAGTGAAAATTAGATTTGAAAGAAAATGTGTTGGCCTTTCCAAGTTCTCTAAAACAGGTTAGAGGGCTGCATATGATTTTGAGTGATAGGCAGCATTTGAACAGGAGGAAGGTAACATCATATTGGAGAGGAGTGTAATCTGACAATGAGGTGAGAGTAAACAATATGTCAAGAAATGGTGGAATCTGTTGTTTGATTGGAGGTGAAGGGAATGAGGTGGGAGAGGGAAAGTCTAGCAAGTGCTGGGGATGCAGGAGTAAGCGAGGAAGTTGTACAGAAGTGTTAATCTCAATACCAGGATGTTAAGAGTAGCCATTAGCCTGGAGGAGTATGGTTTGTCATAGTAGTATTTTATTTTCTGCTACCTCTTTTATAAATACTCTCGGAAGGGGGGTGGTGTACCCTTGTTTTTTGCACTTTAATTTGTCATGATTTATTTCATATATTTTCCCAGGGTGCCAAAATGTATTTCATTTGAATAGTACAAGCTGATCAATTGAACTTACCTCACATAAAGGGAAATGGGAACCATGGTGTTCAATACAATAATGTAGCCCCAAAACGCAAGGAATCCACGGTAAGATGAAGTATAATCCTTCTTTCCATCATAAAGGTACCATGACAGAGTATAGGTGCCAATCTGAGCTTCCCAGAATGAATTTCCAATTGCAAGACCAGCAGAAGCAAGGATCAGGAGTACAAAAATCTGGAAGGAAAAAACAGTAACAATTGTTAAGCAAGTCAGCATGAGAAATGAGAAATCTAGTAAATTAACAAAAAGCTAATATCACATTTTAAAAATCAATTAAATAAGTGATCAACTGGAGAACCGTTAAGATTATCTGGAGAACCATTATGATCTACTGGAGAACCGTTTTGATTGCCAGAGGCAGCCTCTATGTTGTCTTTGTTGATTTAAAATCTGCTTTCAACCTGATCCCAAGATCCAAACTCTGGAGTGTCTTAGTTGCCCTAGGTATGCCTTCTGATATCTTATCTCTTCTAATCCGCCTCCATAAAGATAATTATGCACGAATACGATGGGGAGGGGAACAGGCTCAGCTGACAGAAAGGGTACCAGTTTCTAAAGGTGTTTGCCAAGGCTGTATCTTGGCTCCCACCCTGTTTTCATTATATATTAACGACATATCCTTTTTGTCCCAAGTAGAAGCAGATGCTCCATCTTTGTCTGGCCTTAAAACACCAACCCTTTTGTTTGCGGACGACACCTTGTTGATTTCTAAGACTTCCTCAGGCCTCCAGAAACCTTTGCTCCACTTTAATGAGTTCTGTGAGGGCCGGGGCTTGGAAATCAACACTTCTAAAACCAAGGTGATGTCTTTTAATCAGCATAGATCTTTTAAGGGCAAATTGACCTTGGCAGGTGTTCCTTTAGAGAAGGTAGAATCTTTTGTATACCTGGGGGTCACATTTGCAGAGGGCACGTCCTAGCATCTTCATATTGTTAAGGCAACCATGAAGCTTAAGCAGATCTCAGGAGTAATACTTAAGGAGCTCTCGACATCACATACTAAACCTATTTCTCCTGCGCTAAAGATCTATGAGGCCAAGGGTTTGGGGTCAGCCCTGTATGGGGCTGAACTATGGGGGCTTTCAAAATATAACGATATTACAAGAACTGAGAACAAATTCCTGAGGAATCCTGTATCTCTCCCAGCCAGCATCCCATTATATCCTCGGTTTAGTGACTTAGGTACCGCCAAGGTTTTGGATAAAATAAGTTTGCGGCCTGTACTCTTTTGGAGACGTGTGGACTACCCCCGAACTTGCCCACTACACGGACTCCCTGCTGGATGTTATGAAGGCCGACTATTTTAACAAAATCCCTAGGCTCAAAATTATGAAGATAACCCTATATTTGTTAGGGCTCCACGACTTGTGGGATCACCCGGACACATCTGTTTTTACTTCAAAGGCTGCAATGAAAAAGTTATATTGGTCATTTGTGATGGCTGAGGATTCGCAGAAGGCTGCCACCATCAAGCGAACTAGCGATTTTTTGGATTTTAAGCCCATCCGCAGGTTGGAGTTATTTTGGGACATAGTGCCTGTACCACTGCATAGGAAACTTGTACAGTTTTGCATAGGCACCCTACCGCTTAGAGTGTTTACAGCAGGATGGACTGGGGAAAGCGGTACCTCTTGACCGATTTGTGATCACCAAAGCAAAAGTGTCTCCTGTGTTTTTTTGCATGCCCAGCCTATCTATCTCCTTGGTATACCTGGCTTGTATCCATCTGTAGACTAATAGGTATACAGAATTATCAGGAAGCCCTGCACATCTTTAGATCAGACTCTCGCCCTGTAATGGCTATTTCTGTTGCAAAATGTTTAGGTGTTATGTGGGAAATTTGTGGTAAAGCCCTCCGACACCTTTCGACTTGACATGCACTATTTGAGTGCATTTCCTTTTTTGCTTGTTTTATCTGATAATCAATTATGAATTTTACTTTTATGTACAGATTTTATCAGCTGAATATTTTTTTTAATATGATCATTTTTGCAATGGTTTTTAATTATGCTGTACATTGTATCTATTGTATATGGTGTGTGCTTTTATGGCCCTGGTGGCCGAAATAAAAAATTTGAAATGAAATGAATTAAAAAAGTGACCTTTATGTTTAATTGTAAAACAGTAAATGTTTAATTGTAACTTTTGTCATATGATATTGCATATGCCTCAACCCACCTATCCCTGAATTGCTCTGCCTGATTATGGTTCAGTAATCTTTTAGCCCAGCAGCAACTTTTAGAAGTTAGTTTTAGTAACATTTTGTAATAATGTTGTTGTGCTGTAGGTACATGCTATGCATTACTACGGATGCCACCCATAAGTGGATGGACATAATGGGAATTAGGTCCTTGATTTTCCATCCTGTAATGTTGAATAGGCTTCTACGGTTATTGAAAATGATTCCATGACTGTTTAATTGTTAATTGAGATCTGTGTATTCTAAAACTATATGTGCTATTCATTAATAAAAAATGTGTACACAGGAAAAAAAACAAATGGGGACAAGCTGTTACTTTTAGGATAATGTTCAAATCCATACTTAGTTTTATCTGAGCACTAAAGAGTACAAATGGACTATATGCAAAGTTGCATAATTCTTTGCCTCTGGTCACACAGTTATATATAACCATAAATTGTTAGGTTATCCAGATATCAAAGATCCTGCACAGACTGCTTCTTGGGTGTAGAGTGAAGGTGGGATCTACAAAAGGCTAAAGAAATTATACAATGCAGAGCTGTAGTAAAATATATGGAACGGGTACTTCATCAGTTCAGGAAAAGCACTAGTTTCAAACTCATAGAAAGCCACAATGTTCTTCATAGTGTTCACCTTATTAAAGAAAACTGTGACATTTCATAAAAAACACGACCTTACACATGTAAAAGCAACATTTTATCCTTCCAACTTTTACGCAACATTGTAGTACTGAACTTTGTGTATTTTAGTAAACTAAATGTATCCAAAAGTGGTCAAAACTAAAAGCTGCATGCACATGTTATGCTAATTATTCGAGAAGAAACAAATTCAAAGTACCTTCTTTTATCAAGATACAATTGCATGGAAAAGCAAGTTCTAAAAAGGCCGCTGAGGGGTCAACTAGGCTGCCTGCCAAACTATTCTCATGGCAATAGGTGTAATAGTGCCATGTTGATGCTTTTGCTTGCCCTAAATCACAGGTGTGGCAGAAGGCTGTGGTGACTGTGTGAATGTGTGATTGGCAATACATTGAAGCAATGGTCCTTGTCCTACTCCATCAACCTCACTATGCCTACTGTAAACCTCCTGGACAATAAGCATTGCTCAATGCTCAATCTTGGGCTGTACATCACTCTGTACAAAACTCTCCTTGGTAGGATTATCTACATCCTTGACTTTTCAGATCACACTTATGCAATTATAATACAGATTTCTGTACTTTCCCATCTTACATACACCATTTGCGAACAAATGTCCCAGATTGTCTCACAATTATCCATTAGACACAGGATAGTTTGAAGCTTTGCCATGCTAAACATATCTTAAACAGAGATATTTTACCTTCCTGCTTCCTCCTGTCCTCCCTTATTATGCTTTCTCTTCACACACTAACCACCTGTGCCAAGAATCCAAGATCACTTAAATTCTCTGGGACATGGGTCACCAAAAGGATGATCAGGTGCCTGCACTCGCATATCTGCTCATGTATATGCAGATGCGAAAGGCACAAAATCCTGGTGCGTTCCACTGATCCTTTCTACCCTGGTGATCTGCCACCATGTTACAATCCATGACATCTTAGTTCCTTTTATATTTTCCTTTCAGAATGCATCAATTAATTTTCAAAATGTATATATTGCCTAATAGTATCACACCATCCCTCATGCACCGGGTGGCATTCCCTATTTGTTCATGTTAATGAAAGGTTTATTACAGCCTATCCTGGGTCCCTGCGGATCTCTCTACCCTTCTACAATTCTGTAGACTGTTTATCAAGTTTAAAACAGGCTAACATCTAAGACCATTTCGCAAATTAAACCTTCTGTGATCATTCAGGATACTTTAAATTGTAATGAAGCCTTAGACAAGAAATCTGATTCACTGTTCTTACTCCTAAGCCTTATGCGTTATGCTTTATGTATGATGTAACGCAGCATCTCCACTGCTCATACTGACCACAGTGCGGATAATAAGTTCATGGTTACATATTCATACCGTCACTGTATTTACAAGACCATTTATTAAAACCTAGGGACATCGCATGTCATCCTTCACATTGTGAAAATACTTCTGCTGATTTTTGTTTCTCTATGTCCCCATTAATCATAATAGTTTCAGTAAAAAAAAGGGTGTTTCTCTGCTTTCCTAATATAGCTATTTCTCCATAACTAACCACTGGATGTTAACACGCAACAGTGATTCATATGAGAATTTTCACACTACTCAATTTGCTTGTTCCAGACATTAAGTGTACAGCCTTGGCTCTAAACCACGTTCTTTTATGGGTTTTTTTGTGGCACAAGCAGCTCAACCAGTAAACACTCCGTATAGACTTCCTTTTAAGAGTGTAGTGTCAATGATTACAACATGACTAACTCAGATTTGTCCATGAAATAATTTTCTTTCACTTGAAGTGATGCAAGACTGACCGGCACACAATGTATAAGCCCAACTTCGGATTCAAACCAAACCTAGTTAGAGGTGATCTACTCTTGTGAACTATTTTTGCTTTCTAAATTTAATTACAGACCACCATTGCCCTACATTACATATTTGTAAATATTTACAATACAAGACGTTTCATCTCAGATTTTCAGTTCCCCAATATTGGGCGAGCACAGAGCTAACGTTACCTCTTCTTTCACCTTGATGGTGCTTCTGACACAGGCTTCTTAATACCTTAAATTAAAAAAAGCTCAATCTAATACATAGCATGTAAATTTATATTTTGCTAAATGATTGCCCTACATGTTAGACCATTTACCCATTCAATTTAAATAAAAGGAAATGTAACCCTTACTGTGATGGGCTGGCACTTTCACTTTATCCTTTCACTGCCAAGGCCAAAATGTATTTCTACGGATTTTATGACTCATTTACAAGCCATTAGAGCAGTGAAAAGGCTAAATTGAATGGTAGCTTTTTAACTAGATGAGAGCTCCCTGCAAATATTAGTTTAGGAGCTAAAAGATTAGCATATACCTCAACGTTTAGTTTTTACCAAATTGTGAACATCAGTGATCCACAAATTTGGTACATATTCAGTATCTGAGATCTACAGGACAGATATTTTCCCTTTTTTGTATTTGTTCAAACTCATTCATGGTTTCCTGTAACGTATAGAGACACAGGATTAGTCTTTTTTTTTTGGTTTTTGAAAATTCTTTATCACAAGTCTAGCTAGTTTTCCCTTTTTTATATAATGAAATGTGCTTTTAAGCCATTTGCAAGGTAATGTGTATAAAGGGCGGGCATCACAACGAAATTCGCAAACCTGGTCTTGCAGATTTCCACCTGGGACTAGAGCAGGCTTACAATTTCTAGGATTTACAAACATTTCCAGGAATCCGCATGGAAAACTGTGCCACGGAGAGGTTTCCATATAGATTTCTAGGAAGGTCATGTGAAATTCTCATCGAGCTTTGTGAGAAAGTGCCTCTTGTCATGGTTAGCCCCCCACTTTTTGCCTGGAAATTGATGTGGTTTCGATAGTAGTCCACAGGGTCCCTGCCAACCAGGTCCCCTGTGCCAGTGCTTATTCCCAAAAACTGTTTCACAATTGGCCCTTCAGGCCCCTGTAAGTCCCTACTAAATGGTCCCCTAGGGACCCCTCACCTAGGCCATGCAGAGTGCAACTGCAGCATGCATGAGCTGGTGCAGACAAAATGACAAAGTCGACATGACCCACTGCCTGTGTGCCAGGCCAACTAGAACTGCCTAAGGTATAGCCACCCCTCTAGCAGGCATTACAGCCCTAGGGCAGGGTGCACTATATAACAGGTGTGGACATATCTGCATGAACAGATCTGCCACTACAATATTTAAGTCTATTCTTAGATATTATAAGTGCCAGGGAAGCCATAGAGTACATGAGCTTGAAACTCTAGTTCAACAGCACCATGATGGCTTTTCTAAACACAGAAGTATTAGGTATCAAACTACTCCTCTCAATAAACTCACACTGATGCCACTGTGGGAGTTATTGAAACATGTATTCAGAGGACACCTCAGAGGTGCCCCCTGAAAACCTACCAACCCTGGTGTGGTCACAGACTGGCTTTAGGCAGCCTGCCACCAGAGAGCTTTCTAGACCCCTGGATCGAGAGCCCCCGCTCTCTGAGACACGAAACAAAGCACATCCTGGGTGGAGGTGTCACACCTCCTCCCCCAGGACGGGCACAGTGCTCGAGGGGTTAGCTTCAAAGGCCTGCCTTGTGTGTCAGTTATTGATCAATGTGTGTGTAATAAATGTCTTGCACTCCTATGTGTTAGGCCCAAGGCTGCTCGCCCACACTACCACTAATAGAGCATTTTGGGTTTTACATTGAGCCCTGTACACTTCTGGGGGAATCTCTGGACTGTGTACAGTATAACCACCTAGTGGCATACCATATACAGAGCCAGCTTTCTACAAGCTTATAGTCCCTTCTGTACAGCATTCCACAAAACAGAGCTCTGTATAGGGGAAATGATCTCTTATGTAAACACACCTTTTCTTCCCCACTGTGGAGAAAAAACAAATCCCTATGGAGAAACCCGCTTCCCCTCACCCCCAAAACCAAAGGGGATGATGGACGGAGTGTTGAACATTGCAAGCACTCCCCCAGTCAACTGATGGGTCTCAGGATGCTTGTTTCCGGTCCAGGGAAGACATGGCTTGGCAGACGGGCTGGACTGTTCCCATGAGGCACAGGGTCAGACTGATTTGCATATGGCCTTGTCTGAACTGGGGTGGTGGAGTGAGCTAAAGAATGATGATGGATTAAACCCAGATCAGTTGACTGGGGGTGAGTGTTTGATTAGCTCAAGCGCTCCGTCCATCATCCCCTTTGGGATCCACTACACCCCCAGCAAATATCGAGGGGATCCTTTCTCACCCTGGAAGGGATTTACGTCAGCCCTTGCATGCCCTGGTGGAAAGGGATTGAGATTAATATGAAAGCCCCGAAACCTACCTTTTGGTGGGCATTCACAAATGTCAAAACATAACCATGCTTTGCTTTGGAATGCCTTAAAACACCACTTTTCCCCGTCTGAACCAGTCCAGTGGGATTTAAAGTTGTGGAGAACTTTGCACTCTTGGGGTACATGTAGGCATTTGTAAATGGAGTTAACCCTGCCGTCATGAACCCTTATGTGAATTCCTTGCTGGCGTAAAACAGGTAGATTTTGCCATGAACCCACATTATGGAATTCACCTTTATTAATATGGTCTAAAGTAAATATACATTATGTACAAATCTACATATTGTCTTCAGCATAGCTTGATTACTTTTTTGTTTCCTTTAAAAATAGGTGTACGATAGTAATTAGAATTAATATATTAGCGCCTTTCATACATTTCCTGCTTAGCCTAAACTATCTAAAAGCTCTTCAGCCAGGGCAATATAATTTCAACCCTTTGGCTGTTTAGTGCTATTTTTAATTCATTCCAGCAAGACACCCCTTGTTGGAACTTTCTCAGGGGTACCAGGGCAGACAGGGGCAACATGGCTCCGATTGAGACAAACCAAGCTTTTTATCTATAGTGTTCTAGGTCTTACCCTTACTGCTGAACCCAAACCTGAGCAGCATATAGAACCCATTAGACCTTAACCCTCAGGATAATGAAGTCCAGCAGCCCAAATCTTACTCATGGAGGATGTCCTGGGTTAGTGAGTCGGAACTCAACAAACCAACCATTACATGGTAATAATTCATTGCCCAGCAGTTCTTAGTGTTTGAAAAAAGGACTTTACTCTAAACTTTACATGGTACATAATATGTCAAAAGGTAAAACAATTATAGGAAACATTCAACATCTACTGAGGGCACAATCTTGGATGCTTCCTGAGGGAAGGGGGACGGCCTCTTCAAAGTGCTGCTTGTGCAAACCACCCGCACAGTCTATATGATTCTTTTTGGAGGGGGAAAATCAGAGAACCAGCACTGGTGATTATGCCCTCCGCCTAAAATGGGCTTTGCTCCCCTATTCACTGTTCTCTTGGTATGTACAGTGCTTTGTTGTCGGTTTCATCATTAAGAACACAGACATTGCCTGTGTTCTTTGATAGCTTTTAGGGTGATGCCCAATGTACTTATTTGTGGGATGGGGGTGTGCGACACCCCTCCCAAGCCCATCCCATCCCCAGGGCCCAATTTAAATATTATTGGGGGAGAGGCCCCCCCCCCCCCGAGCTGTATTTAGCTCTGAGGCTGTGACTTTTAAAAAAAGGGAGGGGGTCCATTCTTGAGACTTTAATGGCCCCAGGGAGCCTATCCCTCGGGCCGACTAACTTGCTGTGTTCCGGGGAGCCCACCCCTAAGATCCAGTGGTGTCCCTGCCCGCATCAGCACTGGCAGGGAACTACGTTTTTGCTCCCATCTGGAGGAAGCATTTTTGAATCTCCCGCCAAACGGGAGACACAGTCTGCTCCCAGCAGGTGGGAGCTATAAAAATGCTCATCAGTGAGGTCATAAATGATGTCCTAGAACATGTCATGAGTGATGTAATATGAGAGGTCATAAGCAGTGCATGGCAGGGGCGGAATGTATAGTTACCTCTGTTAACTATAACTGGTGAATTTCTGTGTTTTTTTTTGTTCAAAACATTAGTTTTGTCACGGACATTCACCTAACTAGAACGTTATGTTAACCTTTGTTTTTTTTCAGTGAATATATATATTTTTTTATTTCTGTGGCATTAAGAATAAGGAAAAGATCTAGCAATCTGGCAAATCTATTGTATGAGCCTGACTAAGGTTACATTCCTATGAGATTCCTGCATGACCATAAGCAGCATGTCAAATTTTCATATAATCCTGGACTGTATTTCTTTTTTTTACTTTTTATACCTTGATTTTATTGAATGCATCTTTTATGGATTCTTTTATACAAATAAAGATTTTGGATTGGAATTAATGTACATATATATATATGTATATATTCTATATTGAGTAAACGTCTTTGCATAACATGTAAAGCGCTCGGATACCTTCGGGTCTAGCTAGCGCTATATAAACCTCTAAAGTAAATAAAATATACATAAATACCTTAACTATACTAACCATGCATGGTAAAGGTATACGTGAGAGAGGCACCAAAAATTGCATGCATGGGAAAGGCTGCGTGGTAAAGGCTCTACTTGGTAAAAAACATAATTGTAAAGGATGTCTCCCTAAGTGAGATATGCTAAAAAGAATGGACCTGATTATGCATTTGCAAATTACTTAAAACAGAAACAAATGCATATCAAGTGAATGGGGTCATGAAGAATGCTTGTTAGATTTTATAGGGGATGCAATATGTGAAGTATTTTCAGCTCCCAGTTTTAGACATTTTCGTAGTTGAATGTCAGCATAGACCCAAAACCTAAAATAAAGTATAGACCATAAAAATGTCTCATGCTAAAGCGGGGTTTCAAAGTAAAGTTAGCATGCAGACTCATCGATCGCTAAAGTAACAAGTCGATTTGTTGCATTTACTGCATTTACCATATACACCATGTAATTCATCAGATAGTCAATTTTGGTCCGTTTCATCCTGGTTTTGCCACTATTTCTCATGATTTTCGTGTCAGCGCCTAAAAAATAAAATATAATTACAATGCATTGCGTTTTATTGCTCTGTATATCGATAAAGTATAAACAAAGGCAGTCCCCTTTTCGGTTCTCCCGTATAAACAATTGATAAAAAATCCCAAGGAACCTATCAATGTGACATAAAACAGTGCCTTTAGCAATATAAGTAAAACAGTGTATAAAGCATACTAAAAACCTATTCCTCTCAGTGAGCATGCAATCATATTGCTCAACCACCTTTTTGTAGGCTTTCCGTCAGATGATGCAAATTGGAGAAGGTTTTGGACTTGAATGCACCCACCAGATGTGGAGGATTGGAGCTGGCTTTGCATTTTGATGCAGTCATTTTTATATACATAAGAGTGTACAGAAATGCCTCTTTCTTTTTGTCACTGGGTCAACAAATGCCCATCTCATGTGGATACTCAAAGATGCCCCTTCAAGATGAGCAGATTGTGCCAAGTAATCTGCATAAAGCTTGTGCGATCTGCTTAGGAGGGTGCCATGTCAAGATACTGATAGCGGGCCGATCTAGTACATCATTCCTTTAGAAACAGTCTACAACAGATGTACCACAAAAGTGTGTGATACATATCGAGGAAAACGGGGACCTTAGGCTTCAAATTCTGGATTGGGTGTCAGGAAACTGGGGCTAGACGCATGACACGACACTGCAGCTGTATGACTTCTCCGTACCTATCAGTGAGCCGAATCATTGTGTATAATTTGGACTAAAAAAAAATATGATCTGCAACTACCCCACCAATGTAACTTCATGAGTTTTGCTCCTCAGCACCTACACTCCAATGCCACTCCTAATAGGCTGTTCAGCTATGCTTCAGCTTTGGATACACCAAAACTCCAGAACATATGGAAAAAATAAATTGACTACTTCCACAGGTTTTTGTCCTCATAATTTTTTGACAGAAAAATGACATCACTGTGTGGTGATGGCCAGACCTGAAGACGGTGTCACATCTTAAGGGCGTAGCACCAACTCCATTTCATAGCAGGATCACAAGTAGCTGATAAGAGACTACTGAATGCACTCATGAAGAGGTACTGGGTTAGAATCCCTAAACAACAATTTGCAATCCCACTGCCATCTGCACACAGTAGAAGATGGCAGCACCATTGCGACCCCAATTGTGTATTTCCCCTGAGAGTAAAGGTACATGTGGGTAGCACATGAATTAACTGGCAGATACTATAGGAAGATACAAGGAAAGCAATGGCTGTTCTCTACGGCATAAGAACAGTGGTAGGAAGTAACTTATGTAGTCAGGTTACTTATGGAGGAGCTTGCGGGAGGATGCATGCCAGCCAATAGGCACTTTCTGCAAGAATCCCACTGGGTAAAATAATTTAGTTACCTCTCCATGTCCATCAAGGGGACCTGCAAGTAAGTTATTTTCTGCATCACTGGACTGAGTTTAGCTCCCAATACTGTCATCTCTGAAAATGAAATACGAAAACTGGAAACTGTGGGAACCAGATTGATTGTAGATCGATATAATGGGAACCAAGAAAAGAGGGGAGGGCAGCGTCCCAGATCCATTTGCTGAAACACCTCCAAGAAATCTAATGGTAAGGGGTTGCAAAATAAATGGGAATATAGTAAGGTAGAAAAGGAATTGTTGAAGCTGCAACATGAACTCTTAGACAAATGGCCATAAGAAGGCCATAAGAACATTGAAAGTGAAAATCAAGCCACCATCTAGGGACTTTAAACAGTGGAGGAAGGGAAAGAACAGCTCCCCAGTGCAACAGCTACCCAGTGCATTCTGAAAGATGCAGTCCTCAACATTGTTTATATTCACAATAAATCAAGTGTTTGCCACCTATTGTTGGAACAGGAAGTGTGTGATATCCATGCACACGTGTTTCATGCTAATTGGCACTCATTAGCAATGAGCAATCCTGTGGCTTTGGGGTTCTTGGCAAACCACTTTTAGTATATCAGGTTCAACCACAATCTAGAACAGTTATTGGTGTGGTGCATGCTGTGATTAAGGCAAAAGACAGAGCTCACTGAAACACGATAGGTCTGAGAAGGAGGAAAATGCTACTAACCAGTATGCATCTGTTCTTGGCATGTAGAACTGTAGAATCATATGCTTTTGCATAGCATAGATCGCCATCTAGTGTTGGGCTCGGATGTTTTCACTTTGTTTTTCTTCGAAGAAGTCTTTCCAGTCATGAGGTAGGTGACTCCTCCCTTAGGTGATAGTGCGCATGGGCATCAACTCCATTGTTAGATTGTTTTCCCGCAGCGGGTGATAATGGAGTCAAGAAGAGTAGTTTTAGAAGGAGATGTCCATGAATGTGTGTATCTAATTAAGATGTAACTGCAACAGGTATAGGTACCCGGGGAGGCGGGTGGGCGCATATGATTCTACAGCTCTACATGCCAAGAACAGATGCATACTGGTAAGTAGCATTTTCCGTTCGAGGCATATGAGCTGTAGATCATATGCCTTTGCATAGACTATACAGCAGTTATCTCCCAAAGCGGTGGCTAACCTGTAGTTGTTGCAGTAGTCTGAAATAGTGTACGTAAAACTGCCTGGCCTACTCTAGCTTGTTGTGCTGCTAACACATCCACCAAGTAATGCTTTGTGAATGTGTGAAGGGTAGACCATGTTGCAGCTTTGCATATATCGTCTATGGGTATATTCCCTAGGAATGCCAGTGTTGTATTCCGCTTTAGGGGTCCGTATATAGGTTTTCCTGAATCATGTCCTTATATAGGCACAATTCGCCCTGTCCTTATATAGGCATAGAATCCCTGTCCTTATTTAGGCATTAACCGTGCACTCCAAATACAGGCATGGTCACCGACATCCGTCCACCCTAACGTCACTACAAGTTCTTAGAAACCAGACCCTTAAGCTTCGGGAGTTCCCTAGCACAGGACTATTGATTTCTCCAAGAACTCATCTATTATGTATGAACCGTTATACCTTAAGGGTTCATTCCTGACGTCTTCCTATGTCCGACTTCACGTCAATGCTAACATTCCTCGACACCTACCAGGTATAAATATACCTTCCCTTGCCCAAGCAAGTTAGAGGAGACCTCGACTTCAGAGGAGCCCGTATCCCGGCCTGACGCACTGAGAAGACGCTGTCATTCCTGCACGCAGACGAATCCAGCTTCCAGTGTTCTGACTCCCTTCGCGGGGTGTTAGAGTTCCAAGATCCGGCAGGAGATTCCCACCTCTCTCATTCTCAAGGTATGGAGCTGACTAGATCCTAGAGGGACTCTTGGCATACTAGACTCAACACACTCTTAGTCTACCATACTAGAGAATACTCCACCTACTTCTACTCTTCCCTACACCTAGTCTAGGTTAGGTACACTGGGGTAGAACTAGCTTAGAGACGCATCGTATGAGTACTCGCATTTTTAGCTCATGTTATTTATGTACGTGAATATATGCTAAAAGATAATGCTAGAGCAGTATTATTTATTTCTACTGCTTACGCTGTACATTATTTATCTTGCATACTGTCTTGTGATCATAACAGCACATATCTCTTACACGAGAAACAAGACTGTTCAATAAAACCCTTTTTATTGAAACGCCCGTCTTTCCTTTCTGTGTAACTCTGCAGAAACTAAGCATGCACGATTGAATGAGTGAAACTGTTATCTATTGTTTCCACGATTCTGAGATATGTTCCGCTTCTAAAGGGAAACAAAGTTGTCATGTTTTTCGGTTGCCAGAAACTACTCCCTTCTTGTTCTCAAGGAGTTTCTAGTGGCCTCTGAGCTAGCTGGCACAGGTAATTAAGTTTAATATAATCGATAGGGACATACCGACCTTAGTCCTATGTCAAACCTATAGGTTATATTATTCCAATGCGCAGAGCCTATTAGGGAAATAGGAACTACACTACATGGCGCCCAACGGTTTGGTAAGGCAGTAATTTAACGCTAGATACTGAGTAACTCATTCGTGCTTTTCTCAGAGACCCCTACTCACATACTCCATAAGACGTCCGGAGTGGGTAGGGTTAAATATCCGCCATAACTAAATAGGGAAGCACCCTATATATTAGTTGTTTGGTTTGTTCAACGTTGAAGGATACAGTGTTCCAAAATATTGTGCACCTTATCTTTTGTTTCCTTGAAACTTGTTCTACATTTTTCAAAAAACAAAAATGTCCACTAACGGGGACAATAACACCGGAAACGGTGGAGCTGCGGCTGACCCAGTCGTACCAGCTTTTAACTTTACAGGTTTAAATGAAACCGAGGAGGGTGTTATAGACATCCATCCAAACTTAAGAAGAGCCATCACTCTAAAACTTATAAAACATGGCCTACCACCAAGAGGAGGTAGAGCAGTTTTCGTGATAGAGGCACACGAATCCTTTCAGACAGAGGTATTCTATTCATGGGTCATATTTCCTGAATCAAATTCAGTAACAAAACTGTTTCACTTCTACAAAGAAGATGATCCACCAGAGGAATATATTCCTTTCGAGGATATTGAAATTCCACTAACATACCAGGAGCATCAGCTCTGGTTTAAAGGAACCCTAAAACATCACAGAAACATTACCAGGCTCGGTCCACTAGGTAGACCAGGAGCAACATGGCCGATTCTAGCCGGCTACACTCCTCATCCTGACCTCGATATAATGTCAGATGAGGAACTACTTACTCAACTTAGAGAGTTAATAAAATTCTACAGACAACTAGTCCAATATGTCATGCAGACTTTCACAGTCCAACCACCATTGACACTTCCAAATCAAACTCCCCAACATGGGAATACATTAAAAATTACACCACAGACTCTATACGCAGTCATGGGGAAAATGCCCACAAAACGTGAGCAAATTCCATTCTGGATAGCTCAAAAAATTACTCAAATCGAAGCAGTATTTCCAAATACTAGCCCGTATGAGAAACACAGAATCCTAACCATCTGTTTACCGATGGGGATCACACCACAACTGGAAGACTGCACCACTTGGGGCTCAGTCTTTGCTGCCATCTATACTAAAACACATGGTGTTCCGTCAATTGCGGTAATACCTGATGTCCTGAAACAAATTCAAAACGAATACGGGGCAGAGCCTGCTCTAAATTTAGGTATGAAACTACTGAAAAATTTCGACCAGGTCTCAACAATAATATTATCTAATATTAAAGGGGAGGCGGCAGCAGCAGTGGCGATCCGCCAACGATTAAGGGAATTCGATGTTACAGAACATCAAACAGAACTACCCAGAATAATAGAACAATCTTATGCAGAATTAGGCAGAGATAGTTTGGGTGGAAGACCAATGAAGCCAAAACTATCTGAAAGTCCTGAGAAGGACTCTAATAAACAAACTCCTACATCTTCTAAAAAGAAGTGGGAAACTAATAAACAAAATTCAAGCGAGAAACGTTCTCAATCCCGAGGTAGGTCTCCTCAAAAGGAGCCCTCTGAAAGGAGGTATAACCTCAGGAATAGGGATAATTTGAAAAAGCCTGACAGGTATCAAGATACTGATACACGTTCCTCTCGTACCTTTCAGATCTCGTCACAGACATCGGAAAGAAGAGGACGGTCAGAACATAGAGAAGAACGCGTGAAATCGAAAGACGACAAACACGTTCCGAAAAACAAATCAAAACCTCAATTCTCAAAGAAGAAGGTAGCAGGTCTGAAAGTCAGACATGCCGAGGATACTGAGAACACAACTCAAGAACGGAGAATGGGCTCAGACAATGCTGGACAGTGCTGCAGAAGTCACAATAGCTCGCCAGAACCTGAAGGAACTTCTGGAGATAGTGGACTTGAATGAGTACATTACAGTTGAGACTGTAGACACCAGGGTTAGTACTCCACAAAAGTTATATGAAATAACACTCCGGATGGAGGGAGACATACCCAGACAGGTGAAAGCACTCTTTTGGGAAAAACTTTCAAAGGGTTATGATATACTTCTAGCGGAAAAAGACTGGCCACAACAATTTGTCAGGGAGTGCACACATGGCGAGGACATTATTATGCCAGCCTTCTCTAACCATATTCCAATTCATCTAAAATATACTTATGCCAGGAAATGGGCAGTTGCCCAGGCCCCAGCATTATACAAAAATCATGTAGGATGGGATGAGGATTCACCTCACCATAAAATACATCTGAAAAATGAGCCTAGTGCACAAAGGCAGTACCCAATAAAGCAAGAAGCTAAGAAACAGGTCAGGGAGATCTTAGATCAACTTGAATACCAGGGGGTGATTGAAACATGCACCTCTTCAATGAGCAATCCTTTGTTTCCTGTCTCCAAACCAGACAATACCTATCGTCTAGTTTTGGATTACAGACACTTAAACACTTGTTCTAAAACATTTGCAGTACAAAATGCACATAGTACAGCATTAATGAATAACATTGTGCGTAAAAAATATAAAACCACATTAGATATCTCAAATGGTTTCTTTTGTCAAAACATAGCACCTGAAAGCAGGTACTTGACAGCTTTCTCAATAATGGGGACCCAGCGTCAATTTTGTCGACTCCCACAAGGGTTCAAAAACAGCCCGGGGTTATTCTCAGCGAGGGTAACGGAGTTACTACAAATTTATGACAATGAGGCATTGTCCTATGTCGATGATATCTATCTGACAAACGATGACCTGGATAAACACTTGAACAGGGTGAGCACCATTATACTGGGCTTCGCCTCTGAGGGCTACAAATTCAACTTCAGAAAATCCAGAATTGCCCATCTCAATGTCCTGTTTCTAGGATATGAGCTTTCAAGTGAAGGCAAGAGCTTGGCAGCCAACTTTTTAGAAAGGTGTGCGCTGCTCCAACCTCCAAAGACGCTGAAAAATTTACAATCCATCCTGGGTTTCCTCAATTTTGGAAGAACTTACATTCTAAATTACGCAGAAAGGGTTAAACCTCTCTACGCATTAATCAAACCTGATTTTTCAATCAAAAATTGGACACAAGAACACACAGAAATCTTGCGTTCACTCCAAGCTAACATGTTAGCAACAAATCACTTACAAACACGCGTAAGTCAACGCAACTTAGTGATCCGAATAATTTCGGGTCAATGCGGATTCACCTACTTAACATTTAATGAGGGTGAGAAAGTACCAATTGCATACAAATCACATTTGTATACACAAGCAGAAATGCGCTTCACTTCAACAGAAAAGATACTGACAGCAGTTCAAACCGCTGTAGCAAAAGAAAGAGCTCTAGCCCAAGGGAAACAAATTATTGTCGTAACCCCAGTTCCGGCCTTAGAGGCGGTAACAAAAGCAAGCATTCCAAATGCTAAAGCATTACATCCTAGATGGATACAATGGGTTAATTCTCTTGCTGCAACAGATGTTGAATATGTTTTTGATCCCGATTTAAAAACACAAGCATTCCTGCAATATGAACATGAATGTCCTCTGCCCACTGAGATTCTGCCTCTCGATCAGTACGAATTCATAATTTACACTGACGGATCCGCACAGCCCGCAACAGGGAGTAAGCAAGCTTACAGTGCAGCGTGCGCAATCGTTAAAGGTCGCATGCGCGATGGCAAATTCAGACCTATGGTCACAAAAACCCAATCTCTAGGAGATTGCACAGCTCAGCGAGCTGAACTACAAGCATTCAAACTGGCACTTGAAAGTACAGATCGAGAATTCCCCACACTAATAGTGTGCGATTCTTTCTACTGTGTGCAGTCGTATAATGAATATATACAAACTTGGCTTGAAAACGGGTTCAAAGATGCAAAAGGTGGCACAATAAAGCATAAAACGCTTTGGGAACAAGTAGTTCAGTTAAAAAGCGAACTACCAGAGGCTCACGTGATCCATACACTGAGTCATCAACGTGATGGCGTTCACGTTGCAGGGAATTCATTGGCTGACGAAGCCGCAAAGGGGGCAGTTCAGACAGCTTCCGTAGCTGCGATCACTCGTTCAAAAACGAAAATAGACAGCGAGATAATGTTGGCTGTCAATGCTACGAGCAAAGGCAGTGGTGCAGCGTTACCAAAAATGTTTCCACTCAAGTACTCTTATGTAATTGATGCGAACAACGTTCCTTTTGCTCGAATCCCTGGAGTGGGGGATAGGGTAATTCCAAACATGGAACGTAGAGCAGCTTTGATTTATGAAACACATCTGGGGGAGGGTCTGTCACATCAAGGGATCTCTCAAACAATATTGACTTTAAAAGAGATGTACTGGTGGCCTGGGATGAATACAGAAATACACATATTCATCAATAACTGCATAGACTGTAAATTACAGCGAGAAAGCCACCAGACACCATGCTACGAATGTAGCTGCCCAGTACAGACACCATTGTTAGACAGCATTAGACTATCTATGCACAGGCGTCCTCATGGACAAGTGCAATCCCACAATATACTAAGTCAAGGTTCCTATGGATATGGCCTCAGCGCTCGGCTGACGCTCAAACTGTTATAAAAGATTTGCGAGTCTTTATCGGCACATACGCAATAGGCACGCTACATTCTGACCAGGCCCCTGCGTTTAGCTCTCGAGCTTACAAAGACGCCATGGCCAGTCTGGGCGTTGCATTGCGGTACTCCTCTCCGTTTCATCCTGAGGGAAATTCTGTTGTGGAAAGGAAAAACCGGGACATAAAGCAGTCTATAACAGCTAGGGTATTAGGTTCGGGTGATGGGTGGGTCAAACATCTTTATGGGGTCCAACGCTCATTAAACAATTTGCCAAGAAGTTCTCTAGGGGGGTCACTCCATATGAGGTCCTATTTGGGACAAGAATGTGGGTGCCTGATCTGGAATGCAGTGGCACAGTGGTGGAAAATAAACCCTTTGATATCAAAGATCGTTTGGCTGTTTTACAGGACTTAAACAAATTAAGAACGCAACAAAGCAACGTGTTCCTGCAGCCAACCACCACTGGGGAAAAACCGGCGGTCCCAGCAAGGCCTGTCTGGATTCCAAAAGTTGGGGATCTGGTCAGAGAAAAGATTGCGGACAAGAAGGAATTTGGACCTTCATACAGACAACCAGTACCTGTCCTAGCCGTACACGGAACAAGAACAGTACTTCTGCCGCCCCTTGCTGGAAAAAAGGAGAAAAGATTTGTGTCCATCGACCTCATCAAACCACAGTATGTGGCCAATACTAAATAGTAGGCCTCGTGGACTCCGACCTAGTAGCAGACGCACTCCTCTCGCCACTATCCAAGAGGTTCAGACTGAAAGACTGATAACAATCTAGAATTCAGCAGTAACAGATGAAGGACTGAGCAACAATGCTATGGAACTCATCCCTCTTGAAACACAAGTAACAGTTCGTCCAAATACACCTGTCTACACCAATGTAACAAGTGATCAACTGGTACCATCGATTTCTACAAATCCTGATGCAATTCCAACAATTGACAGAACTGCTTCTGGCTACTTCATTAACTTTGATACGTTTTCCGAGGATCCGAGTGAGCCTGAGACGTCGCCAGCATCAAAAACTTTTAAACAGCAAGTACAAGACTTTTTACATTTTTTGAAAAAGACTTATCTAGTTTCACCATGGATTGAACTTTGGGTTATTTCTGGAATATTTTTCTTCCTGCTTTGGCTAGCTTTGGTTATGACTATGAGCGTGCTTATAAATGGGAGATACATTCATTTGGACATTGAAAGAAAAGAAGTGAACTTACTTTTGAAACCTCACAAATCATCCCATCGTGAAACAAGAGACTTGTCTGCAGTGAACATCACAGCCGTTCCCATACAGGATGGTATAGTGTGGGACCAAACAGATTTCGATATCTTTGGCCCGACGGAACATTTGAACATTCCACATTTATTTAAAATTTCACTAGGTGATTTTGTTTCATCCAGTACCCTTTTCTGATGATTGGGACTTTGAAACTGTGAATAATATAATGGTTGACCTAGAAAAATCTGCTGCATTTTCTAATAATGAATATTTAGAGGGTTCATCAGACTATGAACAGCTGTATTGCTATAACCACTATGGTCATCATTTTTTGCATAAATCAGCAACACCTAGAAATGTATTTGTGTTTAACCAATGGGAGCATTGTCCTACACCACCAAAAGGTAGTTCAAAAACATTTGCTAAAAAGTTTCCATATTTTTCAGGATACAATACATCTGATCCAGAAACGTTTTACTATAAAAATGTAAACAAAACAGGACTGAAAATTATGTTAACTAATACAAAACAGATTTACTCTGCAACATTTATTGACCAACTGTCTAGACAGGGTTTCGACTTATGGAAAGACACAATAGACACAAAATCTGTCTGGGGTACTAAAGATTGGCAAGTGCAGGGGATAGAAGCTTTGTTTAGAGCCTGTATCGTCCCTCAGCAAATAATGTTTTTGAATGACACGGTCCAACAAACGTCTTGCCTTGGGTTAGCCAAGATTAAAGACATGAAAAATCCTTCTGTACCAACACCTGCAAGTGATAACAATACACAGGCAGCGGTTACAGTTGACACCATACTACAACTCAACAGAACAAATCCTGATTGGAGAAAATGGTTGATCTGGCCCACAGACACAAACAACTGTCAAGCGAGATTCCTGAATAAAACACAGGGGTTTACTATTCATAGGCCAGACCCAAGATACGTCCAAAGACAGCATCCGGGGGTAGTAACAACATACAGTGTAGGAAAATTATGCATCGATTGGCTGCAAAAATCTACACTTCAGGATGTGAAACAACACTTATCTTTACTTAAAGAAGACGCAGACCTTAGGGAATTCTTGCTTGGACCAAGAAAACCGCGTCAAAAACGTTTCATATATGCCGGCATTTATGCTGCTTATAATGAAGCATGGAAGGTGTCACAGATGGAGGCCGCAGAACGAATACGTGAACTTGATCGTATTAACTTAGAGAAAACTCTCTCTGTGGTCGACAATGGGTTAACAACTTTGTCCTCCAGAATTTATTCATTGGACAGTATTGTATCCTCTGCTATCGACATACTGGAACAAGATTTAGCCATGTTACAACAAGGCCAGTCTCAGTTACGTTCTATTATGTTATTAAGCTGGACGCTGCAATCTTTGCGTGCTGGCTATGTGCCTTGGCGTTTTATCAACACGACGGCTCTGTTTGCAGAATACAATCTAACAGATAAACAGATCGAACTGGCACAAAGGGGAGCTAAGTATACAGTACTGAGCATTGAAAAACTTGAAAAGTTACCGTTCACAGTGGCAGAAAAACCAGCTACGGAATGGCTTATTCACGGCAAAATTAGTCTACCTGTGACTACTTTCCAGTTTCAGTATTTGCTTAAACAGATGCAAGCAGGCAAATATGAAAGGTTGGGTAAAGAATACATTAAGACATCCTGGAATTTACCTTACACCTATAGATGTTGGAGTGGGGATCGTGAAGTGTTTCTAAGCGGTACACACTGTGAAAATGCACTAAGCGGTTCACTGATTTGTCAGGACATTTCTTTACACGGGGCTTGTAATGGTTCTGTGGCAAATTTGTCCTGCCACCAGCAGGGTACACCAGCTGCTGTGATTAATCCAACGTTTGGACAACTTTCTAATGGGAGTTACCTCATGTTGAATGATCAGAGTTGCTGTGGCATGTTGCCAGGCATCCCATATCTAGTAACGGTCAACTCCAGGGTCACTTGCTGTATGCAAGTATTGTTTGCCCCAATAGACACAGTCAGGGAGTCGCCGTTATGGCCTTCGCTGAATGTCTCTTTTATTCGATTTGATACTTTAAGCAGAATGAAAGCCATGCTTATACAACAATCAGTGCCTTTAACCTCGGCCAAAGAAACCTATGATCTGCAAGTTGCAAGGACTTCGGCTGAGATACAAGCTTTAATTCGTACAAACTGCCCTATACATTTCGTAGAAATGATAGGACGTATCTTTAACATGTCAGATACACGCGGAATTGTACATGTATTTAAGACCATCTGTTCCGGACTATTAGCACCTTTCCAGGCTGTCCTCGGAATCATCCCAAACTTCGCACATTCGGTGTTTGGTGGTGTGCCGTTAATTCTAGCACTTGTTGCAGGAATACTGTTTCTATTCCTCCTAATACGCTATGGCAAGCCTCTTCACCAACATCACTCCGAGCGATGTGGAGAGAGCCCTCCTTGAACGGAAATGCCGTGAGCGAATAGTACAGCTTTTGGGCATGCCTCGTCTACGGGAACTGAATACAACGTGGTTCTTGTCATTCAGACCAATCTGGCAAGATTGCATCTTACCTGTTCTACGCTGCCTGTTTTGCGGTGAAGAATGCGTGCTAGACATCTGTCTAACACTCCCATCAGTCATGCCAACGGATATCGATACTCTGCTGGACCCGATAACGGCCCATGCTGTGTGTTGTCCCCAAAGGCTTCCAATCCTGATGGCGGCATTCATTGAGATCTCACAGACGCTTCCGGCTGCTGCTGAGGTACGAGATGGATCAACGGGCACACAGGTAACAACGGACGTGAACATTGCATCTTCTGCTGAAGGCGATGTTTCTCATCTCTGTGCAATTAACATTCTGAACGAGGTGTTCCAACTGTCACCGACTTCGGTGGATGATATTTTGGCTACGGACATAGATGATCTAATGTTTACGCCAGACCCCTACACTGACTTTGATTCGGCTCACAGTGTACCAGGGCAACAATGAAATTTGGCCTTCATATTTTTCAAACTTGGAACTTTTCCCAGAATTGAACCTTTTTCTTTTTTAAATTTCTGAAAGACATGGCAAATGAACAATCTGCTTACAGTAGAACTAGTCTTATAAAACGGACTTCTTTGAATACTTCCAGGGACACATTGTCACCTTACTTGTCTAACATTTCATTTAATTCCATGATATACAATGGCTTGATTTTAAGAACTTATCGACCATTTCGTCTAATGTATATATTACTGTTTCATTCTCGTTGCATTTTTACTTCCGTTACATGCTTAGAATGGAATCATTGCTTTAAATGTACAGTACCTATTGCATTTCAACAGTTTTGAGCTTCTTTTAAAATGCTTTTAGAAATGTTTTTAGCGATATGTGGTACTCAATTTTATGTTTAGCATTTCAAAATGTTTAGCATTTCGTCTTATCGTTCAATAGAAGATGGAGTGGGTGTTGTATTCCGCTTTAGGGGTCCGTATATAGGTTTTCCTGAATCATGTCCTTATATAGGCACAATTCGCCCTGTCCTTATATAGGCATAGAATCCCTGTCCTTATTTAGGCATTAACCGTGCACTCCAAATACAGGCATGGTCACCGACATCCATCCACCCTAACGTCACAACGAGTTCTTAGAAACCAGACCCTTAAGCTTCGGGAGTTCCCCTAGCACAGGACTATTGATTTCTCCAAGAACTCATCTATTATGTATGAACCGTTATACCTTAAGGGTTCATTCCTGACGTCTTCCTATGTCCGACTTCACGTCAATGCTAACATTCCTCGACACCTACCAGGTATAAATATACCTTCCCTTGCCCAAGCAAGTTAGAGGAGACCTCGACTTCAGAGGAGCCCGTATCCCGGCCTGACGCACTGAGAAGACGCTGTCATTCCTGCACGCAGACGAATCCAGCTTCCAGTGTTCTGACTCCCTTCGCGGGGTGTTAGAGTTCCAAGATCCGGCAGGAGATTCCCACCTCTCTCATTCTCAAGGTATGGAGCTGACTAGATCCTAGAGGGACTCTTGGCATACTAGACTCAACACACTCTTAGGCAAATGTTCAACTTAGTGGGTGTAACCAGGGTTCACACACAATAGGTCATGACCCAAATGCGGGTGGTGGCACAAACCAAAAACGGTGGTTTCACCCAGATACCACCTGAAACCAAAGTAATGAGTTGAGTGATTGGTTTTATGCTCTTTTAAATAATATATTTAGGGGTAATTTGAATCCCCAAGTTTAGTTCTCGACGTCATATACACTGGGGAAATAAGACCTCTTCTGTAATATTCTTTTCTTTTATTTTAAGACATGTGCAGAGACAGAAAAACAGCCGACACGCGTTTCCCCCACGGCCAGGGAGCCAGGGCTTTCTCAAGGCTGAGTATAGTAATAAAGTGGTAAGGTTATGAAAAAAGGATATATAATTAAGTAGAGATATGAACAAAGCAAATGAAAAGGAGAGAAAGAAAAGTAAGAAAAGAGAAAATGAGAAAAGGGAAAGGAAAAGTGATAACCGGAGAAAAAGAACAAAAGGTAGAGCAATCAGCAGGGAAAGGGTTCGTGAGTATGAAGAGCGATACACAACAGTGCCCAGAATATTTGAGAATGTAAAAAAGGAGCAAAAGGTGGAGCAATCAGCAGAGAAGAAGTTTATTATAGTACACGGCGCAGTTCGTGAGTATGGAGAGTGATGCACAATAGTGCCCAGAATATATGAGGATGGATAGTGAAAACAAGGGGGGAAAAAAAATTAGTGATTGGAATTGTGAAAAAAAAAGGAAGAAAAAAGGAAAGAAAAGAAAAGAAATAAGACAAGGTAAATTGAAAGTGAGAAATGATTCAAAATAAATAATAGTAGAAGAAACAATAACGCTGCCAAAGTAAATAATTAAGACATTTTGACATTAATCTTCAGTGTGTAAATTAGAGAGCAACAAACATACAAAGAAAAAGTTGAAGGCAAGGTAGAACCAAATAGTATTAAACTAGGCAATTATATAAAATAAGAATATATATATATATACACGTGTCATGTTGTTGAGCCACAAAGGAGATATCTCCAAAAATAACATCAGTAACAAAGAGTACATTCCAGTCATGTATCCAGGTACAAGGTATAAGGACAAAAGCAAATTGCAACATATCATGGATTGTCCATTAGAATCACCAAAGTGAGAATAATATACAAATTGATAAAACCCCGCTAGGTACAAATTCACATAGTAATAAACAAAAATTATGGCTCAGAGGTTGACGAACACAAAAAGGGAAATGCGTCTATATCTGTATGATATTCGCATGGTAATAAATAATACGTGTGCTCATAGGTTGTAGACCAGGGTAAACTAATGCGTATTAATAGAAACTGTATGAAAGTGATAAAAATGCGTATGCTCATAGGTTGTAGACCAGGGTAAACAAATACGTATTAATCTAGCAATCGGTGTAATGTAATATAATGAGTATACACACGAGTGTATACTCTGCACGGATGCACATAATGTATGGCGGACACAGTTGTATAGGTGGGTAACCACAGGAAAAAGGAACACTGAGCAAAATCAACAGGAAAAAGGCTGTTGCTAAAATGCATGTGAGCTAGCAGTCGAGTTCAACTTACCAGCATGATCTTGCGCGGTTGGGATAGGATATCTGAAAAGTGTATAACAGAAGTTTGAGCAACAGAGGAGTTTGCAGGGAGAGTCAGACACCAGGCAGTGATGGAAAAAGGTGATGCGAAAAACAAGAAAAGTGGTGCACTGCTGAGGTAAAGGAAAAAAGATTATAAACGGCCAAAATGCCCGAGAACGTAAAGCAGAAGGCCTGGACAAAGATGTCGCCGAAAAGAATAATGATCCACAAGAGCTAACTAATGTGGTAACAGAACCAAAATATATGCTAAAAATAGAAAGGCCTAATAGGCTAAAAGCGTGTGGTAACGGTAGAAAGGTCTAAACAAAAGGAGCATGAGGGGAAGCGCCGGGTATCGGGAAGTGAAAATACTTACAAAATGCAGAGCTCTAATGAGCGAGACGTCCTCTACTAAGTATGGATGCGGTCCAAGTGAGCCGTATCAAGGCAAACCGGTTTCTTAAAACGAAGAGAGATGCCGGAAAGCAGATAGAAAAGACGTAAAAACAATAGTCACGAATCCTAGTAAGGGAGGGTTCAAGGCTGCAGTAAGCAGTCTACGGAAGGCAAAACAAACAAAATACCGGACCAGATAAATAGTAAGCAAATGAAAAAGAAAAGATAAATAAAATAAAATAAAGCTGAAGAATTGTGGAGAAGTACGAAAAACCAGAAGGATAAGGAAAGAAAATCATGCATTGGAAAGGGTAAAGTTCCTATATGGGGTGAGGAAGCAGTGCAATGGTAAACAGCTGTGCCATTGAATCCGGGTAACTTAAAGGAGAAAAATTCTATTTGGCCAGATCCTATTAAACAAAATAAAATGAAATAAAATAAAATAAAGGCTGCGGTCTCAATGGAAGAAGTAACAAGAACCTAAGGGAAGTAATAGAGCATAAGAAGAGCAGAGAAGAAAAGAAAAAGAAAAGAGAACCAAGACAAATATAAAAATAAAAATATACATATATATAAAATATAAAATGGAATCTCTGGTCCGAATGTGGAAGGATCGAGGTTGTGGTCTCCAGAAAGAAGGGGGACAGATCTAAAGGGGAAAATATATGACGCACACACAAATAGAAAGGTAAGGCCCCGTGACCAGTTAGTACTGCAAGGAATTACAAACGGGGCATCCTAATGAGTGATTCAGTGGAAAGACCGATGGAAGAGCGCCAAGTGTGACCTTGGGCATGGGTAGGCAGCATCGTATCAGTCAAAGGACCAAAAACAATCTAAGGTAAGGGGTGTGCAGCGAATCTAAAATGGGATCTGGGGAAAGAAAGGTAAATTGGCAAATTGTAAATATTCGCAAGATTGTGATATAATTGGTATAATCCATTAATACATAGCCATGTTCTTAAAAGAACCAAAGTCAAAGTGTGTGGAAACAAAAATGGAAGATGAAACAAAGTTCCGCTTTCACTTGTATAGCCAGTAGTGCATTTCTGCATCCCTGTTAAGCCCGGTATCAACAGTGTCCATACGTAGAATAATTTCACTTTCTTTTTGCCTCATGCGAAGTTCTCGATTGCCACCTCTAGGGTGTTGCTTCACATGTTCCAAACCAAAGAATTTGAAAGTTTTGTTGTGTGGGTGGTGTTCCTGAAAATGCTCCGTTAATGGTGAACCCGTTTCTGTCTTATGGATGTTGTGGTAGTGCTCTAGAATTCTGGTTTTGAGTGGTCTGATTGTGCTGCCTATATAGATCTACCTGCAAGGACAGATGATGATGTAAATTACATAGTTCGAATTGCAATTAATCCACTCTTTGATCTTTATTGTTTGTTTGCCTGGTGTGGTAAGTTCTTTCTGTTTATTCATGCCTAATTTACAGGCATTGCAATTGTGACATGTGTAAAAACCATTTGGCCTAGACATGAAATGTGCTTCTGGTTGTTTCCTTTTGTCTACAAATTCTGATTTACAGAGTTTTTGTCTCAGGTTTCTCGCTCTCCTAAAGCCCATTTGTGGGAAGGTTTGGATCTGGTCTTTGAGAGTCATATTAGTGGACAACAGGTACCAGTGTTTCTGAAGGATTTTTCGGATGTGGTAATGTCCGTTATGGTAGTCCGTAAGAAAACGTATTGTATTAGGCCTCTGGATACCCTTCTCCACTGCCTTGGTTTTCAGGAATTCCTGGCGTGGTATCTTGGCACAGTCAGAAACTGCTGCTTCCAGTTGCGTGCGCTTGTAGCCTCTTTGTTCCAATCTGGTCTTTAGATCTGTTGCTTTCTCTTCATAGATATTCATGGTGCTGCAGTTGCTTCTCATTCTCCGGAATTCACCCTTTGGGATATTCTTTATTGTTGTTTGGGGATGACAGCTGTCTGCTCTCAAGATTGAGTTGGCCGCTGAGGGTTTACGGAAGGCCTTGGTGTATAGTTTGCCTTCTTGTGCGTAGATAGTGATGTCTAGGAAGTCAATTTCTGAGGCCGAGAAATGGGAGGTTGTTTTGATATTCCATCGGTTCTCATTGATTTTCTCTAGGAAGAGCTGTAGACTCTCTTTAGAGCCCTGCCAGATGCATAGGATGTCGTCTATAAAACGGCCCCAATACAGTATTTTGGAGGTGTATTCAGAGAAAGCTTCGTCCCATAGCCAGTATCTTTCTACTTCTCCCATGAAAATACATGCATATGGTGGGGCGAATTTGGCCCCCATGGCACTGCCTTGTAGTTGTAAGAAATATTCAGAGTTGAATGAGAACAGGTTGTTAGTTAGGCAGAAGAATAGCATCTCAAGGAGCATTTGGTTAAATTCAAAGAAGTGAGCTGGTTTGGTCGAAAGTGCCTTTCTTACTGCATGTATGCCATCTTCATGTTTTATGGAGGTGTAAAGACTTACAACATCAATTGTTGTAAGTATGCAATCAGAGGTCCATGGTATATTATCCAATTTAAGCAGGATATCTTTGGTGTCTTTTATGAATGATGGTAGATCCTTCATGTATGGTTGCAAGTGGAAGTCAATGAATTCCCTAATTTAGAGCAGATGGAATTTATCCCTGCTATGATGGGTCTGCCTGGTGGTGGGTGGATGTTTTTATGGATTTTTGGTAGCAGATATAGGGTGGCCATCGTAGGATGTTCAGTATATAAGTTGTTACGTTCTTCTAAGGTGAGAAGATTGTTGTGATACCAATTATCAAGTTTCTCTTTCAGATTTGTAAGGATTTGTTTAGTGGATTAGTTTCCAATTTTCTGTAACAGTCTTGATCACTTAGCTGTCTTTTTGCTTCCGCGATGTAGTCGTCTGGATGCATTATAACAACGTTACCCCCTTTGTCTGCTTCTTTTATGATTGTGTCTTGACTCCGTTCTAGTTCTTTAAGTGCACAGTTCTCGGCGTTTATTAGATTTCTTGGGAGGAAACGTCTTGTTTTTTGGTACTTATGAAATTCCCTAGACAGATCTTTACTGACAGCTGTATGGAAGAGATCAATGGTGTTACCTGGTGGTAGCTGCGGGCAAAATATAGATTGTGTCTTTGCATCGGTGTCGATAGTATAATTGGTGGCAAACCCCAGATCCTGGGCCACCATTGGTGGTGTTGTAGGGCCAATATCAGGATCCTCCGATAGTGTCATAATAAGGTGAATGTTTTCTAGATCTTGGACTGATAGGTCAGTGGTGATGGCAGGTCTAGGTTCTCTCTGGCCTGGTGGTTTGTCATGGAAAAATGATGTTAGTTTAAGTTTCCGTGTGAACTTGAATAAGTCGATCATAGTCTTGGTCAAATCCCAGAAAGCAGTTGGGCAAAAGCTCAGACCCTTGTTCAGTAACATTTGAGGTTGAGTATGTGGGGTGTCGGAGAGATTGATCATTAAGTTGTTTGAATCTTGGGATCCGTCTCTGGTCTCCTTCTTGCTCGAGTCGTTACCCCCACAGTCCGGTTTGGTGTTGAGATATTTGTGGTGCTTTCTGGACGGGTTCTTGTATCTGTCGTGGTTTGATTTCGAAAACCCAGGCGATGTCTTAGAACTTCCTCTAAAAAATCGACCCCTACTCTTGTTGTTGTAGCTGTGCTTTCGTTACCTGGTGACTCTGCTTCTGAGCTGGAGATTGATTCCGGTGTGTTTCTTGTAGGTGGTCCTGCTCCTCCTCGTGTAATGTTGTCGTAGCGTTTAGCGAATGTATACACTCTACCTAGCTGGTAGTCAACTTGATCCCGACGGAATTTCCTATTCTTCCGTTGTATCAGATCCTCTTCGTACTCGTCGATTACTCTATTAAGAATATCGTAGTTGTTTGTGGTAATGTCCCCCCAGTTGGAGTCTTCTATTCTCTTGGTGAGGTCATCCACTTCTGTTTTGTATTTGTTGTGTTCTTCCTCAGCTATATCTATGAGCTGTCTTATCATGTTATTAGATGCTTCCCTCAAGTTTTCTTCCCATCTGGCAATCTGTGCAGGGTTGGTAGTTTCCACTGGAGGAAAAATTAGGATTCGCAGTCCTCTTGGTATTCTGCCTGCCTCCAAGTATTTTTTTAGACTTGCGGTTTCCCACCACTTAGTGGTCTCCTTTTTTACGGCTTTTTCAAGTGCTTGGAAGATTGATTTGGCTGATTGTGGGTTCGGCTTGCTGTATTGTTGAGGTCCTCCTGGATTGGAGAATACCTCTTGTATCCTTTGGTTACGGTGTTCTCTCCGGTCTTTGCAGGTTGCCATGGAGTTCGTGTGGAGATAATTATAAAGAAATGTATCTTATTGAGAGGGTTAATTTATCCCTTGGAGCTCCGGTCATTCGAAATTAGTGCTTTGGGGTTTTATTGGTGTGATGTTGGCCTGGTTTCTTGTGATAGGCAAATGTTCAACTTAGTGGGTGTAACCAGGGTTCACACACAATAGGTCATGACCCAAATGCGGGTGGTGGCACAAACCAAAAACGGTGGTTTCACCCAGATACCACCTGAAACCAAAGTAATGAGTTGAGTGATTGGTTTTATGCTCTTTTAAATAATATATTTAGGGGTAATTTGAATCCCCAAGTTTAGTTCTCGACGTCATATACACTGGGGAAAAAAGACCTCTTCTGTAATATTCTTTTCTTTTATTTTAAGACATGTGCAGAGACAGAAAAACAGCTGACACGTGTTTCGCCCAACGGCCAGGGAGCCAGGGCTTTCTCAAGGCTGAGTATAGTAATAAAGTGGTAAGGTTATGAAAAAAGGATATATAATTAAGTAGAGATATGAACAAAGCAAATGAAAAGGAGAGAAAGAAAAGTAAGAAAAGAGAAAATGAGAAAAGGAAAAGTGATAACCGGAGAGAAAGAACAAAAGGTAGAGCAATCAGCAGGTTACCCGGATTCAATGGCACAGCTGTTTACCATTGCACTGCTTCCTCACCCCATATAGGAACTTTACCCTTTACAATGCATGATTTTCTTTCCTTATCCTTCTGGTTTTTCGTACTTCTCCACAATTCTTCAGCTTTATTTTATTTTCTTTTTTTCTTTTTCATTTGCTTACTATTTATCTGGTCCAGTATTTTGTTTATGTTTTGCCTTCCGTAGACTGCTTACTGCAGCCTTGAACCCTACCTTACTAGGATTCATGACTATTGTTTTTACGTCTTTTCTATCTGCTTTCCGGCATCTCTCTTCGTTTTAAGAAACCGGTTTGCCTTGATACGGCTCACTTGGACCGCATCCATACTTAGTAGAGGACGTCTCGCTCATTAGAGCTCTGCATTTTGTAAGTATTTTCACTTCCCGATACCCGGCGCTTCCCCTCATGCTCCTTTTGTTTAGACCTTTCTACCGTTACCACACGCTTTAGCCTATTAGGCCTTTCTATTTTTAGCATATATTTTGGTTCTGTTACCACATTAGTTAGCTCTTGTGGATCATTATTCTTTTCGGCGACATCTTTGTCCAGGCCTTCTGCTTTACGTTCTCGGGCATTTTGGCCGTTTATAATCTTTTTTCCTTTACCTCAGCAGTGCACCACTTTTCTTGTTTTTCGCATCCCCTTTTTCCATCACTGCCTGGTGTCTGACTCTCCCTGCAAACTCCTCTGTTGCTCAAACTTCTGTTATACACTTTTCAGATATCCTATCCCAACCGCGCAAGATCATGCTGGTAAGTTGAACTCGACAGCTAGCTCACATGCATTTTAGCATCAGCCTTTTTCCTGTTGATTTTGCTCAGTGTTCCTTTTTCCTGTGGTTACCCACCTATACAACTGTGTCCGCCATACATTATGTGCATCCGTGCAGAGTATACACTCGTGTGTATACTCATATTACATTACACCAATTGCTAGATTAATACGTATTTGTTTACCCTGGTCTACAACCTATGAGCATACGCATTTTTATCACTTTCATACCGTTTCTATTAATACGCATTAGTTTACCCTGGTCTACAACCTATGAGCACACGTATTATTTATTACCATGCGAATATCATACAGATATAGACGCATTTCCATTTTTGTGTTCGTCAACCTCTGAGCCATAATTTTTGTTTATCACTATGTGAATTTGTACCTAGCGGGGGTTTTTATCAATTTGTATATTATTCTCACTTTGGTGATTCTAATGGACAATCCATGATATGTTGCAATTTGCTTTTGTCCTTGTACCTGGATACATGACTGGAATGTACTCTTTGTTACTGATGTTATTTTTGGAGATATCTCCTTTGTGGCTCAACAACATGACACGTGTATGTGTATATATATATATATATATATATATATATATATATATATATATATATATTTTCTTATTTTATATAATTGCCTAGTTTAAATACTATTTGGTTCTACCTTGCCTTCAACTTTTTCTTTGTACGTTTGTTGCTCTCTAATTTACACACTGAAGATTAATGTCAAAATGTCTTAATTATTTACTTTGGCTGCGTTGTTTCTTCTACTATTATTTGTTTTGAATCATTTCTCACTTTCAATTTACCTTGTCTTATTTCTTTTCTTTTCCTTTTTCTTCCTTTTTTTTTTTTCACAATTCCAATCACTAATTTTTTTCCCCCTTGTTTTCACTATCCATCCTCATATATTCTGGGCACTATTGTGCATCACTCTCCATACTCACGAACTGCGCCGTGTACTATAATAAACTTCTTCTCTGCTGATTGTTCCACCTTTTGCTCCTTTTTTACATTCTCAAATATTCTGGGCACTGTTGTGTATCGCTCGTCATACTCACGAACCCTTTCCCTGCTGATTGCTCTACCTTTTGTTCTTTCTCTCCGGTTATCACTTTTCCTTTCCCTTTTCTCATTTTCTCTTTTCTTACTTTTCTTTCTCTCCTTTTCATTTGCTTTGTTCATATCTCCACTTAATTATATATCCTTTTTTCATAACCTTACCACTTTATTACTATACTCAGCCTTGAGAAAGCCCTGGCTCCCTGGCCGTTGGGCGAAACACGTGTCGGCTGTTTTTCTGTCTCTGCACATGTCTTAAAATAAAAGAAAAGAATATTACAGAAGGTCTTATTTCCCCAGTGTGTATGACGTCGAGAACTAAACTTGGGGATTCAAATTACCCCTAAATATATTATTTAAAAGAGCATGAAACCAATCACTCAACTCAACACACTCTTAGTCTACCATACTAGAGAATACTCCACCTACTTCTACTCTTCCCTACACCTAGTCTAGGTTAGGTACACTGGGGTAGAACTAGCTTAGAGACGCATCGTATGAGTACTCGCATTTTTAGCTCATGTTATTTATGTACGTGAATATATGCTAAAAGATAATGCTAGAGCATTATTTATTTCTACTGCTTACGCTGTACATTATTTATCTTGCATACTGTCTTGTGATCATAACAGCACATATCTCTTACACGAGAAACAAGACTGTTCAATAAAACCCTTTTATTGAAACGCCCGTCTTTCCTTTCTGTGTAACTCTGCAGAAACTAAGCATGCACGATTGAATGAGTGAAACTTATCTATTGTTTCCACGATTCTGAGATATGTTCCGCTTCTAAAGGGAAACAAAGTGGTCATGTTTTTCGGTTGCCAGAAACTACTCCCTTCTAGTTCTCAAGGACTTTCTAGTGGCCTCTGAGCTAGCTGGCACAGGTAATTAAGTTTAATATAATCGATAGGGACATACCGACCTTAGTCCTATGTCAAACCTATAGGTTATATTATTCCAATGCGCAGAGCCTATTAGGGAAATAGGAACTACACTGCAATAGAAGCCCCCAGTTTACGTGTAGAGTGTCTAGGGGGAACTGGTAATGTTCGTTTAGCCTTTGCATAGCATATCTGAATACACTTAACAATCCACCTTGCAATACCAGATTTTGATATGGCATTGCCCTTGTGTGGTGGAGCAAAGGCTACAAAAAATTGATTGGTGTTACGGAAAGGTTTTGTCCTTTCAATATAGTACAGCAATGCTCGTTTGACATCTAGTGTGTGTAGAGCATGTTCTGCCACTGAATCTGGTTGAGGAAGAAAACAGGGAGCTCAACCGATTGATAAATGTGAAAGGCAGAAATTACTTTAGGAAGGAATTTAGGATTGGTCCGAAGAACCGCTTTGTTTTGGTGCATCTGCAAAAACGGTTCTTCTATGGTTAATGCCTGGATCTCACTGACTCTTCTGGGTGAGGTGATCGCAACTAGAAAAGCCACTTTCCATGTAAGAAATTGCAGTTCACATCTGTGCATTGGTTCAAAGGGTGGACCCATCAGTCTGTTGAGAATAATATTGAGATTCCACAATGGGGCAGGTGGAGGTCTCAGTGGAATAACTCTTTTGAGTCCCTCCATAAATGCCTTAATGACAGGTACTCGAAAAAGGAACAGATGCTGCCTTATCTGGAGGTATGCAGCTATTGCAGCTAGATGTAAGCGGATAGATGTATATGCCAAATTGGAACGTTGTAGATGTAACAAACAACATATAATGTTTTGTACCGAAGCATCAAGGGGGTTGATGTGATTGTTGTGACATTAAATCACAAACCGCTTCCACTTGGCTGCATAGCAGGCTCTTCTGTTAGGTCGTCTAGCTTCCTTGATGATATTCATACAGTCTGGCGGTAGATATAGATAACCAAACTCTAGGACTTCAGGTGCCAGATTGCTAGATTGCTAGATTGAGTTGACTGGGATCTGGGTGTCTTATCTCTCCATGGCTCTGGGTGAGGAGACTGGGTGAAAGGCGTAGTTTTTGATGAGGAACTACTGAGAGTTCCAATAGGGTTGTGAACCATGGTTGACGCGCCCATGTGGGAGCAACCAGCATTGTCAGGGACGATTGTTTGAGTTTCCGAACCACTAATGGAATGAGTGGGAGAGGCGGAAAAGCGTAAGCAAATATCCCTGACCAATTGATCCATAGTGCATTGCCTTTGGACAGTGGGTGTGGATACCTGGACACGAAGTTTGGGCATTTTGCGTTTAGATGCGTGGCAAACAGATCTATGTCTGGGAAGCCCCACATTTGGAAGAATGGGAGGAGGACTTGAGGATGTAGCTCCCATTCGTGGATCTGTTGCGTCTGTCGACTTAACAGATCTGCCATCTGATTGTCCACTCCTGGGAGGTGTTGGGCCAGGAGATAGATTTTGTGATGAATGGCCCATCTCCAGATTTCCTGTGCTAGCTGGGACAGTTTGAGGGAGTGTGTCCCCCCCTGTTTTTGAATGTAGTACATGGCTGTCATGTTGTCTGTACGAATTAGTATGGTTTTGCGTACTAACTGAACTTGAAACGCTTTCAGAGCCAGAAAAATCGCTAAGAGCTCTAGGCGATTGATGTGAAGCTGTTTCTGTTGGGGGCTCCATATGCCTTGAATTGTGTGGTTGTGGAGATGTGCTCCCAACCTGTTAGTGATGCATCGGTTGTCAGTATTGTCTGTGGAACCGGGTCGCAGAAGGGCCACCCTTTTAACAGGTTTTTTTGTGTTCCACCACTGCAGAGAGCGATGGGTGCGGCCATCTACCAACACTAGATCTGATAACTGACCCAGAGTCTGGTTCCACTGATGCGGCAAGCATTCCTGTAGGGGACGCATCTGAAGTCTTGCGTAGGGAACTATGAAGATGCAAGACGCCATCATTCCTAGTAACTGCATGAACACTCAAGCTGGTAAGGAGTGTTGAGGCTGAAACTGAGACAGTACGTTCTGAAACGTCCCGAGTCTGGCTGGAGTTGGGTATGCTACAGCTTTGTGTGGGTCTATGGTAGCTCCTAGATAGTCTTGAGACAGTGAGGGTTGGAGATGGGATTTGGCCTGGTTTATTGTGAACCCTAGTTGGTGAAGGAGTTGCACAGTGTTCTCTGTGTGTCGCAGGCAACTGTGGTGTGAGCTGGCCTTTGTAAGCCAGTCGTCTAAGTAGGGGAAGACGTGAATCTGTTGTCTTCTCAGGTGTGCTGCGACTACTGCCAAGCATTTTGTGAAAACCCTGGGAGCAGTTGTGACTCCGAAGGGTAGAACCTTGAATTGGTAATGTTGGCCTGCCACCACAAACCGGAGGGATTTGCGGTGGCCTGGGTGCATCGGTATATGGAACTAAGCGTCCTTTAGATCCAGAGTGGATAGAAAGTCGCCTTGCTGAAGGAGAAGAAGCACTTGCTGTAGTGTTACCATGTGAAAATGATCCGACTGAATGTACAGATTGAGTTCTCTGAGGTCCAATATGGGTCTGAGAGAGCCGTACTTTTTGGGAATCAGAAAATATAGAGAGTACACTCCTGTTCCTTGATGTCGTAAAGGGACTGGTTCTATTGCACCTTTTTGTAATAACGAAAGAACTTCTTGCTTTAGAAGCGTAAGATGTTCTTGTGATATGAGGTGTGACCTTGGAGGAATATTGGGTGGAGTACTTGTAAGTTCCAGGCAATAACCAGATTGGATAATTTGAAGAACCCATTTGTCGGATGTAATCGTATTCCAAATGGGTAGAAATTGTGAGAGACGTCCCCCAACAGGAGTGGAATGATCGGGGGTATGGGAAATAAGTCATTGTTTGTTGTTATTGGCGGGGGAGGTGCGTGTAGAATTACCTCTGCCACTCCCCTGCCGTTATTTCCTCTATATCCTCCTCGAAAATAACCTCTTGAAGAGGCCGACTGATTGTTGCCCTTGTAAGAGGAGGAGGTATTGTCCGTAGAGATGTTTTTGGAGCCGCCCCTGTAGAATGAGCGACGAAAGGAACCTCTGTTGGAGGGTGCTTGCAAGGCACCCCTGGACTTAGCAACGTCTGTGTCTTTTTTCATCTTGTCTAAGGATGTATCAACAGCTGGGCCAAAGAGATGTTTTGCATCAAATGGTTGATTAAGGATAGAGGCTTGTACCTCAGGTTTAAACCCGGAAATCCTCAACCAAGCATGCCCGAGCTGCATTGTCTGCCTGATCTAAGGCGCATCTGATAGAGGTATTAGTTATTAATTTACCCTCTTGGATAAGGTCAGTGGCCTTAGCTTTATGCTTGTCAGGAAGGAACTCAATAAGCTTTTGGAGTTCATCATAATGAGCCCTGTCATATCTTGCCAGTAATGCCTGGGCATTGGCAGTGCGCCAATTATTAGCCGCTTGTGATGCTATCCGTTTACCGGAAGTATCCAATAATTTGGACTCTTTATCTGGAGGTGGGGCGTCTCCTGTAGTTTGGGAGTTATCCCTCTTACGAGCATTGGAAACGACCAAAGAGTCTAAAGGTAACTGTCCTTTGATGTAGACTGGGTCATTAGGTGCAGCCCGGTGTTTTTTCTCTACACTGGGAGTGATGATCCTAGCTTTAACAGGGTCTTGAAAGATATCGTCAGTAAGTTTAAGCAGGGCCTTTAACAATGGTAAGGTTTGTGTAGCCCTTTGAGATGAACTAAGGGTCTCTAATATAAAATCCTCTTTTAGACTCTCCTTATGGAGCTGTACTCCACGGTATTGTGCAGCTCTATTAATTAGCTCAATGTAACCAATATTATCATCTGGAGGGGAAGGTTTGGATGGATACAAATCCGGGTCATTATCCGGCTGAGGGACATTATAATTATCCCATGGATCAGGATCCTGTGGGACATCCTGTGGTGAGTAGTCGTCTAAATCGTCATCATCATCCCCTGTATCGTGTGGGTTAGGTGATGGTGGTGTAGGAGAGTGTGTAGGTGAAAGATAAGGGTCTTCAGGAATGTAAGGAGAAGAAGAGTCAATAGCCACAGTTTTCTTCTTTAAAGGAATGTGGTTTTACTCTGAATAGTCCATCTTTCTCTTTTCAGGAAGTTTGGCATGGATGTGTCCAGTTTCCGGGTGGATTGCGATTTCTTGCTTTCTCGGATCCGGTGGGTTTTCGGTCCGAGACTCTTTAGTCGTGGATCTCGGCGTCGAGATTTTTGGCTCCGAAGCTTTAGCTTTCCGCAACGGTGGAACGGAGACCAGAAGGTGTTTCGGTTTCGACGCCGAAGGTTTCAGGTCGGCACCGGCGTGCGGACGGGTCGAGCCCGAGCCGGAAGGCTGTTGTTTATGTTTCGTCGCCGAGCCCGAAAGTGGGGTGCTCGAAACCTTTTCTCGGTGCCGACCTTGGCCTGCAGGCAGAGGAGGGACCGGAGCCTCTCTCTTGTAAAGGAGATGATAGGGGAACGAAGGGTATCTACTCACGGTCCGTTGTCCCGGTGCGAGGTATTCGGTATCGGAGTCAGCGTCTGATACGGAGACGTGGTCCTCCTCCATCTCGGCCTCCTGCGCCTGCAATTCTTCCTGGTCGGACTCTTCTGCGAGGAGGTCCGGTGCAGGGCTGCTTTGCTGGTACATGTCGTGACGTCGAGCCCGACGATCACGAAGGGTTTTCTTCGGCCGAAACGACTGCCACGCGTCGCAGTTTTTCTCGTCGTGTTCCGGGGATAGGCAGAGGTTGCACACTTCGTGCAAGTCGGTGCGTGGGAACTTAGCGCGACACCTTGGACATAACTTGAATGGAGTCCGTTCCATCAACTGCGACCAATCCCAGCGCGGGTATGTCCAACAGCCTTCCACGAATGTTCCGATCGAAGTAGAGAGTAAACGATAAGCGGAGAAGGGGAAACGCGGTTGATTAACAATACCGTTGAGGGTAGTGGATTGCGCGTCGAAGGGGGCCCAAAGAACGGTGCCTAACCGGAGCGCAACAATTCACATCCGAACCCAATGGCGTAAAAAAAACAATCTAACAATGGAGTCGATGCCCATGCGCACTATCACCTAAGGGAGGAGTCACCTACCCCGTGACTGTAAAGACTTCTTCGAAGAAAAACAAAGTGCAAACATCCAAGCCCAACACTAGATGGCGATCTATGCTATGCAAAAGCATAGGATCTACAGCTCATATGCCTCGAACATACACTTTCCAAAGATTACAGGAAGTCTAGCATAATGCTGCAGGTAAATAAATACCTCCAAGAATTTAAAGAGAACATTGCACATGCATGTTCTGGGCATTTTTCCCACTGCTAAAAAATGGTGATCCGAGAAAAATAGAAAAAATAAAAGCAAGCACGATAGATGACCGATATTATCTGGCTGAAATGTTGGTGGCTCTAATTGACAGAAAATAGGGGTTGGGTTGCAGCACACGTTAATTGCATACTGGTGCAATTATTTCTAAACATATTAAGGCAAAAATGTCACAACTTATACAAGGGGAATGTCGAACAAAAGTTAACTATCCGTCCTTATTTAAATGTTTAAAATTGAATGTAGTGTACAATCCAATATCCTATTTCTAGTTTATAATGAAAAACAGGGGTACAGTACAAAGACAAAACAAATCTAGCCGTAACATAAATGAACTGCAACTTGGTAATGCCCATACCTGCAAAGAGGACAAGTCCGTGACAGACCTCGGTGTTCCTGATCATGCAGCCACGCAGTAATATTTTATCTGCATCCAAGCCATAGCTCCTGTTCTTCCAGATTAAAGTGCCAATAAACCGGTCTAGTCGATTATTGGGCTCTTCACACTCAACCACCCCTAATGCAAAACAAAAGCAATATTTTTCATGTTATCAAATGTTATAGTTAAAAATCTAGTAATACCTTTCCAAATGCATAATTTTAATTAGGGATTACAAAATTAAACTTAGAAGTGTCTAACTTATAACATAAAATAGAAAAAAGAAACATTCAGTTCCACAGCGTAAAAACGACATGCAACATAGTCTATTTACTGGTGCCCACATAACACTTTTGGGTAAATAAGACACTGGTTTCTTCAACAGGAAAGCTGATGGCCATGCATAAATAACAAATTTCAATAAGACATGTGCACTAATATTGACCAACCACCCCTTCCCAACAGCTATCATACCTAAAAAAAAAACTCCATGTAGCAGTGTGGTGCTGTTGAAACAGTACTAGAACATCAAGCAAAAGTACAATTTGAAGTTTTGTAATACAAGACAAACTGAAATCGCAAATGTGTTGGACTACTGCATTACCCCATTTGTATGCATGTGTATTTAAAATACTGCATACATGCAAGGTGCCCTTTTATTAGCAGTAACAAAATGGTTACTTACCAGTAGGAGTAGTTTTGCAGCTTGAAGAATTTTCTGGATTCAAATGCTGTGCATCATTCCGCCATCTAGTGGTTGGGTCCGGAATAGTCTTTGTTTTTTTTGTTTTGGTCACTGTCGACCACCATTTGGTGCCAGGTACGTCCCCTGTGTGATGTCAGACGGTATCCTGGAGGTCGACGTGCGTGGCCATCTTCAGATTCTTTTTTCTGTTATTATCTTTTGTAATCCTGGAGATGGTTTTGAAAAATACTGATGTAGTCCTTTTCTTCCCCACCTGTTTGTTTTCCTTATAGGGGAGGCCGGGTGGGTCGCATGGGAATCCAGAAAATTCTTCAAGCTGCAAAACTACTCCTACTGGTAAGTAACCATTTCGTTTTGCAGCATGAATCCTTTTCTGGATTCACATGCTGTGCATCAGATTATGTAGTGGTTTCTCCCGTGTCTGGGAGGCTGTGGTGAAAGGAAGACCTTGAAAACAGGTGTTGAAGCACCCTCTGTCCAATTTGAGCTTCCTTATTCATTTGTATGTCCACACAATAATGCTTTGTAAAGGTGTGTGGTGATGCCCATGTTGCTGCTGCGCAAATGGAATCAATGGGTACATTGGCCATAAATGCCAGCGTTGCTCCTTTCTTTCTAGTGGAGTGAGCTATTGGTTGCATTGTTCGTTCCTTTTTGGCATTGGCATAACATAATTGGATAGCTTGCACTATCCATCTTGCAATAGTTGCTTTTGTGACAGCCGATCCTGTGTTGGTATGTGCGTAAGTAACAAACAATTGCTTTGTTTTCCTGATTTGTTCTGTTTTCTGCAAATAATACAGTAAAGCCCTCCTTACATCCAGTGTATGGAGGCTTCTCTCTGCTTTACTTTTTGGGTTCTTGAAGAAAACTGGCAGGAGAATGTTTTGATTTAAGTGATACTTGGATACCACTTTTGGCAAGAACTGTGGGTTAGTCTTTAAGATTACTTTATCTTTGTGGATTTGTAAGTAGGGCTCTTGTATCGTTAATGCTTGTAGTTCACTTACTCTTCGTAGTGATGTTATAGCAATGAGAAAGGCTGTCTTTAGAGTAATATGCTTGAGGTCCGCTGCATGCATGGGCTCAAAGGGTTTTGCCATCAGTTGAGAAAGTACTGTATTTAAGCTCCATGTGGGTACAGGAGCAGCTCTTGGTGGAGCTATTCTTTTTGCTCCTTCTAAGAACCTTTTGATGACTGGTCTTGTAAAAAAACGTTTGCATGATTTTCCTCTTGTGTATGCCACTATGGCAGCAAGGTGCACTTTAAGGCTGGAGAAGTTGATGTTGCTGTCCAAGAGATAAGTAAGATATGTAATAACTGTTTCTTGTGTATTGATTGAACTAGTGTTGTTGTTAGTGGTGCACCATGTGGTATATCGCTTCCATTTTGCTGTATAGCATTTTCTTGTTGACTGTTTTCTTGATTCTTTTAGAATTTCCATGGTTGTCAGCGGTAGATTGAGATGCCCAAATTCTATGTATTCAGGCGCCAGGCTGCTAGTTGTAACGTTGCTGGTTCCGGGTGAAAAATCTGGCCCTGTTGCATTGTCAGCAGGTCTTTTTCTGCTTTGATCCTGACCATTTCTCCTTTGGATAGTTCTAGGAGAGTTGAGTACCATGTTTGCCTTAGCCACTGAGGAGCAATGAGAATCATTTGTTCCTGGTTCCTTTGCTTTTTGTAACACTTTTTGCATCAGGGGTATCGGTGGAAAGGCAAACAAATGTCTGAACAATTGAGTGAAGTGCATTTCCCTTTGACAGGCGGTGTCGAAACCTCGAGGCAAAGCATAGACATTTCTTGTTCTGCATTGTTGCAAACAGGTCCAACACTGGTGTTCCCCAGATGTTGAATAGATACTGTACTGTTGTCTGTTTCAACTCCCATTCGTGGGAGCAGTTGTTTTGACTGCTCAGTTGGTCTGCTGTAATGTTGTCTACCTCTGGTAGATGTACTGTCTGTAGATTGATTTTTTGAGGTATCGCCCATTGCCAGATTTCCTGTGCAAGTTTGCTCAGGGGAAAGGACCTTATTCCGCCCTGTTTGTTCAGGTAGAACATTGTAGTTGTATTGTCTGTTTGTATTAAGATGGTTTTCCCCTGAATATGTCTCTGGAATGCCTCGAGTGCCAGAAAAACTGTTTATCTCCAAAAAATTGATGTGCTTCGTGGAGTCCTGTTCGCTCAACTGACCATGAACTTTCAGCTGGTTGAAATGTGCACCCAAACCGTTGAGGGATGCATCCGTGGTGATTGTCACAGATGGAGTTGGGTCCCTGAAAGGTCTCCCCTGTGCTATGTTGTTGGATGCCCAACATTGTATCTCTGCTTGCACCCTTTGTGTAACAACCACTAGATCCTCCCAACTTCCTGTGGCTTGTGACCAGCTGTTGGTGAGCCATTCTTGAAATGGGCGCATGTGTAGGCGAGCGTGAGGGATAAGTGGGATACATGATGCCATCATGCCCATTAGTTTCTTTACTTTCCTCAATGTCAGAGACTGACCCCTCTGATAGAGGGCTGTTTCGTGATGGATAGCTTGTATCCTGGCTTGTGTGGGATAAGCCTTGGCGTTTGCTGTGTTCAGTCTTGCTCCCAGGAAGGTTTTTTCTCTTTCTGGTGTTGTAGAAGATTTCTTGTAGTTTATTGAGAAACCCAGGATTTGTAGCGTTTGAATTGTTTTTCGAACATGATTGTGACATGTTTGTTTTGAGCGTCCCCTTATTAGCCAGTCGTCTAAGTAGGGGTAGACGTGGATTTTCTCTCTTCTCAGGTGTGCCGCCACTGCGGCTAGATACTTTGTGAACACCCGTGGAGCAGATTTTATGCCGAATGGGAGTACCTTGAATTGGTAGTGTGTTACGTTGTGCAGGAATCTTAGGTATTTTCTGTGCCTTTTGTTCATAGGGATATGTAAGTAGGCGTCCTTGAGGTCTATTGTTGCCAAATAATCCCCCTTTTGTATTTGTGGGATTATTTCTTGAAGGGTACACATCTTGAAGCGTTGTGTTAGTATGAATTTGTTTATGAATCTTAAGTCCATGATTGGCCTTAGAGTCTGATCCTGTTTGGGTACTAGGAAGTATGGAGAGTAGTTTCCTTTGTAACATTCTTGTGTTGGTACCTATTCTATTGCCTGTTTTAGGTATAGTTCTTTGATTTCTGCGTTTAGCAGTGTTTGTTCTGATCTGGTTAATTTTCTTGTTTTGGGTGGATTTGCAGGTGGTGTCTTTGTGAGCTCTATGCAATATCCGTATTGTACCAAATTTAATATCCAATGGTCTGTTGTGATCCTTTTCCATGGTCTGTGGAAAAAGAATATTCTTCCCCCCCAGTGGTGTCTTGTGTGGGTCCTTTTCCGTGATTAAGTCAGTTAGACCATTTTCTCTTGAGGATTGGCCTCTTCCTCTGCCATTCCCTCTTCCTCGAAAGGGCCGCTTCTGCTGTTGTTGCCAACCTTGGTAGCTAGACTGTTGACCCATCTGTTGGTTTGGGTTCTGTCCCTGAGATTGTTGTGGCATCTGCTGTCCTTGACCAAAGCTGCCTCTACTTGTGTTTTTTCTGTTAGAGAAGTCTCCTCTTTTAAAAGACCCTCTTTGCTGTAGGGCCCCCATTGCCCTTGCTGTTTCATTGTCCTTTTTAATTTGCTGAAGGGATACATCCACTTCCTTGTCAAAGAGCTTCTCCGTTGAATGGTCTGTTGATGATTGATGTCCGACCTCTTGTTTAAAGCCAGAAATTCTGAGCCAGGGATGCCTTCTGAGGATGGTTCCTGTGCACATTTGCCTGCTTGCAGCATCTGCTGCATCTAGGGCTGACTTTAGGCAGGTGTTAGCCACATTTTTCCCTTCTTGGCTGTTGGACTTGGCCCTTTTTGGCTAAAGTTCCCTAAACTTTTTGCCTTCCCCCTTTTTTAGGTCTCGCGCCTAGCGTTGCACTGCACAGCAGTGCTCGCGCAGCGCGAGACATTTAGTAGATGAAAAAACGGGGATTCAGCACTGACCTAGGAATCGCACATGCTCGTGCGTGTGCGATTCCTTTTGTGCTACCCCATTGGCGTTTTCGTGCGTCTTTTTCTAAAAGACTGCACGCAATTGGCCAAAGGCGGGCGCATTGCTCTGCCCATGGCCTATTGGTGTCTATTACGCGCTTGGTGCGCGTAATAGACATCAATAGGCCATGGGAGGAGCAATGCTCCTCCCATGGCCTTTTGGTGTCTATTACGCGCTTGTTAGTTGTCTTGCCTGCGAGCTCCACACAGCTCTAGCACGCCCGCGTGGCTCTCAGCTGCCCCTGCGGATATAAAGTTACACCCTTGCTTCTTTCTACCCTGCAAGGGTCGGCGAGTGACCGAGGCGCTCCACGACGTCGCACGGCGGAGTGAGGACTCGGGACCGAGAGGTGCGCACTTTCGGGAGCGCGGCAGCACAGAAACAAACCACTTTAGATTCCAGTCACCGCAGTCAGCTGTTGGCGGAACTGGCGTGGTTGTGAAATCACTTTCGGGAAGGAAGCAAACCTCGGGGAAGGGAGAGTTTTCTGTTAGAAAAGGGGGGAGGGGCGTTTTTCGGGGGAGAAGGTTGTGGCTAGTGAAGGAAGCGGTTTTTGGGGCGTAAAGCATGCACATTGCATCAGTTGGGGTGCAGCCTTTTGGGGTACGAAACTATGCACAAGATCACACTGTTCGTCGTGGTTCTATTACAAGAGATATACAACATACAATCCCTGTCTAACACACTGTGTGACTGACTGCACATCAAAAGGACGGCCCCAAGTGACTGGTTTCAGGTTCATTTCACGTCGCCAGGCAACGGTTTTTACTCTCTTCATTATCTTTTCACACGAGTTACTTCAATTTGTTTAACTGAATATAAAGACTAACTCCCAGAATGCACAGATTCGTTATCTGCATCATCCCTCAGCCTCCACGAGCTAGCAGAGACCCCTTAACCCCTCCCCTCCCCCTTGAGCTCCCAGTGTGTTCTTTCCACACTCGCCAAGGATGAATTAACGTGATTTATAAAGCGCCTTATACTCGAGGTCAAGAGGAGCCGGTGTTTGAAAACATGCTGGCACACAAACAAATCAACTGCCGCCCCCCCAGCTATCAGTGTGCCTCTCGCTCCCTACCGTGAGCCGCCCCCCACCGGCTATCAGTGTGTTCCTATCCTGAGCACCCCCCCTCCGTCCCTAGCCATCACTGTGCCTCTGATACGGCATCATGGCGCTATAAAAGCATGCTTCTCCCTGAGCTGCCCCCCTTCCCTCTCGCCCCCACCCCGCACCCTCAGCCTGAGCTGCCAGGGCCCGCCCTCACACCTCACGCGTGGCTCCACCCGTTGCTTGGCAGCTCCTGCTTTTATCCAAACTAGACTTTCCAGTTCAGGGAGAGGCGGGAAGCCTGCCGCGGGCGTGTCTCACCACTGCTGCTACCGCGGCTACCCTTCTGGCACGTCCGTCCCTCTACTACCGTGCAGCGGAGATAGCTCGGTGGGTTCACCTCTCTGCTGGAGACAACTGTATGCAATCGGAGCCCTGCATGTGCTTAGAATGCGGCCGGACGGACTCCTGCTTTCAACATGTGCCAGTCGATAAAGCCAGAGTGAGCAAGTGTGGTCGTGGGAAGGCTGTTTGTAGGCACTTTGCAAATTTGGCTAGGTTTAGTTACACGAAAGACCCCTTTGTGTGTAAGGTGACGTCCCCTTAAGTAGGCCTCTGCTTACTCCGACCCCGTCCTCGGTCTCCACCCCCCTCACGAAATGGTGGTTGCCATCACCTGCACTTTACGGTCATAGATTATCAGAGGCCCCTCTGCTGAAATGAGGAGCAGCCCTATGCTTCGTATGTAAGCTGGTGGCGGCAGCACACATACACACAGTGGAGGACCTGAGACCTTCCACCAGGGGGCGACACCTCCTTTACCCCCGTGCACACAGCTGAACCGGTGCTTGGAACTTCCCTGGCGGGAGAGGATTCTGTTCGGGCCTCTGGCCTGTCTGGAGTGCAGTGTACAGATGTCAATAGTCCCGCCCCCATAGCACGTCAGCAAGGCCTGGCTCCCCAGCCAAATGATCTCTGCTAGCACCTCTGCCCCACTGACTGAACTGTGACAACAAACCCCACGGTGTGGCAAAGACGTGTGAGACGGGAGCTCTGAAATACCGGTGTGTGTGTGAGTGAGTGAGTGAGTGAGAGAGAGAGAGAGATACTATCCTTGTGGGGACTTGGGTGTGATAACACACTCACGCTGTGGGGACTTGATTGCACTGTGGGGACCTGAACCCAGGTCCCCACAAGGCAGTGTCCTTTAAATGATAAAAAATGGCTTCAGGAACATCTGTGTCAATTTTTACAACTTTTTAAAAAATTGTTGTGTGGGGACCTGTGTTTCATGAAGTGTGTTTATATTTTTGCTCAGGTCTGCCCCTGTAGACAGGAGGCGGTACTGCAGCCTTAAACACACTTTGCATTTAAACACACTTTGTTCACCAGGAACACAAGTTAGCAGCAGAAAGTACAGATATTTCAAAGGAAAAGCTGCAAAACCCTGTGTTAAAAAATAATTTTCATGCAAAGTAACATTTTCCCCATTTAATAAAGTAAAACTTTATTTACATAAATTTTGAATTTAAACTATTTGAGTTTAAGAATTGTTAGTGGTTTTATAAACATTGCTAAAAGCAATTTGGGTATGTTTTGAATCCCAGATTACGTCACTATTGCAGTTTGATCCTTATCTGCAATTAAAGAATGATGGTGCATTAAAACTTGATACAATATAAACCGATCTGATCGTTTTTTGCAAATTTGATTACATATTAATATGCACTTTGGAATACGTTCTTAAGATGATTGCTAGATGAGTGAGTGCCTAGAGTTGCATTGTGCTAACAGCTATGCTCTCTCAGATGCCGAACTGCAGTAATGTCATGCCCACAGCATGGGGAAGTTTAAATTTAACAGAAAAAGCATGTTCTTAGAACATTAGTGACATTCTTAGAAATATATTCAAATATTGCCATAAGATGAAATTACATTTAAATCCTTTGAATTGCTTAATTTCCAAACTATTCCCAATGCTTTACAAATTGAAGCAGCTTCATTCCCAAAGATGGGTGAAGAACAGTCATATAACAAGCATTGGCAAAGCCAACAGGTGTCACCTACGAGAGAGCCACTGGCTTTGACAGAGTTTTTTGCCCTGTTGTACAGCAGCGTGCCTGCTCTGCCGCATTGATGAAATTGAAATTAAAATTTTTAAAAAGCACAATGATGCAGCCAAAACAGACCACATCATGACACTTATTTTTATTGCTGGCAGGAGGGTGGGGACGAGTGAGGGGTCAACACTATCAACGGAGGGGTGGGGAAAAGAAAAATCGCTGACGCTGCCACTACTGATTACAGTATATAAAGAGGTTGTCAGAGCCTCCTTGGCCTTATTCAATTATAAAATGCAGACTCTGATATATATCAACCTTAGTGAAGTAGGTGCAGAGAGACAGGGTCCTGGTTCACCCTAATTAGTGGCTATGTTTTAAAAGCCAAAACAGGGAGGTGGATAGGAGACCAAATCCCTATCTTGCATTAGGGCTCACAGTGCCCTTAATACTGCATTGGCACCCACACTTATAACAGTTTGGACTTAGTGCTTCAGCTAAGGTGCAAAGTTCTGCTGTAAAATGGGCCACCTCTTGTTGGTGTCCACTTCAATTTGCCATGCCGGTGTATTTAAATGTAGTTTGCCTTCCAGATCATACTAGTTTAACTACAACATACTGCAGTAGCATAGGCTGTGCTCAACCACCTGCCTTATGAGTGAGAAGGTCTTCAAGCCGGAAGTGCGGAGAGGATGTGGCGTTATGCTAGAGCTGCAAACTTGTAACTCAATTCTTGACGTTGGCTTGACATCCTGTGATTCTGGTCAAATCACTTAATCTCCCTGTGCCTAAAGAAATTGTACATGACTTAATTGGTGCTCATGTAAAAGTGCTTCAAAGTGGAGTGACACATGCAAAAACAACAGTTGATGGACAGAATGCAGAACAATGTCATACATTCACCCCAGTACAGAGATCTGGGCCTAAATCCATCGTTTTTTGCTCACCATGCCATTCCAGTTTGAACCCAGCCATATGCAAATCAGTCTTGACCCTGTGCCTCATGGGAACAGTCCAGCCCGAACTGCCAAGCTAGGTCCTCCCTGGACTGGAAACAAGCATCCTAGGACCGGTTTCGGGGTTTCACCCCTCTTCAGCCAGGATAGCTTGATTCCAGTGGCATGGAGAGCACGGGACCCACGTCTGGGCATACCCGTCCCACTCGGGGTGACAAATGCAAAAACAACAGTTGATGGACAGAATGCAGAACAATGTCATACATTCACCCCAGTACAGAGATCTGGGCCTAAATCCATCGTTTTTTGCTCACCATGCCATTCCAGTTTGAACCCAGCCATATGCAAATCAGTCTTGACCCTGTGCCTCATGGGAACAGTCCAGCCCGAACTGCCAAGCTAGGTCCTCCCTGGACTGGAAACAAGCATCCTAGGACCGGTTTCGGGGTTTCACCCCTCTTCAGCCAGGATAGCTTGATTCCAGTGGCATGGAGAGCACGGGACCCACGTCTGGGCATACCCGTCCCACTCAGGGTGACAAATGCAAAAACAACAGTTGATGGACAGAATGCAGAACAATGTCATACATTCACCCCAGTACAGAGATCTGGGCCTAAATCCATCGTTTTTTGCTCACCATGCCATTCCAGTTTGAACCCAGCCATATGCAAATCAGTCTTGACCCTGTGCCTCATGGGAACAGTCCAGCCCGAACTGCCAAGCTAGGTCCTCCCTGGACTGGAAACAAGCATCCTAGGACCGGTTTCGGGGTTTCACCCCTCTTCAGCCAGGATAGCTTGATTCCAGTGGCATGGAGAGCACGGGACCCACGTCTGGGCATACCCGTCCCACTCGGGTGACAAATGCAAAAACAACAGTTGATGGACAGAATGCAGAACAATGTCATACATTCACCCCAGTACAGAGATCTGGGCCTAAATCCATCGTTTTTTTGCTCACCATGCCATTCCAGTTTGAACCCAGCCATATGCAAATCAGTCTTGACCCTGTGCCTCATGGGAACAGTCCAGCCCGAACTGCCAAGCTAGGTCCTCCCTGGACTGGAAACAAGCATCCTAGGACCGGTTTCGGGGTTTCACCCCTCTTCAGCCAGGATAGCTTGATTCCAGTGGCAGTGACACAAGCACATCACTGATGGGAATGAGGCAAGTATGTGAGAAGTGGCTTCTGTTGCTTCACCATGAGAACTTTTGTGTGGGTCAAGTCTGCTAATGCAACCACAGCCATGGGTGAGGATGATATAGACTACTGCTCAGGTCTCGAGATCTGTCATGAGGTAGCTTCAGCCTGTGACACATCAGTGCTAGACCTACTGAGAAGATGAACTGCCTGTGTGTTCATATTCCTTCCTCTTTCCTTCAATTGGGAATGTTACTATCATCTGCCTTGAGAAGAAACTCAGGCAGGGCTTCAGGGCAATGATCCTCGCACATAACAAATTTCCCATTAACAAGTGAATAGGCCGGTGCACCTGAACCTCCTGAAGTTGGTTCCACTCCCAGAGTGGGAGATGGGCCCTGCTGGTAAGAGCGCACCTTTTGAAATAGAAGCAGCATGGTGTGTGCCTGACCTAAGACCTTGAAAGCAACTAGGCAGGGAATGAAGCGTCTAAAACAGAGGGCCTCACTGATCAAAAACATTTGCTCACGGCATAACATACATCAATATCAAAATGTCCGGAGCACATAATTGCTGTACACAGCTGAACTATTTTAGCTACTCAAAGCCCTTACTATGACTATACACTTATTCTGTATAAAAATGACTCAATCCTGGAGAGCCTCATACTCCACCCAAGAGAAGAAGGGCTTTCACCTCTGACATAGGGTGCATAAAGAATGGACAAGTATATCACATTTAGGGGTGAAAAATGTCTTGTTTAGAAGTGAAATATTTTTTGGCATAATATGTTGTCTATGATCATATTGGTCAGCAGTTGGGAGCAGAGATTGTGGGATTCGCTTAACTGCAGACTATTAAGAGTGTTTATAAGTTTTGGAGGCCTACCTTTAGCAAGGAGTCTACCATACGTGTATTGGAATTGAAGCATGAATGTTGCTGTAATTAGACTGTCATTTAAGGAGGGCAGTACTTTTTAAAATGAGGCACTACACTAAATATTTTGGGTAAGCCTAGAAAATTATTGGTATACATCTAAGAAGAAAGAGCCATAGCATGGATATGGGTGCGGGCAGAAAACAGTAGAGGTGTGTCTGTTTTGGAATGTAATTGTACTACATTACCTACAGCTCATACCCTAGCATGGAAATAGTCTAAGTTAGTGGCTAAGCTGTAGACAGTATATTATATAAATACAGCCCTGATTTACTCACATGTTGATCTTGTACTTGTGTGGCACTGAGGGGCATTCAATCAACTTTGCCACATAAAATGCTTTTTGTGTCAAACGTTGACGTGAGTGCAGCACCAAATTCTCTGCTCTGTGGTGCACAAACCCACTATCAGGGTGGGAACAGTTCAAAGACAACTGGAATCCACACAAAGCCAGATCTACTTAACTAATGTGTCCTGCCTTTGCATGAAGTTATACCACCAAACGAAACCAGGAGCAAACAATGGGTCTACGGAAAAGCCTAGGATATTTCCTGACACACATGTAATTTCTGCAAAAATATCCACTTGACACAGCTTACCCGTAGCCTCTTGACATTGTGCTGAAGTTTGTACTGGAGGGCTTCATCGTATATAAATTTAGCAAAAGACACTACTAGCTTGCCTTAGCACTGTTGTGCAATGCTTAGAATCACGCAAAACAGACATCATTGGCATGCAACTCTTTGAAAATATGGTGCTGTACTATTTTTACTGTTTGTCCAAGGGAGTGCAATGGAATATTACAAATGTGTATATAGCACTGCACCATGTTTAGCTTATCTAGATCACAGGGTGGCACCACAGCTCTATGTTTCTGAACAAGAGAGTAGCCAGAAAATGAGCATACTCCCCGATTTTGAACTAAAGCTCTGATGGTACCAAGTAAGTGAGCCCAACCCACCCTAGAAGAGCTCCCTTGTCTCTTCCATCCAAGCATCCTTTCACCCTTCCACCTATCTGTTGATATCCACTATTTCACCTTTACATTGTCTCAGTCATTCATTCTTTCATCCGTCATTCATTCTTCCCCATTACATCCATCAAGCCATCCATCTATCCAGTCTGCCATCCATCCACTTTGCCATCCATCCACTCTGCCATGCATTCATCCATGCATCCATCCATCATCCACTCTGCCATCCATCAATTATCCACTCTACCATCCATCCATTCACTCTTCCATTTATCCTCTCTGCCATCCACCCATTCACTCTACCATCAATCTACTCACTCAGCCATCCATCTAGCCATCATCATCATCCACCCATCCACTATGCCATTCATCTACCCACTCAGCCATCCATCTAGCCATCCATCATCCATCCACTCTGCCATCCATCCACTCTGCCATCCATTCAGCCATCCATCTACTCTGTCATCCATTCACTCATTCATCCACTCTGCCATACATTAACTCATTTCATCCAATCATCGATCCATCCATCCATCTCTTTAATCTGACATCCTTTCACCTGCCCATCCACCTATCCATTCATTCCTCCATCCAGCAATACCTTTACTCTGCCATCATTTCACCTGTCCATTCACCCCACTATCCATTGCTTTACTCTGCCATCTAGCCATGTCTTACCTCTGTTATCCTTTCACATGTTCACCCACCTATTCATTCACTCTCTCATCCATCCAGCTATTTACTCTGCCATTCTTTCACCTATCCTTCCATTTATCTATCCATCCATCGCTTTGCCATCCATCGATGTCTTACCTCAGCCATCCTTTCACATGTTCATCCACCTATTATTGTGCTCTTTCATCCATCCAGCCATTTACTCTGCCATCCTTTCACCTGTCCATCCAACTATCCATTCATTCCATGCATCCTTTCACCAACTCATCCATCCACCCACTCATTCATCCACCTACTCATACACCCATCTTCCTTCCTTTCACCCATCCTTCCTTTAAATATTCCTTCTTTCTTTCTTTTTCTCTTCACCCATCTTTTGTTCTTCCTTTCTCCTGTTTGCTTTTCTATTGAGGCAGTATTTCTTTATTGCATTAATAACGACATTTTGTCTGCCCAGGTGCAGACAGAATAGAAGCACAAAGAACTACAGCCCCGCTGTAGCTGCTGAAGCAACACGACACCCCTGTTTCTGAGCTGTGCTAGCTCCAGCTTATTCACTAACTTGTACTTATCAAGTTATTGCATGCCCACACAGACATTCTGGGTTAATTCAAACAGGTACACTGCTCCTTTCAGCATGATATGCCTTCAGGACTCTTTAAGCATGTAACTTGAGTAAGAAGAGTATTAGACTGCCCACTGAACTGTGATCATCCACAACAGGTGTGTTTGTGGATTTGCAGCCAGCCAGGAAGACTTCTCAAGAGTGGCTGAACATCCCAATAACTACACACTATCTCTGTGGGGATTTGAACATGTTAGTAACCACACATTATTTATGGGGAGATTTGAACATTATATTCACACACTATCTTTGTGGGGACTTGAATAAGAATAATTTCACACACAATCTGTGTGAGCTCTTGAACAGTCCTATCACCACACACTATTCGTGTGGGCACTTAAACATCATAATCTTCACACACAATTGAGGTGACTTGAACATGATTACCTTCACACACAATCTCTTTGAGATCTTAAACATTCCTATAATCACACACTATCTCTGTGGGTACCTGAACATCATTTACTTCACACATAATCTTTTTAAGACTTGAACATTCCTATAATCCTCATTACGATGTCGGTCGGAAAGCGTCTGACCGACAGTCGGATTCCCCTAGACCGTGTTGGAACCCATCCGCCCGACTCAGTCAGAAACAATTCCGACCTACCGATTATGATGCCCGCGGTCGGAAGGTGAATCCTGAATTGGTTCCGACCGGCATTTGGAGAATCCGAGTCAGTCGGGGCTGATTCGTACAGCTCAACTGCCAGCGTTTCTGCCTGACCGATTATGATGTCGGATTCCTACAGCCTTTCCGACTCGGTCTGTCCGACACGAAAAGGCTGTTGGAAACTGACTTTGGTGGCCCCTAGCAGGCCCCCCTTCATCCTGAGTCCTCCGGTTTGGGCTCGAGGGGGATGTCCAAGGGACCCCCCTGTGAAACTATGCACAGTGTGGCAGGCACCATGGGGTGCCCGCAACATGGAGCAAGGTTTTCCACAGACACCCATTTTCCCAATAGGAGCCTGTGTTGTCGGTCGGAACACAGGCTCCCATTGAAGTCAATGGGAGTCCTTACGAACAGTGTTCGGAAGCATCGGAATTGGTCGCGTGGAACCACCGACAACAAGTCAGTCGGAACCGAATCCGACAAGGAGTCAGGCGGTGTAGTTTCCGACCAACATCGTAATGAGGCCCTAAGTATGTGCAGGGTTGAACATGCCTATAATGCATGTTTGAACGTGAACAATTGTACCTTCACATGCTATCTGTGTAAGGACATGAAGATTATCTTTAAACACTGTCACTGTAGGGACTTGAAGACTACTATAGTTGCACACTATCTCTGTGGGGACTTGAACATAATAACAAACACACACTATCTTTGTGGCTGCTTGAACACCCCAGTAACCACATACTATCTCTGTGGGGAGATTTGACCATTATATTCATACACTATCTTTGTGGGGACTTGTATATGATTAACTTCACACACAATCTGTGGGAGGTCTTGAACATTGTTCAATGAAGGTAGTAGGGTGCACACCAATTTACAAATTTTTTCAAAACTTGTCCATAATAATCCAAGACTGCGTGCACGACGGTATGGCGCCTTGCCCAAATGACACCTGATTTGTTACGACCATGGTTGAATGGGGCTTCCTTGTGCCCCAAACCGACTGCACAGCTGCGTAGCGCCACTATGGCAGAACGTTTCATTTTTTCTGATTTTTAAACCTTATTCAACTATATGTTCCATGCATTTTACACCATTTTTTTGCGTATAACAGCTTGAATCCACACGCGGAAAGTATAATGCCTTTTTCAAGTTTCTCATGTAAAAGATGTGCCCATCCGGACCTCTTTCTAAAACACGACAGATGTAGGAGTTCGTCCAGAGCAGCATTTATTTAAAAACCCAATGCATTTCGGGCAACCAGTGCCCTTCGTCAGGGAACACTATGAATGACAATAAAACAAATATCCATTACTGTAATGTCCATTAATCAACATCTTGCATCATCACTATAATGCTGTCTTAAATATAACCTTTATTACATTTCAACCCCTCCTCATTACCTACAATAGGCCCCTTCTTAAGTGATGTCTGTGATGCGAACATTCCCATAATCACACATGTCCTGATTCACACAGGTAAACTTACACTTTTGTGTAAGTTTATGACATTTTGCAATTCACAAAGCAATTTTACAGGTAGTATCTTTACAACTCCTTATCTTTTTATGTGCGGAGTCTCTGCCACGAGTTTAGAGGCTCTGCAGCCGTAAAGATACTACTCATTAAATGCCTTTGTGAATTGCAAAAAATGTAAGCTTAAACAAAAGTTTAACTTTACCTTTATGAATCAGGACCACAGTATCTCTGTGACACTAGAACAGAATTTTAGTGGAGACTTGAGCATGATCATCAACCACTATCTTTGTGGCAACTTGAACATGATTACCTTCAGACACAATGGCTGTGAGGTCTTGAACTTTCCTGTAATCGCTTCATTCCTTTGGGGACTTAAATATCATTATCTACACACAGTATCTTTGTGGAGACTTGAACATCATCTTCATGCACTATCTTTGTGTGAACTTGATCATCATTATCTTCTCACACCATCTCTTTGAGGTCTTGATCTTGACACACACACAATCTTTGGAAAACTTGAACATCCCTATAATCACACACTATGTATATGCAGATTTGAACATGCCTATAATCAGATAGAATTCCTGTTTAAATGTGAACATCATTACCTTCACACACTATCTGTGAGGAGACTTAAAGATTATATTTAAACACTACCAATATAGGGACTTAGGGCCTGATTTAGATTTCGGCAGACAGGTTACTCCGTCACAACAGTGATGGATATCCCGTCCACCGAAATATAAATCCCATAATATCCTATAGGATTTATACTTCAGCGGACGCGATATCTGTCACTGTTGTGATAGAGTAACCCTTCCACTCGAAATCTAAATCAGGCCCTTGAACACTATTATCTTTGCACACTATCTTTGTGGGGACTTGAACATCCTAATAAACACACACTATCTTTGTGGTAGCTTGAACATCCAAGTAACCACACACTATTCAAGGCTATGTGTGTGAGCCATCGCATTTTACAGAGAAAGGGCCCCACCTACCTGCACGACTTCCTTACCCCATACTCTCCGACCCGTCACTTGAGATCTAGCGGGACAGGGCAAGTTTGTATTCCTAACATCAGAAGAGCGAGGATGGGTGGCCGCTCTTTCTGTTTTCTAGCTGCCAAATACTGGAATAAACTCCCCCTGGGGCTCCGGGTGGAGTCTGTGGAGACACTTTTTCGGAAAAAACTCAAAACCTGGCTTTTTCCTCCTCTGAGTTCTCTGGTTTAACTGCGTGCCTCCCTCTGCCAGCGATCTGAACTGTGCCGCAGCGGGGGGACACACTGGTTAGTGTAACCATGCGCTTTATAAGTTTGTTATTATTATTATTATTATTACTATCACTGCTGGGACTTGAGCATCCCTGTAACCACACACTATCTTTGTGGGGACTTGAACCTGTTAATAATCAAACAATTTTTGGGGTGAGATTTGAACAATATATTCACACACTATCTTTGTGGGGACTTGAATAAGATTCATTTCACACACAATCTGTGTGAGTTCTTGAACAGTCCTATAATCACACACTATCTGTGTGGGGACCTGAACATCATTTACTTCACATGCAATCTTTTTGAAACTTGAACATCCCTATAATCACACACTATGTATGTGCAGGGTTGAACATGCCTATAGTCCCTGTTTGAATGTGAACAATCTTACCTTTACATGCTATCTGTGTAAGGACATGAAGATTATTTAAACACTATCACTGTTGGGACTTGAACACTACTATAGTTGTACACTATCTCTGGGGCTACTTGAACATCATAATAAACACACACTATCTTTGTGGCAGCTTGAACATCCAAATAACCACATGCTGTCTCAGTGGGGACTCAAACTTATCATTACCACACACTATCTGTGGGGAGATTTGACCATTATATTCACACACTATGTTTGTGGGGACTTGAATATGATTAACTTCACACACTATCTGTGGAAGGTCTTGAACATTCCCATTATCACACGGGGCCTGATCCACAAAGGTAAACTTGAATATTTGTATAAGTTTATGACATTTTGCAATTCACAAAGCAATTTTACAAGCATTATTTTTACGACTCTACCTTTTTATGTGTGGAGTCTCTGCCCCGAGTGCAGACACGCATCAGCCATAAAGATACTACTCGTAAAATGCCTTTGTGAAATGCAAAAAATTGTAAACTTAAACAAAAGTTTGATTCTACCTTTGTGAATCAGGACCATAGTATCTCTGTGACACTAGAACAGCATTTTAGTCACACATTAGCTTTGTGGAGACTTGAACATGATCATCAACCACTATCTTTGTGGTGACTTGAACATGATTACCTTCACACACAATCGCTGTGAGGTCTTGAACTTTCCTGTAATCGCTTCATTTCTTTGGGGACTTAAACATCATTATCTACACACACTATATTTGTGGAGACTTGAACATCATCTTCATGCTCTATCTTTGTGGGAACTTGATCATCATTACCTTCTCACACCATCTCTGCGAGGTCTTGATCGCACCTATAAACACACACAATCTTTGGAAAACTTTAACATCCCTATAATCACACACTATGTATATGCAGATTGGAACATGTCTATAATCATATACTATCCCTGTTTAAATGTGAACATCATTACCTTCACACACTATCTGTGTGGGGACTTAAAGAATATATTTAAACACTACAATTGTAGGGACTTGGGGCCAGATGTATCATCATTGTATTTTGCGAGTCCTTAATAGCAAATTTTACCGATAAGCTATTAAGGACTCGCAAAATGCAATGTATGTAGATTTCGCAATAATAATTGCGATTCCTACATATTTCTTAATTGCGATTCGCAATTAAGGAATACCTTCCCATTCATTCCTATGGGCCTAGAGGCCCATAGGAATGAATGGGAAGACATTCGCAATTTGCGAGTACCCAATAGGTATTCGCAAATTGCGAATGCAATTTCAAGGGAGCAAGGGTGCCAAAAGGACACCCTGTTGCACCCTGAAATATGCATGTGTGCACATGTGGCGCACATACATGCCCTAAGGGCATGTATGTGCGCCACATGGCACTTTGAAAAATGCAAAAAAGTGCATTTTTCTAGGAAATCGCGAATTACCACCAACTTGAAGTTGGTGGTAATTTCGCGATTCCTTAAGGCCAAATCGCAACTTTTGGGTGCTTCCAGAATTGCATTTAAGGAATCGCAATCTGCGATTCCTTAAATGCATTCGCAAAATAGGGAATCACAAATTTTGCGATTCCCTATTTTGCGAAGGCCTTTTGGGATGATACATCCCAAAGGCTTTTCCCGTTCGCAAACGGGCCGAATCTGAGAATCGGCCCGTTTGCCAACGGAAGAAAGGCTTGATACATCTGGCCCTTAGGGCCTGATTTAGATTTTAGTAGCTGGGTTACTCCGTCACAACAGTGGCGAGTATCCCGTCCACCGAAATATAAATCCAATAATATCCTATGGGATTTATATTTCGGCGGATGGGATATCTGTCGCTGTTGTGACAGAGTAACTCTTCTTCCTAGATCTAAATCAGGCCCTTGAACACTATTATCTTTGCACCCTATCTTTGTGGGGACTTGAACATCCTAATAAACACACACTCTCTTTGTGGCAGGTTGAACATCTCAGTAACCACACACTATCACTGTGGGGACTTGAGCATCCCTGCAACCACACACTATCTTTGTGGGGACTTGAAAATCCTAATAAACACACACTATCTTTGTGGCAGCTTAAACATCCCAGTAACCACACACTATCACTGTGGGGACATGAGCATCCCTGTAACCACACACTATCTTTGTGGGGACTTGAACATGTTAATAATCACACAATTTTTATGGGGAGATTTGAACATCATATTCACACACTATCTTTTTGGGGACTTGAATAAGATTAATTTCACACACGATCTGTGTGAGTTCTTGAATAGTCCTATAATCATGCACTATCTGTGTGGGGACCTGAACATCATTTACTTCACACGCAATCTTTTTGAAACTTGAACATCACTATAATAACGCTATGTATGTGCAGGGTTAAACATGCCTGTAATCCCTGTTTGAATGTGAACAATCTTACCTTTACATGCTATCTTTGTAAGGACATGAAGATTATTTAAACACTATCACTGTTGGGATTTGAACACTACTATAGTTGCACGCTATCTCTGGGGGAACATGAACATCATAATAAACACACACTATCTTTGTGGCAGCTTGAACATCCCAATAACCACATGCTGTCTCTGTGGGGACTCAAACATATCACTAACCGCACACTATCTGTGGGGAGATTTGACTATTATATTCATACACTATCTTTGTGGGGATTTGAATATGATTAACTTCACACATCTGTGGAAGGTCTTGAACATTCCCATAATCACACAGGGCCTGATTCACAAAGGTAAACCTAAACATTTGTGAAAGTTTATGACATTTTGCAATTCACAAAGCAATTTTACGAGCAGTATTTTTAAGACTCCTACCTTTTTATGTGTGGAGTCTCTGCCCCGAGTGCAGAGACTCCTCAGTCATAAAGATAATACTCGTAAAATTCCATGGGAATTTCGAAAAATCGTAAACTTACACAAAAGTGTAAGTTTACCTTTGTGAATCAGGACCACAGTTTCTCTCTGATACTAAAGCAACATTACAGTCACACTCTTTATGGAGACTTGAACATTATTATCAACAACTATCTTTTTGGTGACTTGAACATGATTACCTTCACACACAATCACTGAGAGGTCTTGAACTTTCCTGTAATAGTTCTATCTCTATGGGGACTAGAACATCATTATCTACACACACTATCTGTGCGGAGACCTGAACATCATCTTCATGCACTGTCTTTGTGGGAACTTGATCATCATTACCTTCTCACACCATCTATGTGAGGTCTTGATCATACCTATAATCTGACACTATCTCTGTGGGGACTTGAACATCATTATCACACACTAGGTATATGCAGTTTTGAACATTCCCATAATCATATACCATAGCTGCGAAGGTTTCAGATTGTTATGTATGACATTTTCATAATTTCAGTGTAATTATGAGTAAAATTTCAACGACTATGAGTGACAGTTTCTACGCAAGCAAAATCAAGCAATGAAGACAAGGGAAATATATAAATATCAGAAATTACCATTTGAGCAACAAGAAACACTAAGACAATCTCAAAACTGCTGCAAAGCACCAGAAATGGAAGGGTACATCCGGGCCTGCTCTGTCCGGCCATGAAATACTGTAGCACACAGTGACACAAGCGTTTTGCCGGAAAATAAGAGCAAGTTGCCACCATCAGGATCCATATGAGGGCACTGTCTCTGCCATTGCCGCAGGTCCAGATACATTTTTATATTTATCAAGCGCTTCACTGAAACAAAGAGGGCGTGATTCGCTCACTCTGAGCTCGACGCGTAGCTGCCAAGTTTTCAGATTTCTTATTTGTGACATTTTTATGGTTTCAGCGTACTTATGAGTAACATTCAACCACTAATTGTGTGTCACTTAAAGTGACACTTTTACACCAGCTAAATCGAGCAATGAAGTCCATGGTAATAACAGATAAACATAAGAAATTACATCCATTTGAGCAAGAAGAAGCTCTAAAAAGGTCTTGAAATGGCTGCAAAGCACTTGAAATGGAAAGGCACTATTCTACTGCAGCTTTGAAAGCTGATCATGCTGTAAAACAATTGTGTAACCACACTCCAGTCACACCCTACATGAGTTTACACCTGTTCTGACCATTGCAGTTGCTTTCAGAACCACAGACAAACTACATCATTGTAAATTTGCCAGACCATGTTTGGCTATGAAACACCTTATTGCAACTTAGATTTGCAAACCATCTCTTTTTATTTTAAACAGTACCATATTATGTGATCTCTCTGTAAACACAAAAATCACTGAACTCTGTAGTGCTTGCCCCGCCTGTAACAGGCCACGCTGCTGGGAAAATGCTGCCTTGGGCTGACGCTGTTCTAGTAGTTTGTTAGCTGGGATGTGGTGTTATAAGTATACAATTTCAGTGATGGAATCATCCACTCCTTCCCTTTACAACAATAATATAACTCTGCACCTACATACTTACTCTTCGAAATTACCATTTTACTTGAAACTGTTTATTTAATGTTAATTGGCGAGAAAGCAACGTCTGATGCGAACCTGTTAACTACCTCGACTGCACAGTGCGAGCACGACATAAATGCAAGAAGCCACACATCGCCTCGAAGTCCACCTTTTAATGTCATTAGTAGAATAGAAGCAGTGATTAATCCAGTGGACTAGAGAGTGGGCAGCAATCTGCACACTGGAGCCCAACAAGAGCCCAGCGTACAGAGAGTGATTGCACTTACTCACTACTTCCTATCCTCTGTTTTCCTTAACACTCCAAGTGCACGCACACAGGGACATCTTAAGGATTTCAGGGGCCCTGGGCTAAATGTCATTTGGGGGCCCCTGTTAGGAACAGCTTTGGGGTCATGATCTAATTTTAGCTCTTTCCTGCTCTCTTTGGCCAGGTCACTCAAAGTGCACAGGCACACCGGTCCATATTCTATGTGTGTTTACATTTAATACTCAAGGATGGTGACCTGTTTTCAATATTAGAATATACAGCGCCAGCTCACTAATATTATTGCAAATAATCTTTGTAACTCCCACCTATTTCTCGTTTGTGAGGCCCTGTTTTAATCTAAAAGATTTTTTATGGATGTAGCTATTGTTGAAAAACAAACATTTCCCTGAAAAATTACTGTAATCACACATCGCCCACATTAAAATTAAATTAAAGGAAAACGGTGTTTAAAACAATCTGTTTAAAATTTACCAAGGTCATCATGGCAACACTGCAGAACAAAGGTGGCTATATCAAGGAGGGGCCCCCTGAAAGGCTGGGGCCCTGGGCCAGGGCCCACTTTGCCTATGCCTTAAAAAGTCTCTGCACGTATGCACACACTCTTTCTATTGGCATTTTCATTTGAGCAGGAAATGGCCCCGTCTGGCTCTCTGACGGAAAAGGAAAGAGGAGAAAGGGTTTTGTACAGTAAGCTGTGGGGAACAAACACTGCTGACAGCTGCTCTGCTCAGGGCTGCTCAGACAGTACAGTGCTCCAGTCAGTCGAGCAGCCCAGAGACCTCAGTGCTTTGACCGGGAACAGATCAGGCAGATGTTCCCAGAAGTAGACGTTACGATGAGTGAGCTAGTCCGTGGAATGGTTTGTCGGACTGAGCTTTACCTTTAAAGACAGCACTCACCGTGACAAGTTGATCTGATTCAGAGCCTTGTCTGGAGTCACACGATGTCTTCCTGGAGGCTCGACAGAACTTTCTTAAAAACATCCTGCCTGGTGCAAGTCAGGCATGCCAACCTCCTAAACTACATCATCACCAGCACTGAGGCTGACTCGCACTACGCACGTGGACCAGAGGGACACTGAGCAGTGCAACAAGGAGAAGCAAAGCTCCTGCCCGTCGCCTCAATTACTCCAATATGATGTTGTATTTTTTAATGTGGTGACATGGGGCTGTGACGAGGCAAATGATACCTAGAGCCACCCGGCTGCCTGAATGGTAGCTTGATCAATGCAGCCCCCAGGCTGCAGCGGCTACCATCATTTTTTTTTAGAGTTGTAGCAGCCATGGCCATCAAATTTGCCAATAAACTCAGAGTACATTCTATGCAGCATCAGTCTCAGACAGCAGAAAGTGTTCACTCTGCCAGTAGCGCACTCGTGCCGCTGCTAATGCAGCACCTCTCATGGTAAGGCTCGCACATCACTGTTGGTGTCAGCGAGGCGCTATAAATGCATGACTAACCTATTTTAGTGCGGTGATGCAGACACCACATTAAAATGCATTAGTCTACCGCCTGATGCATGGTACTTGGCAGAACTGACATGCTATCCGTATTTGAACGTGAACATCATTACTTTCACAGACTTTCTATGCTGGCTGTGGTGAGACGGACGGAGTTCTTGTGTACGATGGCAAATCCTCCTCCCGGGTGGTTGAGGCGGTCCTTCCTCTGGATCTTGTATTTTTCTGGGATAGCGGTTGCGATGTCGGGGACGGAGGTGGCGTTGGTCCAGGTTTCTGTGAGGAAGGTGACGTCTGGTGACAGGGTGTCGAGGAGATCCCAGATTTCTACTGCTTGTCTGTGCAGGGAGTGTACATTGAGGAGGATGAAGCTCAGGGGTGTGTGTGCGATGGTTCCCGGTGGGTGGGCGGTAGCTGTTGGGGCCCGGAGGTGGGTGAAGGTGTGGCGGCAGTGTCGGCAGGAGAACTGGCCATGGGTGGTGTTCAACGTTGACAGCTGGCAGTTGTTGTTTCTTCCGGCGTTTAGTGCATGGAGGGCAGCTGAGTCATAGCAGTGGGAGGTCGGTGAACCAGGGTAGGACCGTAAATATGCAAGTTCAAAGATTTCAGTGACAATATAGCGTCAAAAAGCACAAAGACAACTGTGATTTTTTGATCGTGTTGGACCTATATTGGAGGCCTAGGTCAGAGCTCCCAATTTTCCCAGTTTCGTACTAGAGTAGCTCACTCAGGTAAGATTGTTTCCTTTGCAATCTTGGAGTTGCTTTTCGTAATCCTGTTTATACCATTAGGCAAAAGCAGTGACAGATAAGGACAGAAATGGAGGCCCTACAACACTGCACTCCACATTAAGTAGAATCGCCCGCATCCAGATATAACTTGGCTGTGATATCTGGAGTGGAGCTACACAACATTTCAAACAGGGGCTCATGTTAAAGAGGCCGATGACACAGATCTGGTCCCTGTAGTAATCCATACAAGTGAGAAGGTGGGGAAAATGGAATTGCTCTGGCATAGGCAGAAAGGGTCCCTGATGTGAGCATGCCCTCCAGGATGCAGGCATTGGCACGGGGGGCTCAGTGTTGCTTGTGTTTGGGCTGCACTTTTCCCACTGGAACAGAGTCAAGACTGATTAGCATATGTTAATGTTAATGTTATTAATATTTCTAAAGCGCAAACTGTTACCCGAGGCTGTCCTGGCGCTGAACCGGACGTCCTACGGAGGCCTAAACACGGGGTTGGAAAAAGGAAGTAGTTAGACAGTAAACAGCCACGTCTTCAGGGCCTTCCTGAAGTCCAGATGGTTTGTCTTGCACCTGAGATGCATCGGGAGTTCATTCCATGCCTTAGCTGCAACGACCACAACATTTCTGCCTCCCCAGTTGGACTTCTTTACAAAGGGCACTGATACCCGTTTTGCTTCTGAAGAGCGCAGAGGTCTTCTGGGTACATACCACTGGAACTGCCGTTTTAGGTGGAGGGGTCCATTTCCTTGAAGGGATTTGTGGACCACACAAAGAGCTTTAAACAGAACGCGTTTTTTGACAGGCAACCAGTGGAGCTTTTTAATCTCAGCCGAGATTGAAGCATATTTTGATATGCCGGTGAGTAGTCTGGCTGCTGCGTTCTGCAGTAGTTGCAATTTTTCATAAGACCTTCCTGGATATTGAAATAAAGACTATTACAATCCAGTCTGGACATAGCTAAGGCAGTGATGACAGTTTGTTGGCTTTCTTTGGGTAGGAAAGGCATAATTTTCTTGCAGGATCTAAGAGTGTACGAAGTAGCTGAGACCACTGCATTCACTTGATCCTTGAAATTGAGTTTGTTGTCTATGTATACTCCTAAATTTTTCGCCTTCCTAATAGGAGTCGGAAGAGGACCCAGTGTGTCTGGCCACCATGCCGGGGTCCAAAAATTTGGATCATTGCCGAACAAAACCACCTCCGTTTTACTGGAGTTTAGTTTAAGGCAGTTTTGGGCCATCCAGTTCCCATGTCTGGGTCCCAAATGAGGTGGCATGATTTGGGCAAAATAACGATGGACTTAGTATGTTAGCAGAGTAGCTAAGGGTTATCCGTTTCATCACTATGGTGGCTTCTGTATTTTATATGTTTTATGAGTGTGGTCATCTGTTACCAGAAAGATAGAGGCTGGATGTGAAGTAACGGGCCATGTGTTTGAAATGGGACACTTACTGAATTTGACTAGGTGTGTGAAGGAGTCAGAGTTCAGAAGGGTAACTTTGTATGTTTTCCAGTCTTATTACAACAGCATGGCTCATATGGACGGTGTTCCTAGCTCAGCTTCCGACTCCAAGAATTCTTGAAGAACAGGTGCCTTTTATTCAGGGAGGCTATGCAATATCCATGTTGTACAAAACATTACAAAAAGACAGGCCTAAACACAGATTACTGATAAGAGACAGACGGGATATTGAATTAATGAACCATTTACAGAAGGAGAGTGGCATTGGATGTGTCAATGTGTTCGTACTGTATATGGAAATGCCAGATTCAAATTGACACAGTTTAAAGTCTTACATAGAATGTGCCTCACACCTGAAGTGTTGCACATAATTTATCCCTGCTGAACAGACACTTACCACAGGTGCAGGGACAGAACTGTGAGATGTATTCATACAACATTAAATTGCTGGATCATTGCTATATGTTGGATAATTGTAGTTGAAAATCTGAACAGATGGGTTAGACATAATGTAAGGTGTACTGTTAAGCATTACTTGTTGGGTATCTATGCAGTGTCCCGGTAAGGCAAAATACAGCATAGGTTTGCAGTTCTATGTTTATTAGCGAGAGGGAGAAATGATAAAAGCTGTTGTTATCAACACATGACATTACCTCTGTATTAGGTGAGCTGTTTCACAGTAAAGATGGGCAATAACAGCTGGCAACCTTTTTTAAAACAAACTTAATTGGGTTTTGGAAATCAATACAGTACATTTGGTTACTTCATCAATGGACAGTGTTTAATCGTCCAGTACTTGTACCTTATACTGCATCTATATATAGTTTAACAGAGGGAATCATAATCATTGAGAAATGTGTCATTTCACGAGTAGCATTTGATAATATTATCTGTCTTAAAACCCCATAAATTGGTGAACTTCTAAACTCCGTCCCCCCTTCCCACCTACTGACTACAGTCAGGAATTAGATCAGAAAAGAGAGCATGTGTTGCTTTGAAAACAAATTCTTCTATAATACAACTAGCATAGTTATACATGCCATCACAACTTGGGGAACCGGGTCATGTGTTAGAGTTCTCATGGCTGTCCTATTTCTGTACACCTGCAGTGCACACACACTACCAATTTCAGCAATAGGCTATACCCCTCATGTGGTAACAGTGCTGTAACCTTGCAGGGAGTCACAAATTGCGGCAATCAAACAATAGACAAGTCCAGGGCTTTAAAGGACTCTAGTACCGAATCCCAGTCCATGGCTGCTGGCCTCTTCCGTAACCCACGGTGTTCTTCCCTGTGGAGCACTCCACTCTCCACCATTCCCCATCTCTCCATATCCTCCCTCTACAACAAGACAGCAAGGGGGGGATGCCGACTTCTACCTCTTTGTTATTAGACAGTTTGCTAGGAGAAGAGTCCGATCTGCAAATCTTGCTTTTACCTCATAACCTTTTGGATGTGGGTATAGACCCAGAAGACAGCTCTCAGCTGTTTGCCAGTTATTGCCTCCTACTATTTCCTCCAGTGTTGTGCTGATATGTGCCCAATAGGATGAAAGGGTTGGGCCGGTCCATAGCATATGCAATAGGTCAGCATCTTGTTCAGGGCACCTAGGACGTGCCGCAGAGACACTGGGAAATATAGCATGTAGGTTATGTGGTGTGAGGTAGGCTCACTGTAAAAATTACTATTGTATACATTTGAATCTAGAATTTCTGGAGATTTTCTGGGGAAAATCAAAAGAGAATTCCATTCTTTGTCCCGTAATTCCCTGCCCATGTATAGTTCCCACTGGCTCTGGAATTGCGACAGAGATATTGCTAAGTGCGTGCTTAGGAATATGTATAGCCATCGTATCAAGTGTCCACCATTACCCATGAGATAAAGTGAATGTACAAATTCATGTGTTGAGGGTTCTGTCCCTTCTGGAGCCCAGTGCAGTTTGACATATCTACTGATATTTGCAAGTGTGAGAAACAGTGAATCCGGCAGCCCTGCTCATTTACAAAGTCTGTGTGACTCAGCAGCATCCCATCTCCAAACAGTGCCCCCACCGTTGTTACTCCTGCTTGTTCCCATTTGTGTAGCCGGTGCTGTCAGCATTCCTGTTGGGGTAGGGAGACCTATAACAGCTGGCAACTTATTTACTAGTTGTGAATGCTACCTCTTTGTGGTACCTGTGTCTAGCAGCGACCATATAATCCCAATTTCTGTATACATGCCTAATGTCTCGTGTGGCTACCTTGATGTTTTTGCCTATGAAATATCAGATTTTACTTAAAAATAACCTACGATGACAAGAATGGTTAACTGTGTGCATGCTGGAAATCCTGTGAATCAAGAAAGGTACGCAGTTCCCAAAAGAAGATAGGGTAACGAGTGTGGAGACAGGGGGGGGAATCCTCCTAAACGGAACTAGAGTCCTCACACACCCAGCCAGCTAGGTGTCATGCTTCATCATATGGACTCGCTCCTCGTCGGGTCGGCGGTGCAATACCCGACGGGCACCCATAAAGGGGCTCTTTAGCGGAGATCTTCTGTTCCTGCCGTATGGTGCCGTGGGTGTAAGGGCCTAGGGGTAAGTGTAGATGTGAGTGAGTGGTTTCTTAAAAAGGTTAGATAATCCAAAAGGAGTTTTTAATGGAATGGTCATCCACCTTATTAAAAATATACAAAGAGTGGCTGCTCACTGCTTTAATTATCCAGGGAGCAATGCTCAACTCTAAAAATGTGGTCGACATGTTTCACGCTGTGTATTCATAGTTGATACAATGCATTTCTTCAGGACCTATAAAAACTATCTACACATAGTGGGTCGGTGGAAGAAAACCTACCTACCACTAATCTTACGTGCGAGCATATAGTCCCGACAGGCCTAGTGATATCCTAGACAGGGATGACAAAAGCATGGACAATAAAATATAAACAATAAACTGTGAGTGATATTGTATAGTCATCCTCATAGCTCCACAACAAGTAGTCCATCCAATAAGTGATGTATGCTATGCTTTAGTTACATACACGATCGGCCTGTTCGTTCCTGGCATCAAGCTTTGGCATCATACACTGACTCAGCCAGGGTGGGGCGTCCTGGCGCTATGCTGGTCCACCAAGTGGGGGTCCTTTTGTGCCATACGCCACTAGGATTGTCACCTTTTGACATTAGTTTGTCATCGATATTGTTTTACTCCCCATGTTTAGGACACCATCTACTGAGGTGTTAAGAGCTGACAATACGATAGAAGCAAGCGCCATCACCTAGTTAGGTGAGGCTATCAACTATTCACTTGTTTTAGATTCATTTCAGTCACGTTTTCCTCCAGTCATTCTGTGTTTTTATCAGATGTCATTTGTTTTGAAAGTTGAGTGCATTCCTTTTCACATACGTGCACTTATTGGATGGACTACTTGTTGTGGAGCTATGAGGATGACTATACAATATCACTCACAGTTTATTGTTTATATTTTATTGTCCATGCTTTTGTCATCCCTGTCTAGGATATCACTAGGCCTGTCGGGACTATATGCTCGCACGTAAGATTAGTGGTAGGTAGGTTTTCTTCCACCGACCCACTATGTGTAGATAGTTTTTATAGGTCCTGAAGAAATGCATTGTATCAACTATGAATACACAGCGTGAAACATGTCGACCACATTTTTAGAGTTGAGCATTGCTCCCTGGATAATTAAAGCAGTGAGCAGCCACTCTTTTGTATATTTTTAATAAGGTGGATGACCATTCCATTAAAAAACTCCTTTTGGATTATCTAACCTTTTTAAGAAACCACTCACTCACATCTACACTTACCCCTAGGGCCCTTACACCCACGGCACCATACGGCAGGAACAGAAGATCTCCGCTAAAGAGCCCCTTTATGGGTGCCCGTCGGGTATTGCACCGCCGACCCGACGAGGAGCGAGTCCATATGATGAAGCATGACACCTAGCTGGCTGGGTGTGTGAGGACTCTAGTTCCGTTTAGGAGGATTCCCCCCTGTCTCCACACTCGTTACCCTATCTTCTTTTGGGGAACTGCGTACCTTTCTTGATTCACAGTATCTGGGCATGTACGCTGGACCCCGTAAAACAGCCCTACCAGTCCCTTCCTTTTGTTAAGACATGCTGGAAATCCTACCATCCCCATAGAAAGAACTTCAGTAAGAAACAAATTATTTGAGAGTTATGACTAAGCAAAGTAAATAACATCACTCTTGTAACCCCAGTACAAAGTTTTTTAAATCGGATTTTTATCTTGATATACTTTTATTATGTTTTACTGAGTGTAGTGCACAACCATTGGTCCTCACCCATCTCAGGGCTGACATTTGCAATCCATAATTTTTTAGATTTTATTATCCTGACAAATACATTCATGCATTGTGATACTTTGCCAACATATATTCATTTGACAGCAACAATTTGATAACTAAAGAACCATCTCCCAAAAAGTTAATAACATAAATAGCTAACAAAAAAATAATCATTTTTGCGGTCCTTTATAGTTTGGCGGAGCAAGAGCGCAGCTATAAATTAGCAACACTTCTCCACTGCCAAACAAGTAGTGCGACCACTGGGTTTCTGTCAGTTGAGCTTCAACCATCTCCAGTGGAAACCATTGCGCCAGTAGTCTGTCCACTAGACAACCATCAGCTAAAACTGGCAGTTGTCCTAGGTTGCAGTTACCATCACTGAAATGTTCTTTCTGGAGCTGCCATGTGAAGCATGCCAGTCCTAGAAAGGAACATTTTTAAATGGCCCTGATGCACAAGAAGAAAACATCCCGTGACCTTCGTTTGGTGCTTGAAGTGTTTTATATTGCTGCAAGGAAAAGAGAATTATGCCATTAGGGCCACTACAACATAGAGGCCTGATAAGCATTAAGGGTAATGAAAGTGTAACCGTCATATCAGTGGCCACATTTTCATTACAGTGATCAACGCTGAATAGTAAATCATAGCAGCCAATTAATGTAAACTGTGCACACTCTCTCTCCTCTCACTGATAAGCTCTCCTGTCCAGGACAGGATAAGAGCACTTCTGGTCACTCATGCACAGCACCAAAATGCTTTCCACATATATCTCACTGCAAAACACCACCATTCAGGATAAGCCTGTAGCATGGTAACCTTCTGATAATGCACTTCTGTACCCCTCAATGGGGTATGAAGCACTATATGAAATCGATTACAATCATCCAGTTTAATGGTACTACATTTACCCACCCCAGAAGGATGGAAGGCTGAAACATATTTAACTCAGATTCAAACTTGTGAACATGCAGCTCACACAGACATCATGCTACCTGGTGATCCCAAATACATCCACGAGACAGAAACTAGATGTACTTTGGATGAATATCTGTATAAAAAGTGATATTATTAACTAAGTGTTAAAGGTGTATTTTAAAATGCAATTATTCCTTATCAACCTTGCCTCCTCTTGTATTCAATGCAAACTGAGCAGTTGTCCTTCTAGCATTAACATTCAAGCCCATAATACACTCACTTTCAACATAAGAAAACACATTGATATATCCAAAAGTAAAATGTACTTTCTGTAAGTGGTTTGTTGTGGTTTATTATCACCAATGGACTGGAAGTAAAACTGTGTTGCTTAGCGTTAATACTGAGGCTTGCCCACTTTAGTTATTAATTTCTCTAGCCCTGTCAAACGTTTGCTAAAAGGATACAACCAGTTAAAAGCTGCGGGGACCTAGAGAGGAAGGCGAAACCTGCAGTCCAACAGTGCCTGAACAGTCATGTAGGTAACCTGGAGAGCCTCGGGCCATTGAAAAGAGGCAAAAGAGGCAGTGCTTTGAGGTGGCACAGCTTGAGCAGCCTTCAGCCCTAGTATGGAAGAAAAGCAAGGTGGGTCTAATTGGCCCATTAAAAACACATACCCAGGCTGCCACTTAACTTCAAGGGCTGTGATCAGAAGTTTTGTAAGCGGGCTGATGGGAAGAGCAAATCCTAGCTGGTCACATGACTACTTTCTCCTGCCACTAAATGTTTGGGCCTTGGAGGTCTGCAACCAGCACCCTTCTACAGTGCCATAGACATATAGAGTCCATTGATTACTCATATGTACAACTACCATATCTGAATACAGTATCTTTGTTTATTAAATACTCTCCAGAACAGCTGCACAATCTGATGAATTACGACTTCATCAGCCCTGAAATCCTTATAATCTCCCTAAAAAATCAAGGGATCCTAAACTCTCACCATTTCTCTACCAATTGTCAGTGTAAAACAAAATGTGCGCGAAACTTATAGAATGTACAGTATTGCCTTAGTAATGCTAGACATGTCAACAGACATTCCTAGAACTTCACCGACTTGATTATCAGCCTGGCTTCAGACTATCCCATTGTCACTCAAACCTTAGTCACAGCCTTCTCCCTTCTGACATTTTACCACATTAGCCCACAGAATTACTCCCTCAAACTCACCAACAGACCTACAGGTAGAGTGCATGTCTCACTCATTATCCAGAAGAGTAATATTCACATTCTCAAGCTTACCATCTGTGACAGAAACTCCTTTGAATCCTTGGAAAGACTCTCCCAACCTTTTCATCAAAATCCGTACTTGCTCTTACCCACCTAGTCCTGCACAAAGCTTCTTTGAAGACTTCTCTTCTCTCTTAATCAACTTATTCCTCATATCCAGTCACCTCCTTTCCATAGGGGATTCAACTTCAGGCCACAGACCAAACTATCCCATCCTTCATAGAGTTATTTGGCAAATGCCATAGCAACAGCCTAGAAATAGCAATCACTGCATTCCTTTAAATCAAAAGCCATTGTTTGACACCACAGTTCACCATGCACATAATATCACCCCTGCCATTTGGTATGACCATCACACCATCTTTGATAACCATATTCTTCAATATAGTCCTCCCTGTAACAAGCGCAATCACTAATAAACCCTACACCTCCTACTTCTGCTCCAAGAAAGAGATCAAGTCCTATTCATTCAAATACTTTCTGGAGAAAAATCTCTTGCTATTCGTCACCGCTAATTCCCCTCAATCCATCATGAACCCAATACACTCCACGATTTCCCTTACTGCTGATTCATGTTACCCCACCTAAAAATATCTAAAAGAAATATACACAATACGTGGTACTCAAAAGTGCTGAAACTGCTAAAAAGAAAATCAATCAACTGGAATCTGTCTGTTTTCCTGCACTTCCCTCAAACATGCCAGAACCACTTATATCACATCTTCAAAACCAAACAAGACTTTTATTCAGGGCAAATCTAAAGTGCATTGAACTGTCCCTGAGATTTCTTCAAGATGTTTAAGAAAGTTTCCTTACCTTCAAATGCAAAAATGGTTCAGCTGCCTCTTACCGACAGCTCATAATGCAAAAGTATGCTCCAGCCAGACACTTGCATTCCATCAACTTCAACCTCCTCCATACTCCCAAATCCAATTGCAGTTCACAAGAGACAGATGCTTCTCAGTTGTAAGGCCCCTCCTGTGGAATAGCCTTCTCATTCATGCATGGCAATCAGCCAATGCCACTCAATGGACCTGCCTGACAAGTCAGTATGTGAGCCTGTTTTATGGCCAGGTGGGCTGGTTTTTACTGTTAATTTCCCTGATGTTACTGCAAGCATTGGCTGCAGCAAACACAAATGCATGCAGTCTCCCATATCTTGCAAAATATCTTTACATTGTGTCTTTGCAAGTTCAACACTGGCCTGATTTGCAAGTGTGGGGGTCACTTTTCAGCTGTCTGGTTTGCTAATAGGGGACACTTTTATTTTCGTGCCCAGACCAATTTTTCGTTCCCGTCCAACCCTGGCTCAAGACCACAACTACTAGAAACCCTGCATTATGTAAACCATTTCCCACCAATCGGACTCTGCAAAAGTCTGCTAACAAAGCCACAGCCCTCCATTAGGCTTAGAACCACCATTCCCAGCAAACTGCATCTTTTGACCTGCTTCCAGTAAATTGGCCAGAGCAAAGAATTGCTTTAAAGCACTCCATGGGTTGCCCCCTACCGGGGATCATGGTAGGCCCTAGTTCCAAATCCTCTTCTTCCACCTCAACAACACCAGGCACCTGCACGGTAATCCTGCCTCTTGTCAATCTACAGTTTGAACATATCTCTTGGGCCATCAAACCCTAACCCCCAGCTTCCGACATTAATACCCTTCTTGCAAACTTCACTACATTCCGAGAAAACTATGCAGACTTCCATGGACACATGAATGCACATAAGTATATAGCCAAATTATGGGCACCCTTGTACTCCACGTAACTCGACGTCAATCAGCATTTATTGACTAGAAAAAAATGGAAGAAAAGCTTGCCTACCAATTAACTCACTCTACTAAAATCCACACATTCGCATCAATACCATCAAAGATGCAGCAAACAAAAGTAGAATGCCCTTCAAGACAATTAACCATTTCACCAAACCCTTACCAGACAGATAAATACCATATTCAACAGACAAGTGCAATGCTATCATCCTCTTCTTCACTGAAAAAGGTGTAAAGATTTGCCAGCACGTGGACTATACTTCAAATTAATGCCTTGGAAAATCCCCTTCCCCTCTCTATGCACAGCAGCACACCCTAAAACCATAGAAAAAATCTCGGCCTATACTCTGTCTTTGGCCTTTCATATTTTGCCCTGTTGCCTCTGGCTAGGTTTGGGCTACATACATACATATATACATACATATATATATTCACTGAAAAAACCATAGGTTTTAGGGACAGTTATAGTTAGTTGGACATTGCACTCGTACAAAACCCGTGAAATTCCCCCGTTATAGTTAGTTCAGCTAACTATAACTCGCGCCCACAATGCACTGCTGATGACGTCACATATTACATCACTCATGACATGGTCAGTGACATCACTGATGACATCACTGATGAGATCTCAAATGACATCACTGATGACATCATCCAGTGACTGTGTGTTTCTGTAAAGTTTAAATATGTTTAATATATATAGGGAAAGGCGTATTGAAGAATGAGTGGGTGTATAAGTGTCTGAATGGATGATTTAGTACGTGCGTGACTGACTCTACAAGTGAGTGATTAAACGTATCTTACTGAATGCATGGGTTAGTGACTAAACTGTGTGAATGTCTGTATCCGTCTGTTGGTGTGTAAGTGGATGCATGGATTTGCGAATAGCTACATGAGTGTCTATATGGGTTATTGATTGGTTCTATGAGTATCTGTATGGGTGCCTGAGTGTTTGTGTGGATGGGGTGTGTGCGACTGTGCATAGATGTGTGAGTGGGTGATTCACTGGGTGGATGGTTTCAAGAGTGCATCTGTGATAGACTGTATGGGTGGGTAAGTGTGTGTAAGAGTGTGTTAGTGAGTGAATGTATGTCCCAGTGGTACATGTGTGAGTAACTACATATGTGAAAGGCAGTATATATGTGTATTGGAGTATATAAATAGCTATAAGCGAGAGTGAGTGATTGTGATAGTGGCTGTATGGATGAGTGTGTGCTTGTATCAGTGATTGTATAAGAGCGTAACAATGTGCTAGTATTTGTATGATTAAGTGAGCTGGTGTGTGTATAACTGTATAGGTGAGTAAATGGCAGTGTGTTTAATTATTTGCATGACTGACTAGGTGTGTGAGTACCTCTATGGATGAGTGGTGGTGTTTGAGTGTCTATATAGGAGTAAGAGTGCATATGATAGTCCTGTACTGAGTGATCATAAGTATGAGTGACTGTACGGGTGAGTGAGTGGATGTGTGTGTGTAGACCTAAGAATCAGTGAGTGGGTATGTAGTTATTGGTGTTGGAGTGTCTATGGTTTTGCGAATGGCACTCTGTAATTTAGATTGGGTGTATCAAAGGTTATATTAGGGTGTGAGGAGCTGCATCAGATTATCACGTGGATGATGTCATCAGTGATGTCATTTGAGATGTCATCAGTGATGTCATCAGTGATGTCACTGACCATGTCATGAGTGATGTAATATGTGACGTCATCAGCAGTGCATTGCGGGGCGCGAGTTATAGTTAGCTGAACTAACTATAACGGGGGAATTTCACGGGTTTTGTACGAGTGCAATGTCCAACTAACTATAACTGTCCCTAAAACCTATGGTTTTTTCAGTGAATTTCAAAGGTTTTTTAAATGCTAATTTCTAACTATAACGTGTCTGAAACCTATGGTTTTTTCAGTGAATTTCAAAGGTTTTTAAAATGCTAATTTGTAACTATAACGTGCCTGAAACCTACGGTTTTTCAGTGAATTTCAAAGGTTTTTTAAATGACAATTTTTAAATGTATTAATTTTTATATTAATTTTTTTCATACTGATTTACTACATTTTTAGAAACAATTTCTTTTACATATTTTATTTTTAAATTACATTGTAATTACATTATACATTACATTACAAAAAATACTTTCTCAGAATGAATTACTTTAGTTTAAATACTTTGCACATAGGCAATAGACTTTTAAGTACAGTAGTTACAGTTGTTGCAATGGGCAACACATTTTCAAACACAATGCAACATTCAGCTCAATGTGAATTTCTAGTTAAATGCAATTAGTTACTTTATGGATTACTTTTCTAACCACAGGACTGGATCCTAGATTCAGTCCTGGTACATCTCCTGTAAACAGTTGAGTAAAAGCGTTTTGGTTACAGTCGTGATTTTTAAGGAATATTATTGTATTTTAAAAGTTGACACTTAGAAACTTTTTCTCATAGAATCACCAATGTTATCCTATGGAAGGAAATTCACTTAGCAGGTAAAAACTGTTATCGTTACTTTTTCTTACTCAGTGTTGGATCCTGGATCCAGCACTGGTGCATCTCCTGTAAACAGTTGAAAGAATGCGTTTAAGTCATACAGGCGATTTTTAAGGAATATTTGTAGTTTGTGAAAATCGACACTTTGAAACTTTTCTGCTGAAAACCAGACAATGGATTCCTATGGAAGAAAATATAAGTTACTGGTAAGTACGGTTAAAATTACTTTTCAGGACCAGTACTGGGCTGAAAGATACAGCACTGAGGTCTCTCCTTATAACAGGTGAGTAAATCGGAATTCGTATTTCGGCTGATTTTAGAGGAATATTTGTATGTTTCAAAAATCAACACTTAGAAGAATTTCCAAGTGAAACCAGTCAATGTTAGCCTATGAAGGAAATTCAAGTTACCGGTAAGTACGGTTAAAATTACTTTTCAGGACCAGTACTGGGCTGAAAGATGCAGCACTGAGGTCTCTCCTGATAACAGGTGAGTAAATCGGAATTCGTATTTCGGCTGATTTTAGAGGAATATTTTAAAGTTCCAAAACTCCACACTTAGAAGAATTTCCAAGTGAAACCAGTCAATGTTAGCCTATGAAGGAAATTCAAGTTACCGGTAAAGTACGGTTAAAATTACTTTTCAGGACCAGTACTGGGCTGAAAGATGCAGCACTGAGGTCTCTCCTGATAACAGGTGAGTAAATCAGAATTCGGATTTCGGCTGATTTTAGAGGAATATTTGTATGTTTCAAAAATCAACACTTAGAAACTTTTCCAGCAGAAAGCAGGCAATGATATCCTATGGAAGGAAATTCAAGTTACTGGTAAGTACGGTTAAAATTACTTTTGAGGATCAGTACTGGGCTGAAAGATGCAGCACTGAGGTCTCTCCTGATAACAGGTGAGTAAATCGGAATTCGTATTTCGGCTGATTTTAGAGGAATATTTGCACAATGGTGAAGGGAGGGGCGGGGCCTGAGGTGACATCTGTGCAAACGCGCCCCGTGGCGCGTTTTAAGTTGGGGGATTAAGTCCCCTTGAATCATGAGGGTCCCTACGGGCCAACTAGCCCACCAGGAACCTCCAGTATGCGCCAGGGGGCTGCGTTGCAGAGACATGTACAGAGGCCACACCCCTTTTACACCTCTCTGCAACGCAGCTCTGTGGCGCTTTCTGGACGTACCTGTTGGGCTAGTTGGCCCCAGAGACCCTCAGGATTGAAGAGGATTTAATTCCCCATCTTAAAACGCGCCACGGGGCCTGTTTACACACATGTCACCTGAAGCCCCGCCCCTCCCTTCACCACTGTGCAAACGCGCCCCGTGGCGCGTTTTAAGTCGGGGATTAACTCCCTTGAATCCTGAGGGTCCCTGGGGTGCAACTAGCCCACCATATACCTCCAAAGCGCCATAGAGCTGCGTTGCAGAGAGGTGTAAAAGGGCGTGGCCTCTGTACACCTCTCTGCAAGGCAGCCCCTGGCGCATACTGGAGGTTCCTGGTGGGCTAGTTGGCCCCCAGGGACCCCAGTATTCAAGGGAGTCGTTCCCCCTCTGCAAACGCGCCAGGCGGCGCGTTTGCAGAGTGGTGAAGGAAGGGCGGGGCCTACGGGCCCGATCGTTTTTTTTTTTTCCCCTGAAGGGGGCTGTGTAGCCCCCTTCCTTTTCCTATTTTTAGGCCCTGGGGACCCCATCCCCCAGGGCCTTACCCCTTTTTTAAATTAAAATAAAAAATAAAAAACGGGGAAGGGGGCCGCGTGGCCCCCTGCCCTGGGCCTGTATTGGCCCCGGGGACCCCATCCCCCGGGGCATGGCCTCTTTTTTTTATTTGGAGGGGGCTGCGTGGCCCCCTCCTCAGGCCATTTAAGGCCCGGGGACCCCATCCCTCGGGCCGGCCTTGCACTTTTTTAAAAAAAATTCCATTTTTTACTTTGGGGAGGGGGCTGCGTGGCCCCCTCCGTGGCCACTATGGCCCCGGGGACCCCATCCCCGGGGCCTGGCCTCTCGTTGGGGACTGTGGGGGGTCCCCAAGCCCCCACAGTCCCGCCGGCTCCCCGTGTCCTACGGGAGCCGGCATTGCTACACATGGGGAGCTGCTAAGATGCAGCTCCCCATGTGGAAAGCAATCGGCTTGGATATTGGAAGAGAGAGCAGGTTTCCTGCTCTCTCTTCCAATATCCAAAGCAAGTTTGCAATGACAGGACGGGAGCCGCGAGGCTCCGTCCTGTCATTGCAAGCAGCAGTGTCCCGGGGGTAGGCACCCGGGACACTGCAGGAGCCGACCCTGGGGGTGGCGGTCCCCAGGGCCACCACAGGCTCCAGGAGGGGGCCGCGCGGCCCCCCTCCCTACATTTTGAAAGCCCCGGGAGGTGGTGGTCCCCGGGGCTTGGGAGTCCAAAACGGACCCCCATTTTAATTTTTCTTAGTGCCCCGGGAGGTGGTGGTCCCCGGGGCGTGTGGGGGCTGGAGCCCCCCACACAGGTTTTAATTTAAAAGAAGCCCGGGGAGGTGGTGGTCCCCGGGGCTGCGGGAGGGCTCAGAGCCCTCCCGCACCATTATACATAAAGCCCCGGGGGTGGTGGTCCCCGGGGCTTGGGGGCCCTTAGAGGCCCCCACACATAAATTAACCCCCCCAGCATGCCCCCGGGACTTGGCCCACCCGGGGGCCAGTGCTATCGAAGCGCGGGAGACCGCGCTTCGATTTTCTTTTCGGCAGGATTCGCGCTCCCTGAGCGCATCCTGCCGATTTTTTAAAAAATTTTTTTTTTTTGCCCAGGGGGTCCTTGTGGGACCCCTGAGCAGACCTAGGGGTCAGGGTGTTTCTACCCTGCCCCCTTTGTGCGCTTTGCGCACTTGTTTCTGTCCCTCGGTTCTACGGAGGGACAAAATGACTGCCAACACTTCCTGATTTGGAGTGTTGACAGCCAATTAACATAAAGCTCGTGCTCGGGAGGATCCGCGGCCCTAGATATATCTATCTTTTTACTTTTGATTTTCTCAGCAACTACTGAGCAGTTTACACCATTTAACAAAAGGGTTCTTTCTGAACCAAGAACTACCTCTTTGCCAAATTTGGTGTAATTCCGTTCAGCAGTTCGAGCTGTAGCCGTGTCTAAAGTTTCCTATGGAAAATTGCATGGGGAAAACGCGTTTTGGGACCCCCTTTTTCTCGGCCCCCGCTTGACGAATCCCCCGAGACTTTCAGGGTAGGAGCAGACCGGAGCGCCCCACAAAGTTTGAAAATTTTGCGAAGATACGTCAACCGGCAAGAGAGTTATTTCAAATAGAATGTCGCGGATTTCCTATGGATAATAGGTTGTAACTATAACTATCTACTGGCGACCGCCAGTAGATAATACAAACATACATGTATACACACATAGACACATACATACAAACAAATACATACATACATACATGCATACATACAGTTATTAAGTTATTCTACATTCAGCCCTCAACTCATCTGCTTTTCTCATTGTGGTGCTGGTAGTACTATATCTGTCAGGGTAAAAATAAAACTACAAGTATCAGAATGCAAAAAATAAAACAATTAATACAATGCTGAGAACCAATGCCAGCACCACAAAATAAAAAATATTCACAAACATTGGACCTATAAAATTGATAAGGGGGAAAAAGCACACACTAGTTCACGTTTCAAAAATTCCCTCTCACTAATACCGATAGACAAAGTATTACTCTAAATGAGATTCGAAATTAAATGTATTGCATTTACTAGGAATGTGAATATAATTTAGCGATTTGAATTTAATAGTATTCTTTTCACAATGGATTCCCAAGTCAAAATATCAAGGCTCAAATGCACGCTTTCAAGAACGAGGGAATGAAAGTTCCCGTGCCCCTGTCCCTGCCATTTCTGCTAACTAAAGAACACGCAGAGAATGTATGAATCATGACTGAGGAGGACAGGCGCCTTAATTTGATGAGCTCTGTTACTAAACTCGTCCTTCTTCCGAAGTGCCCCATCCTTCGTGGAAGCCCTCCCCCATGCACAGGTTGATGCAGGGGCGAGAGCCTCTTCTGTCTGCCCGTTGTCATGGCTATGGCCGTGGATCAGGTGTGAATGGGGCCTCTCCCAGGTTCAGCATAACAAAGGGCTGAGAGCTTCAATCTGACCGGGCCATTTCACACCCTGAACCAGAGCGTGCACAGCAGCAAGACATCCCAGGGCAACCTTGCATCCCAGACTGTAGTCTGGGGAGTGGATTCAATGGGCTATACATAAAAACTGTATCTGAAAAGCAAACACAGAACCGCATCACTTTAACTTTTCAACCTTTCATTGTGCGAACGTATACTTCGGAGGCAGCTGTCCAAAAAAGGTTATCAAGTGCATCTTCTTATAAAAGACTATGCTAAGACTATTTGATGTCTCATGACAAATATATTTCTCAGGCTAAGACCTTTTTCGCTACATGTGAAATGCTACCATGCCGCTAGCTAGCATCATTTTTATTTTACACTAACTAATTTAAAATTGGAAAATACTTGGGGACCCTAATAAATTGTGACAAACGTTTACATTGCTATTTTTTTGCTTCTGGAAACATGGGTTCTATTCGTGAATTCTGCACAAGACAAAAGATTTTTCAGTTTTGCGCAGTCTCTTTATCTCCCTTCTTAACTGTTCTGCTTCTCTCCAAGTCCCTATCACATCCTGGTTTCTATAATAAAACGTTACTGATAATGCAGACATATTTCTGCAAACAGCATCTCTTGTTAAAATAAACTATTACAATAAAATCATTCTTTATACACCTTAACACTATTCTTGGAATTATATGTCCGAGCTTCAGCAAATGCAAAAAATTACATGGCAACAGGATTAGGGGAGAGGAAAGTATAAGGAGATTGGAGGTGGAGTTATTACGACCAAATCTACCGACTCTGGATCTGGGAAACCAGGTTAGAGATCTCGGCATCGGCTCAACATCTTTTGATTCTGGGCAAATAACCTAATCTTCCCGTGCCTAAAAAGTGAACGTGACCGTGTGTAATGTAATTGGTGCTCAAATAAAGCACCTAAATACCGTCGGGTACAGATTGTGCTACATGCAACTACAAATTTAAAAAAGGCAACAGAACTTCATTTTGCTGATTAGTTGCATTCAAACCCTGGAAAAAGAACATGAGGAGTCATGACAGGGAGATGAGGGAAGGTTGAAATGGAAAGACATATGTGGGAAAACAAAGACAACACAAACCAAGCATTGGCAAAGCCAATAGGTCTCGCCCAAGAGTTATTGGTTTTGCCAATGTGTTTTAACCATGTTGTACACCAGCGTGGCTGCTGTTCAGCATGGCTAAAAGTTAGTGGTGTAGAGGAGAGTGGAGTGAAGTGAAGTGTCGTAGAGTGGAATGTGAAGAGTGGAGAAGAGTGTTGTGGCATAGAGTGTCATGAATTGGAGCGGCGGAGTGGAGTCACATAGAGTGGCACTCACTGGAGGGTTGTAGCGTAGAGTGAGCTGGTGTGGAATGCGTTGGCATAGAGTGTTGCAGAGTATAGCGGCATAGAGTGCAGTGGCGTAGAGTACAGAGGCATGGAATTCAGCAGCATACAACGCAGTGTCGTATAATGAAGTGGCATAGATTAGAGTGTTCAACAGTAGAGTGTAGTGGCATAGAGTGCAGTGGTGCAGGGTGGAGTGGTGCAGAGTAGAGTGGTGTAGAGTGCAGTGGTGCAGATTAGAGTAGAGTTGCAGAGTGCAGTGGCATAGAATGGTGCAGAATAGAGTGGCATAGAGTGGCGCACCATAGAATATAGGGCTGTAGTGTGCAGTGGCATAGAGTGAAGTGCTGCAGAGTGCAGTGGCAAAGAGTGGAGTAGAACGGAGTGGCCGGGTCTGGTGACTTAGTGGACAGATGCATCTACTGTAGGGGCCTGTGTTTGACCACATGGTCACAGGTTCAAATGGTGGTTTAGAGTGGAGTGGCATAGAGTGCAGTGGTATAGAGCGGAAAGGCGCAGAGTGGAATAAAATGATAGAATGCAGTGGCATAGAGTAGATTGTTTTAGAGTAAAGTGAAGTGGCATAGAGTGTAGTGGCGTAGAGTGGCATTGAGTACAGTGGCATATAGTGCAGTGGCATAGAGTAGATTGTTTCAGAGTAGAGTGAAGTGACATTGAGTAGAGTGGAGTGGTGCAGGGTAGAGTGTCAGAGTGCAGTGGTGTAGAGTGGCATAGAGTAGAGTGGCAAAGGGTACAATGGGGCAGAGTAGAGTGAGGTGGTTTAGAGTGCAGTGATGTAGAGTGCATTGGCATAGAGTGCAGTTGTTTCGAGTTGAGTGGCGTAGAGTGCAGTGCCGCCGAGTGGAGTAGAGTGACATAAAGTGCAGTGGCATAGAGTAAAGTGACGTAGACTAGATTGTTTCAGAGTAAAGTGAAGTGCCATAGAGTGTAGTGGCACAGAGTGAAGTTGAGTGGCGTAGAGTGCAGTGGCATATAGTGCAGTGGCATAGAGTAGATTGTTTCAGAGCAGACTGAAGTGATGTAGAGTGGAATTGTGCAGGTAGAGTGCAGTGGCATAGAGTGCGACAGCATAGAATTCAGTGGCGTGCAATGCAGCATCATAGAATGCAGTGGCGTAGATTAGAGTGGTGCATAGTAGAGCAGTGGTGCAGAGTGGAGTGTGCAGAGTAGAGTGGCATAGAGTGCAGTGGCATAGAATGCAGTGAAGAGTAGAGTGGCAGAGAGTGCAGTCGCATAGAGTGGTGCAGAGTGGAATGGTGTAGAGTGCAGTGGCATAGAGTGATGCAGATTTCTGTCATGTAAAGTAAAGTGTCATAGAGCTCATTGGCATAGAGTGCAGTAGTGCAGAGTAGAGTGTTGTAGAGTGCAGTGGTGTAGTGTGGCGTAGAGTGCATTGGTGTAGAGTACAGTGGCATAGAGTACAGTGGTGCAGAGTGGAGTGCATTGGCATAGAGTGCATTGGCATAGAGTGCATTGGTGTAGAGTGCAATAGAGTGTAGTGGCATGGAGTGGAGTAGAGTAATAGAGTGCAGTGGCATAGAATAGATTGTTTCAGAGTAAAGTGAAGTTGCGTAGAGTGGAGTAGTGCAGGGTAAAGTGCAGCAGCGTAGAGTGTAGTGGATTGGTGTAGAATGCATAGGGCAAAGAGTTAAGTGTTACAGAGTAAAATGCATTGGCATGAAGTCTGTTAGCATTATGTGCAGTGGTGCAGAGTGGTGTAGAATGGAGTCGCATAGAGTGGAGTTGTGCAGAGTAGATTGTCGTGAGCTAGACGGAGTGATGTAGAGGGCAGTGGTGTAGACGAGAGTGGCATAGAGTGCATTTGTATAGAGTAGATTGGTGCAGAATAGAGTAGAGAGGCGAAGAGTGAAGTGGCATAGAGTGCAGTGGCTTATAGTGCAGTGGCATAAAGTGAAGGGGTGAAGAGTGGAGGGGAGTGCACTGGCACAGAGTGCAGTGGCATGGAGTGGTGTAAAGTGGAGTGGTGCAGAGTAGAGTGCATTGACATGGAGTGGTGAAGAGCAGAGTGGAGTATGCATGGTGTGGTAGCACACTGCTATTACAGACAACACATTTTCAATTGAAATGTCCATTACATTTGCACAGACATGCCGTTTTACAAATAAAGCTATACAGTACAAAACAATATTGTGTGGAAATGCCATCACCTAGTGTATTGATTTGTTTTGATCATATTAAAGAATTTGTTTCCAAAACACTTCAGAATTAACAAAACATGTGCTTCATTTGTATGTTGCTATTTTGCAATATTCAGAAATACTTGCACAGTTATTTTAAATGTTGTTGTGTGCTAGAAAAAAAACCTTTCTTACATCTAGTATCCAGCAAGATTGTCACATAAATCCTCTCACTTTTATGTCAGAAAAAGAAAAGTAAACACCAAGCTCCCTCAGAAGACAGAGCCTGACATTTGACCTCTGTCTTTGAATGCAGAGCAAATGTGACAAGATACGACAAGATCTGCTGTAAGTTTGCCTAGACATTCTCTGATGACATGTTTTTCAGGAGATGTTCATTCGCAATTGTTTGATTTGCCTTTTGATGGGCAAAGATTGTTCAGCAAGTTTGGACTCTCATCTCCTATCTTTGTGGGACCCGGACATCCCTATAATTAGACAGCTGTCTCTGTGGGGGCCTGGCATCCCTATAATCACACACTATCTCTGGGGGGATCTGGGCATCCCTATAATCCCACACTATCTCTGTGGGACCTGGGCATCAATATAATCACACTCTATCTTTGTGGGGACTTTAACATGGCTATCATCATGCACTAACTCTACAAGGTCTTCAACATGTCTATCAAAAAGATTATCCACACACAGACTTGAATTTGACAGTCATCACACCATTTCTCCACAGGTCTATAATCGCTAATTCTATGAGGATGTGACATCCCTATAATCCTCACTATCACTGTGGGGACTGGAGTTTCACTATAATCACACAATATCGGTTTAGGACCTGAACATGAATATAATGACACAATATTTGTGCTGAGATCTGGCCATTACTATAAAAACATAGAATCTCTGCAGGGACTTGAGTTTGACTATTATAAACCAGTGTCTCTACCAGGACTTGAACATGAGTAGCTGAACACTATGTGAGGACTTGAACCTGCCTATAATCACACACCATCTCTGTGGGTATTTGAACATAACTATAATCACATACTGCCTCTGGGGGTACTTGATCATGAATATAACCCCACACTATCTCTAGTGGGTTTTGAGAGTAACTTTAATTAATGGTATATTTGTGTGGACTTAGAGTAATAAAACACTATTTCTACCTGGAATTTAACATGACTATCACAATACCCTATTTCATTGGGGACTTGGACATGACTAAAATCAAACAATTTATCTGTGGGGACCTTTGCATGACTTTAATAAGTCACTATCTCTTGGAGAAGCTGAACATGACTATAATCGCACACTATATGTGTGGCGACCTGAGCATCAGTCTCATGACATACTACCACATATGACTTCAACATAACTATCATCACACACTATCTATGCAATAACTTTAATATTACTATAATCACACACTATCTCTGCAGGGACTTGAACATAAATATAATCACACACTATGTCAACTGGGCCAGGAGAGTGAGTATAATTAAATGCTATCTCTGTGGGGACCTGGGCATCGATATAATCACCCACTATCTCTCTGGGGACCTGGGCAGCAATATAATCACACACTATCTTTATGAGGAATTGAACATGACTATCATACACTATCTCTGTGGGGACCTGGGCATCAATATAGTCACACACTATCTCTGTGGGGACCTGGGCATCAATATAATCACACACTATCTCTGTGGGGACCTGGGCATCAACATAATCATACACTATCTTTATGGGGAATTGAACATGACTATCATCACACACTATCTGTATGGGGACCTGGGCATCAATATAATCACACACTATCTCTGTGGGGCCTGACAATCAATATAATCCCACACTAGCTCTGTGGGGACTTGGGCATCAATATAACCACACACTAGCTCTGCAGGGACTTCAACAGGACTATCATCACACGCTCTGTCAGCTCTAGAAACATTACTATAGTCACATGCCATATATTTTGTAACTATTATTGCACAGTCCTATAAAGAAGAGGATGCCTAGTGGTGAAGGTAATGAAAAAAGCAGGTAATCCCAACTTGGCTTTCCCATTTGACCACATTTTAGGATCTTTGGCATCTAAATTAATTTAACTATGTGTTGTATCCTTATTCCTTAAAGTGTGTGAGCACACAGTAATAGACTAAATATGCACTTGATATGCTATTGTTTTCTCCTGAAAAAAATGCATTATCATTAAAATCCAATTTATGTGTGTCCCTATGACACATGGGGTTGTTCCTATAAGACTAAACTATCATGTAATTTAGGTATAGCACTGAAAAATTGCATTTAGCAATTTGCCCATGACTGTATTCAATCACAAATTAAAACTTTGGAGTAGGTCCTCACAAGGATAGTAACACGCGTTGAAGTCCCCATAAGGATGGTACTGTGCACGTGCAGAAATAAAGCTATATTTGCAAATTTGAAGCAGGAACCTGTATCTTGATTTTTTTCTTAACAATTTTCTATAATTATTACGATTTAAGACCATTGGGAAAGGTTAGTCCCCACAAG